>BLSH010552316.1:2539019-2549140 GCA_018402905.1 Glandirana rugosa | reverse complement strand
TCTCCTAGGACTTATGGGAAGATCTGTTTTACGTCTAGAAACTAAAACTAGCATTTACCCCGGGTACCTTTCAAGTATCTGTACATGATAATAGGATTATATGTCACCCCGTTTTTTCATAAATCAGTCGGTGGTTAACACGTTCAAGAGGGTGAATTTTCTACTCTCTCCGGACATTAAAAGTAGTATCCATATGAAGTTGATACTCTCTGTCTTACTCTTTTTTTTATGTCTTTTAGTGTAACAGACTAAGAATTTCTTAAATAAACGTTTAATACCACCTTTTATTCATAAACCAGTTATTGTTTTCAAGTAGAGTTATGAAACAATATATGGGAAACAGTTATTGACCAAATACTTATTTTCCACCATAATTTGCAAATAAATTCTTTAAGAATCAGACAATGTGATTTTCTGTATTTTTTTTCTCATTCTGTCTCTCATAGTTGAAGTATACCTATGATGAAAATTACAGGCCTCTCTCATCTTTTAAGTGGGAGAACTTGCACAATTGGTGGCTGACTAAATACTTTTTTGCCCCACTGTATATTAGGATAATAGTACATGTCTATGAACTTTCCATGGGCCCCATTTACGATCAAAATCAAAGATCTGCATTTTGTCTAGAAGGGTATTCAGGATCCTCTCCATTAGCATCACACAATCTATTCATCCCATCACTGAGTAGAGGGGAACAGAAGGAGACCTCCAATGAAGGGCAATGGCCCGCAGTGAGGCTACACAAATTGCGTGAATTAGTCTGGGATAGGAGCTCCGATAAGACTCATCAAGATAGTAAGGTTCAATGGTGTGCCAGAAATCAGTGAAGCCAACTCAAGGGCTTTACTCCACAAAAAGGATATGCCTACGCAGTCCCTATCTGGGCACCCTTGAAAGCATAAGCCAGAGGTTCTTGGAAAAATGGATTGAAGTCTAGAAGGGGTGTAATACCATCTAGTAGGTACCTTAAATGCTGTTTCTCTCACAGCCAAAGACTTTGTACATTTCCTCAAATTATCCACCATGACATCCCATTCTTCCGGAGAAAATTGTGTGGAACAGTCAGTTTCCCACTTAGTCCTATATGGAGGTGTAGCTGGGAAGCAATAGGTCATGGCTGATTTGTATAGGTCTGAAATAAGGCCTTTACCCCTAGGGGAGTCACTGCAAATGAATTAAAAAAAGGTGCTTAGGGAGGGAGAGGAGAGGTTATAATGGGAATCGTAAAAATGTTTGATTTAAACATAACGATAAAATTCTTGAGGTGGAATTTGATGTTGATTACATAGGAACTTAAACGTAGTGAACGTGCCTGCTGATTGAAAGTCTGATAGGGTGACCATGGAATTGTTATACCACCATGAAAATTTTCCTGGGGAGTCAAAAGCTGGAATAAACATTGGGTGTCCAAAAAGGAAGCCCCTGGAGGTGCAGGTGAGATTAGTTTGAGTTTATGTCTATATTGTTTCCAGAGTCAGGGATTGAGTGACTATATCATTTAGCGAGCTAATTTTATGGGGTTGGATGGAGAACAACCACAAAATACCCGTCAAATGAAATGGGTGGATAGTGTCTAGCTCAAATTTTACCCAAGGGACCCTAGATTGTGGGATATTCCACTGGGCCATTTGTGAGAGAAGAGCGGCCAGGAAATAATGCCAAAAATTAGGTAGACCCAGGCCATCTTGAGTCTGGGACTTGTGTAGGATTTTCTAGAAAATCTAGGGAGTTTATCCTGCCAGATAAATTTGTTTACCTCTCTTTGTAAATTGTCCACAAAGTATTTTGGTATATTAAGTGGGAGAGCCATAAACAGATATAGAATTTTGGGTTGTAAATTCATTTTGACTGCCGTGACTCTTCCCAGGAATGATATTGGATAGTTTCTCCAAACTTTAAGAAGTCTCCGGAGACGGGATATACATGGAGGATAATTTGCAGCAAAAATGGTCGACAACCGAGGAGGGAGATAAACCCCTAAATATGGTATCTTGTCAGCTGACCATTGACATGGAAAGGATCCCCGGAGGGCCTCACACTGGGCAGGGGGTATTTTAATTGGCATGGCCGTAGATTTGTTAACATTGACTAAGAGGCCAGAAATAGCTGCAAATTCTGATAAGACTGGGAGAAGGTTTGGTATAGCTATGTGGGGGCGAGTCAAGAAAAGCATAACATCATCCGTGTACATGCATAGTTTGAAATGTGCAGAGTTAGGGGACTATCCAGTTATGTCTATATGTTGTTTAATTGCCATCTCCAGGGGTTCTAGGGCTAAGGCGGATAATAAAGGTGAAAGGGGGCAACCCTGGCGAGTGTGTCTGCCCAGTGTGAAGAAGTCCGAGTTACATCCGGGCAATTTGATTCTAGTTTTGGGTGAGTGGTAAAGAGCCTGTATCCCAGTTAAAAACTCATCTCTAAAGCTCATGTGCTGTAACACTGAAACATGTAGGGCCAAAGGACACTGTCAAAAGTCTTGTTAAGGTCTAGACTAAGGAGCAGGACTTCTTAAGCGTGTAGATTGGCATCCTGGATACATTTGTTGTTAAACGAATATTGTCCGTAATAAATATAATCACGGTAAATCCCGATTGGTCGGAAGAGTTCAGAGTTTCTATAATGGATGCAAGTCTGTCTGTCATAGCACTACTAAAGATTTTAAGGTATTAATGACTGAAATTGGTCTGTAGTTTTGAGGGGAATAAATGATCCTTAAGAGGTTGGGGCAGTAAGGACATATTAGCTAATGTCATTTCCGTGAGGAAATGTTCTCCTTTAAGGATACTGTTAAACATAGATGTTAGACGGGGGGGGGGGGTCAAAAGCGGTGCATAATGTTTAAAGTAAGACGCCATAAACCCGTCAGGGCCAGGAGCATCTGAGCGTTTTAAGGATTTAATAACCCGGAGTATTTCTTCATCTGTAAAGGATGCATTGAGGGATTCTATTTGGGAAGAGGAAAAGAGGATATCTAAGCTCGTGTGCCCTGTGGCGCGGAGGAATCAGGAACGGCCAATTGGGTTGAATAGAAATTTTCAAAAATATTAAGGACTTCTTTAGGGAGAGAAGCTATATTACCTGCCGGGGTGCGAAGCTTATAAAAGTGGGGAGGGTGTAGAGTTTGGTTGAGTTTACGAGCAAACATGGATGATGCTGAATTGCTATGTAGTAAAAATATTGCTTTTGACCATCGAAGGAATTTTTCATCCTTAGAAGACAATAATGTCTAATTCCAACCTCCTCTGAGCAATCAACTCCCTATTAGACCGAGTGAGATTCCCAATCTGAGCTCTATGTAAGTTGGGAAATCTGTTGCCATTGTTGTTTGTTTTTCTTTGAGGCAATTTTAATAATATTCTCTTGGAGAATCAATGGATCAGTTTGTAATGAGTCATTTAGTCGCCAAGAGTACGGGGTCTCTGAGAGCCCCACCATGGTGGTAGTAAGCGTCGTTATATTATGATCAGACCAAGGGCATAGGTGGATTTCCACTTTAATGGAGTTGAAAAGAATAATGGGAGTGCAAAATATGTAGTCCAATCTTGCAAATGAGTCATGGGGATGTTAATAGAACGTATAGTCTTTGGAGACAGGAGTCAGTCATTTGCCAGGATTGGAGGGTTTTGGTTAATGATTTAGGAAAGGCTTTGGAATATTGGGAGATTGTAGTCCTATCAAGATATGGGTGGGCCACAAGATTGAAGTCTCCACCTATATACATATGAAGAGATAGATATTTTTCAAGTGTCACAAAGAATGTTGAAAAGAATGTAGCCTGTGCTACATTGGGGGCATACACATTTGCTATTGTGCGTTTACATCGTCCTAACATCCCTTTAAGTATAATAAATCTACTTTCAGGATCTTTATAAACTCGCTGTGCTTCAAAAGGGAAGGAGTTATGTAAATATATAGCCACTCCTCTGTATTTGGAGGAATATAATGTGTAGTGTGCTTGTTTATATGATCTATGGAAATATAGTGGGTGGTTATTAGTGGCAAAATGAGTTTCTTGCAATAGTATAATTTGTGCCCCAAGTTTCTTATAGCTGTTGAAGGTCTTCTTGGGTTTGTGGGGTGAGTTAAAACCCTGCACATTGTGTGTTATACATGTAACAACCATAGAGAAGTAAAGTGATCAAGTTCCACTGTATAATATGGTAACACAAATTCTGATTGCAAACCTCTGTCCATGGGTTCAAATGTCCCCACAAAATACCTTTTGCTGTGAACTTCACCAATACCTGAGCTTGAACCTAAATATCTGATATGCTTCAATAACAAAACAACAAAAAACAGTGACCCATAAAGTCCGTGCGTCACATAATCTAACAAATCCAATACCCAAGATGTGTGTTGAGACATGTTGGGGTCAGGATGCAAATAGCATATACCTGAGACATAGAAAATAAGGAGTAAAAAAGCTTCTCTCTCCAAGCGCCGCATCCACAGCTCCGGGGGAGCTGCAGATGGGAGGGGAGTGGGGTAGTATTACTTTGACAACCGCTGAACTAGCCCGTTGAATTAAGGGTTAAATAGAGTGCATGACAGGTGCAAAAAAGTCTGTAGGATTGGTCTCTTGGGATCATAAACCTAAAACCTTTTGTTGAACTTGACTGCAAATGAAACAAAACTTCTCCTGTCCTCTGGAGTCATACGCCCAGCCTGAACCAGGGTCCAGAATGACTAGTGTATCACTCCGGAACTGGCCACCAGTGGGGAATAGTATTTTTTAATCCCAAAATGGTAAATGATAGTATTCAGAAAGATAGATTATGTTCTACTTGAGCATTTTGCCCCGTTGTATATAAGGGGATGGTATACTTAGTAAGTAGTTATTCCATATCACAAGCTTTCCACATTGTTCGGAAATCAGGGTGCTGATAATCTTCATAATGTCAAGACTGGAATCAGTCAAATCACAACCAGAAGTGGCCACCGGGTGGTGTTCAAGTCATGCAAAATGGTAAAGTCACCCCGGCCCAGTCCGAGCACATGCTGCAGAGATTGGAGAAAACTGTAAAACCAGGGCTAACATGCTTAGCCGTAAAATTGTTATTTATGATCCGTTGAAGTTTTGGCTTATTTCATGTCTGGTTCTTCTTCTTTCTCGTCTGGGAGAGGGAGTGTTCCAGATAGGAGAAGGACGCGGTGTGGGGGGAGGCCGATGCAGAGCATCAGCATTCGTAAGTCCAAGCTTCACCAAGATTTCTTGACCCTCCAATAATGTAGTAGCCACATATGTCATGTCATTGTGGGAGATAGTGAGCTTGAAGGGAAACCCCCATCTATAGCGGATCCTCGCCGCTTCCAAGACGGTAGTGACATGCTTCATTTTGCGGCGTCTATCCAGGGTTGTTGGGGAGATATCTGGGTAAATTTTTATGTTTATGCCATCCAGTGAAATGGTTGGAGAGTTACAGGCTTCCTCCTTCACCAAAAAGTCTTTCAGGCAGAGCACAATATCCCTGGGTGGCTTGTCAGGAGGGGGTTTAGGGCGCAGAGCGCTGTGTATATGGTCACATGTGAAAGAATCCGCCACTTAGGCAGGAGGGACTGAAACAATCTCACCATAGCTGGGGTGAGGTCCATAACTGTCTCAGGGACCCCTCTTATTCTAAGATTGTTTCTATGATTACGATTGTCGAGATCCTTGACTTGGGACTGTAGCTGTGGGACCGTTGTGGAGAGGATTTCAAATTCTCTGTGAGCTTTGTAAGATATGCTTGGCTCATCGGGTTTCATTTCTAAACGATCCGTGCAGTCCCCTAGTGCAGCTATCTCCTGAGTTAGGGTGTTTGTGCTTTTATGGAGTTCCGTTTGAAATTTGGTGGCTATTTTGCTGTATATAGATTCTAGGCTCTTATCTAAGTCCTCTTTAGTGAGGGAAGAGACATACTCACAGTATGGTGCTGCAATAAGAGACTCCTGTGAGATCTGAGATGAAGGGGAAGCAGGGCCGCTGGCGCCATTTTCAGTGATGCCATTCCTCTCTTGATTCCGCAGTAGGTAGGTGGTGAGAGACCTCTGCGCGGTCCCCCTGGATTCCTTTTTCTTGGCCGACATGCACTGTTCGTTTCTGGGGGTGATGGGGTAGTCCTGGAAAAAAATCGCCGTGTTCTGGCCCCAGAAAACAGGCTAAATAGCAGATAGTGAGTGGAGCTACTCAATCATGCTGCCGGGCCTGCGGAAGTCGCAGAATGTATACATTCATTAAAAAAAGGCTAAGTAAAAAAATTGAAATGGCTAAAACAAAACCGATTTACATGTCATTGGCAATATACTGTATATATCTTTAGCTAGTTCTCTAATGCATGACCTTAAATTATATATAGCCCTACATTAACAAATCCCTGTTGATTCCACCGAAAATCCAGTAAGCGCTTAAAGCAGAGTTCCAGCGTGGGTGAAAAAAATACTGTAGCTGCTGAATTTTAATATAAGGGCACATACCTGTCCAGGCAGCCCACGATG
This sequence comes from Glandirana rugosa, assembly GCA_018402905.1. NCBI lineage: Eukaryota > Metazoa > Chordata > Amphibia > Anura > Ranidae > Glandirana > Glandirana rugosa. The sequence goes on along the minus strand of BLSH010552316.1, from coordinate 2,542,666 downwards.
TCGGCACCTGAAGCCGACTCATTCATCAGCTCAGGGTGCAGGCGCCAGCATCCTTACTAAAGGAAACAAGAAGTGAAGCCCTTTGAATGGTCCTGTCGTCTTCTTTGACACACACAGGTCCCAGAAGACAACAGGGGGAAAAGGAGGGCACAAAAAACATGGAAGTGACCTCGCCACAGTGACATGGGAAGGAAGTCCCGAAGAAAACATACCAAAAAGGTATGAAGAAAAAGAAAAATATCCAAAAATGTGGGGAGAGGTGTGTCCTATTTTTTTTTCTTTTAAACTGAGTTAAATTTTTGCCTGGAACTCCATTTTAACTTCTTGTGTACTCTGCCTCTGCTGCACAGTTATCAGCATTATTCTAGCCTTCCTGCAATATTATGAAGTGGAGGAATTATGTAGTGCTATCGTAGTGTAACAAAGCTGCTCCTCTATAGATACAGTAAGATGAGTGAGTTTTGCCACCCAAGGGCAGAAAATGTTCTATTGGCATGATCAGCTGGCAGAATAAAGCTGATAAAAACGTATGCTGCCACCACATCTAAGAACTGATCAGCACAGTTTATTACATATATGTTCTTTGCTTCAGATACCATTTTTACATTATTATTTTCAGTTCAAATTCAAAAATATTGGATATTTTCCTCATGTTATGATTGTTAGCATAGCCATACAAATGTATGCCACAGGCTGTTTGACCCTTAGGATTCATGCACACGTGACATTTTTTTGACTGGTTTACAGCAGCTGTTTTGTAGCTGCAGACGTTTTTTCTACAGTCAATAAACTCTCCATCATGTTATCCTATGTGTTCATGCGCACATAGGCTGTTATCAACTGTTTTTGGCAAGGAAGTTTTTGAGCTGTAAAAAAAACAAAGACCAGTGGGTACTGAAAGACGTTTTTCAGCTGTAAAAATGCTCAAAAACACACAAAAAGGCGGCTAGACACCGGTCACCAACGTTTTTGGACGGTTTAGATCAATTGAGGAGAAGAAAAAAAAACGGCCCTTTAAAAACGCGAAAAAACGTGCAAAAACGCCGGTAATATAACGCTTATAAAAGCTGAAAAAAATCACTGATAAGCTACGGATGTTTTTAGGACTTTTTTTTAACATCCTGTGTGCATGAGGCCTTAGTGGAAAGTACAGTGCCTCCGGAAAGTATTCACATTGCTTCACTTTTTCCATGTTATGTTATGTTACAGCCTTATTCCAAAATGGATTAAATGCATTATTTTCCTCAAAATTGTACCCCATAATGACAACGTGAAAAAAGTTTGTTTGAAATCTTTGCAAATTTATTAAAAATAAAAAACAAAAAAAAAATCACATGCACATACAGTTAGTATTCACAGCCTTTGCTCAATACTTTCTTGAAGCACCTTTGGCACCAATTATAGCCTCAGGTCTTTTTGAGTATGACGCTACAAGCCTGGCACACATTCTTTTGGGCAGTTTCACCCATTATTCTTTGCAGGACTTCTCAAGCTCCATCAGGTTGGATGGGGAGCATTGGTGCACAGCCATTTTCAGATCTCTCCAAAGATGTTTAATCGGGTTCAAGTCTGGGCTCTGGCTGGGCCACTCAAGGACATTCACAGAGTTGTCCCATAGCCACTTCTTTGTTATCTTGGCTGTGTGCTTAGGGTCGTTGTCCTGTTGGAAGATTAACCTTTGCCCCAGTCTGAGGTCCATAGTGCTCTGTAGCAGGTTTTCATCAAGGATGTCTCTGTACGTTACTGCATTCATCTTTCCCTCGAACCTGACTAGTCTCTCAGTTCCTGCCACTGAAAAACATCCCCACAGCATGATGCTGCCACCACCATGCTTCACTGTTAGGATGGTATTGGCCAGGTGATGAGCGGCGCCTGGTTTCCTCCAGACATGACACTTGCCAGTCAGGCCAAAGAGTTCAATCCCTTGTTTCTCATGGTTTGAGAGTCCTTCAGGTGCCTTTTGGTAAGTTCCAAGTGGGCTGTCATGTGCCCTTTACTGAGGAGTGGCTTTCATCTGGCTCTCTACCATACAGGCCTGATTGGTGGAGTGCTGCAGAGATGGCTGTTCTACTGGAAGGTTCTCCTTCTGGAGCTGGAGCTCTGTCAGAGTAACCATCGGGTTCTTGGTCACCTCCCTGACTATGGCCCTTCTCCCCAGATCGTTCTGTTTAGACGGACGGCCTGCTCTAGGAAGAGTCCTGGTGGTTCCAAACTTCTTCCATTTTTTTCCCACAAATAGAGCTTCCTTTTGATGGTATTTGATCACCTCTGCGTTTTTTTATTTTTTGCGCTATAAACAAACCAAGAGCGTCAATTTTGAAAAAAAAAACACATTTTTTTTTTACTTTTTGCTATAATACATATCCAAAAAAATATTTAAAAAAATGTATTCATCAATTTAGGCCAATATATATTCTTCTACATATTTTTGGTAAAAAAAAAAATTGCAATAGGCGTATATTGATCAGTTTGCGCAAAAGTTATCGCGTCTACAAACTATGGGATAGATTTAGGGACTTTTATTTTTTTTATTGTTTTTACTAGTAGTGGCTGTGATCTGCGATTTTTAGCGGGACTGCAACATTGCGGCTAACAAATCTGAACCCAAGTGACACTTTTTGGGGACCAGTAACATTATTACATTGATCAGTGTTATAAAAATGCAGTGATCAATGTAAAAATGAGACTTGCAGGGAAGGGGTTAACTGTGTTCCCTCTGTGTGTTCTAACTGTATGGGGGATGGGCTGGCAGGGACATGACAGAGATCACTGTCCCAGATGACTGGGAACAGTAGATCACTGTCATGTCCCCTGTCAGAACGGGGATCTGTCTTGTTTACATTGGCAGATCCCCGTTCTGTCTTTGTACTAGGTGATCGCGGGTCACTGGTGGACTTCGAGTCCGCCTGACCCGCGGGCATGCTCACGCAGCAAGCGCCTGCATGAGCCGCGTACTACTGCGGCGATTTGCACAGGAGAGCCGACCTGCCACCGTATATAGATGGGAAAGAGCGTCTCCATTAGGTTTCCCCCCTTTTTCCTGGCCTGGTGGCAGCTCAAAGGTTTCAAATTACCCTCACTTTCATTCCTGGTAAAATTGATCAGGAAAATTAACAACTTGACCTCCTGAAGATTTACCCCTCTTTGTGACCGGGCCATTTTTTGCGATACGGCACTGCATTATTTTAACTGACAATTGCACAGTAATGCAACACTGTATCCAACTAACATGTATGCCCTTTTTTTTATCACAAATAGAGCTTTCTCCTACGTTCACTGACAGATGCAGCTCTTCATGACTTTGTGGGTTTTATGTTCGTCCTACCAGGAGTTAACTAGGCAGGGAAAAGAAATCAGCTGGCCCCTCCCCTGGGGGCCGTCCTCTTTTCCTACATTAAAACCCCCCTCCCAGAGGAGCTCTCCAGTTTCAATGCCTAGTTCGCAAGGAGTTGACCTGGCTTCCCTATAGGGAACTGCGGTCCTATTGTGACCATTTTCTTTTTTATTTTCTTTTTTCTGCAATCAAGATGATCTGCTATCAAGAAGCCGGTCGGGGCATCGAGAGTCTTAGTGCTCTGTACTTTCCCCCGACCTGGCCAACATGATGCGAAGCCTGCCCCAACACAGGGACCCGCCGCATCTTACCC
>BLSH010552316.1:2522710-2536802 GCA_018402905.1 Glandirana rugosa | reverse complement strand
GTGACTGTCTGCGTCGAGAAGTACTGAAACACCCAAAATACAAGCAGGATGGTCCTCAATTGATCCGTCCCTTTTCTTTAGCGAACATAAAACCCACAAAGTCATGAAGAGCTGCGTCTGTCAGTGAACTCGGAGAAAAGGATTTTACGGTAAGTTTTAATAAAATCCCTTTTTCTTTTGGTGGTATTTGATCACCTCTGCATTTTTTACTTTTTGCGCTATAAACAAAAAAAGACTGACAATTTTGAAAAAAAAAATATTGTTTACTTTCTGCTATAAAACCTATCCAATAAGAAAACTGAAAAAAAATCTTCATAAATTTAGACCAATATGTATTTGCTACATATTTTTGGTAAAAAAAAAAAAGTGTATATTGATTGGTTTGCGCAAAAGTTAGTGTCTACAAACTACGGGATATTTTTATTAATTTTTTTACTAGTAATGGTGGCGATCAGGGAATTATAGCAGGACTGTGGTATTGCAGACATACTGACACGGTTGACACTTTCTGGGGACCAGGGACACTAATACAGTGATCAGAGCTAAAAATATGCACTGTAACTGTACTAATGACACTGGCTGGGAAGGGTTTAACATCAGGGGCATGCATGCCCCCTACTGGGAAGTGTTGGATCAATTATATATAGAGGATATAAAAAGTCTACACACCCTTGTTAAAATGTCAGGTGATGTAAAAAAAGAGATAAAGATAAATAATTTCAGATTTTTTTCCATCTTTAATGTGACCTATAAAACTGTACAACTCAGTTGAACAACAAACTAAAATCTTTTAGGGGGGATGTAAAAATAAAAAAAAATAAAATAATGTGGTTCCATAAGAGTGCACACCTATTATAAAATCTGTAAAAATACCGCGCTAATGTCTATTTTCAACCAAGATATTGGTTCAGAGATTGGTTGCTGCAATTAATAGGATACCACCTAGATACAAATTATAAGAAAAAGAAAACTGCGCAACCAATCCCTGAGTGAATATTGATTAAATTGCAAATGCTTAAAAAAATCATATATATGAATACAAATACTGAATAAATTATAAAATGTAAAAACAAACTAATTATAATACGCAAACAATCTTATAAAGTGCAGAAAAAAAAATTCCATATAGGAAAGTGCCATAAACCAACTGTATAGTGCAAAAATAATTAATAAAGTAAGTCAGCAAAAAAGTCCAAATATATTTTCCAAAGGTGCAATTGATAGAAGAAACTTCCTCCACCAGGTGTGAAAGTTGATATGGCTAGTGTAATATCACCAATCTCAGTGTGAATCGGGTACTCTTACCAAAATGCCATTGTCTACCTATCTCTAGGTAAACCAAATCCACCAGCAGATAGCCTCTGCAAGCTTTTAGTAGGGGAGAGCTGAACTGCACCTCCGGCTCCACTCAGATGGGCAATCACCTCCGCATCACATAGAACAAAGAAGGGACCCAGATAGTGTAATACCATTTATTTGAAAAGAATAAAAACAGAGCCAAATGGCTACTCACATTTCAGTAGAAAAATATGCGCATATAGTATCAAGAACGCCGGCTACTCCATACTGCGCCCGTGCTTCCGGGTCACGTGGGGCGATGTCAATGCGTAAGACCGGCCTAACACCTATTATAACTGGGGATGTAGCTGTGTTCAGAATTAAGCAATCACATTTAAACTCATGTTAAATAAGATTCAGTACACACCTGCCATCATTTAAAGTGCCTCTGATTAACCCCAAATAAAGTTCAGCTATTCTAGTAGATTTTTCCTGACATTTTCTTAGTCCTACAGCAAAAGCCATCGTTAGCAAAGAGCTTCCAAAGCATCAGAGGGATATCATTGTTAAAAGGTATCAGTCAGGAGAAGGATACAAAGGGATTTCCAAGGCATTAGATATACCATGGAACACATTGAAGACAGTCATCATCAAGTGGAGAAAATATAGCACAACAGTGACATTACCAAAAACTGGACGTCCCTCCAAAATTAATGAAAAGATGAGAAGAAACCTAGTCAGGAAGGCTGCCAAGAGGCCTACAGCAACATTAAAGGAGCTGCAGGAATGCCTGGCAAGTGCTGGCTGTGTGGTACATGTGACAACAATATCCCATATTCTTCATATGTCTGGGCTATGGGGTAGAGTGGCAAGACGAAAGCCTTATCTTACGAAGAAAAACATCCAAGCCCGGCTAAATTTTCCAAAAACACATCTGAAGTCTCCCAAAAGCGTGTGAGAAAAATATGTTATGGTCTGATGAAACCAAGGTTGAACTTTTTGGCCATCATTCCAAAAGATAGGTTTGGTGCAAAAACACTGTACCAAGCATGGTGGTGCCAGCATCATGCTTTGGGGCTGTTTTTCTTCAGCTGAAACAGGGGCCTTAATCAAGGTAGAGGGAATTATGAACAGTTCCAAATACCAGCCAATATTGGCACAAAACCTCCAGGCTTCTGCTATAAAACATCTTTCAGCATGATAACGACCCAAAGCATACATCCAAATGAACAAAGGAACGGCTTCACCAGAAGAAGATTAAAGTTTTGGAATGGTCCAGCCAGAGCCCAGACCCGAATCCGATTGAAAATCTGTGGGGTGATCTGAAGAGGGCTGTGCACAGGAGATGCCCTCGCAATCTGACAGATTTGGATTGTGTTTGCAAAGAGTGGGCAATATTGCCAAGTCAAGATGTGCCATGCTGATAGACTCCTATCCAAAAAGACTGAGTGCTGTAATTTAAAATCAAAAGGTGCTTCAATAAAGTATTTAAGGGTGTGCACACTTATGAAACCATATTATTTTTTTTTTTTTTTTTATTTTTACTTCCCTCCAACTAAAAGATTTTAGTTTGTTCAAGTTGTACAGTTTATAGGTCACATTAAAGTTCTGAAATGGTTTATCTTTGTGTCATTTTTTTACATCACAGAAACCTGACATTGTAACACAGGTATGTAAACTTTTTATATCCACTGTATATGTGGTTCAGCACACAGCTGCCACACTGTAGCAGTAAAACTGCTATAGGGTGGACTTAACGCGATTAAAGCAAATGAAGACCGCAATAAAAGCTGATAGTGGTTCTAGTTCCTCACCACTCTATCCAAACAAAAAGAAAAATATGTTTTGCCGTTAGTTATACTTAAGTGTGTCTGTGTGACACTCCTAATAGTATAGCTTATCACATATGTCTTTTTTGCTGGATCTGGCAAGACTAATTCAATGTGAACTTTGCAGCTCCTAAAGGCGCTAAGTGCAGACACTCTTGACAAGCAGGAGTCATCTAATCAATATTGTCCTGAGATGAGGTTGGCTCTGGGAGTGTCCACTTAGTGCACAGGCACAGATGCTAAGGTCTAAGTGCAGACGATTTTCCAAAAAAAAAGGTTTTGCAATTGATTCAGGTATACGTATTCTGAACACCACATCAATGCGGCTAGCTTTACAGTGATTACAACCTTGCTTGCTGTACAATGTATGGAGAATTTACCTAGCAGAACAAACAATATTGTCCTGCAATTAAAAGCTTGTACAGTTGCTTTGCCGTGACCTGTGTGCCATTGCAGTGCACCAGTCATGTCTGTGTGATGAACCCTCCTCAGTGCATGCAGCGCAGGGATGTTCTTTTATGGTTCTCACAAGAATTATGTTGGCAGAAGAGTGACAGAAGTCATTTTAATATGATTTAAATGTGTTTGAAGACACCACTGTGTATATTTATTCTCTCTGACACATTCAGACTGACAACGTTCTGTTAGACTGACTTTGGTCATATAATGGCAATGAATCCTTCTCTTTCTTGTCTTGGCTTTTTGTAGTCTTATGTTAGATCTATTTAGCTACTTTGTTTCACTGTGACAATATTATAACTGCTTATTAGGAGTCGACATCTCTTCTTCAAAGCAGACATACACACAGATAATCAAATGTAGCTCAATATATAATCACTGTGTGGCTATACAACACATTACTCATATAGCTGCTGGTGATATAGTAATTATGTTCTTTTTATTGGCTTGTAAATTATCAATTTTTTTTTTTTACAAATTTTATTGAAAGTTTTGAATTCTATAAAACACAAGGAAAGGAGCTAGAAAGATGCATTTGAATTCATGGTACTGAACGCCCAGATTTATCTATCTAGCTATCCAATCCTGAAAAGATTGCCAACAACCTAGAGGGGGCAGCTGTCTTTCCCCATTCTTTCTAAAGCAGTAGTGGTCTAAATTACCACAATTCGTCTCCAAGCTGTCCATCTCAGGTCAAATGTAAGGGAGGACCAAAATTCTGTCTGGCCATGGCAACTTGTCTCCACCACTTTCCCGCAAACTGAGCATACATTTTGACTATGGGATATTTATGTGTAGAAAGTTGCATTGCATTGAAATATATTAGGTTAAAGTGCTTGTTACCCTAAAAAAAAAAAAACTGATCCTGTCCCCCTAAAGCATGAATAATCACACAGTGCTTGTGCTGTGTAATTTGGCCCCTTCTATCACCTAAAAAACCTGGCTGATCCTGCCTGGCTATGCCCTCCCCCTGTAAACTGACCACAGTTTATCATGGCTTCAGAGTCCTGACACCATGGTCAGTTTACGTGCTTCCATCATACGCAGCCCTTCTCTGTCCTCCCCCCCCCCCCAGCCTGTCTGCTCTGTGTTGTGGCCCTCCTGCTGCTATTATAACTACAATAAAAGCATCCCATCTCTGTACCTATATCAGAGCATCTCCGATCGCTCACGTGACTCCCCTGCTCTCTCTCCTCTCTTTCCCTCCTCCCCGGCTGATGTCAGCGGGAGTGCTCAGCCCCGTCCGCTATAGCTTTCAGCCTGGCAGAGCAGAGAGCCAAGGAGTCACGTGAGCGCTGGGAGAGACTCTGATATAGGTACAGATCGGCAGATTTTTTTTTTATATAATACAGACACAAGGGTACAGAATGTTATTTTAGAGGGGATGGGATGTTTTTATTGTGTTGACTTAACAACCACTTTAAGCTTAGGTATATTATAGAATACACTCATTGTATTGGTACTATTTGTAAACTGGCCTTGAGAATACATTGTGAAAAAGTATGTACTCAAAATATTTGAACAAGCAAACTTTAGATTTTCATTAAAATAGTGCCCACAGATAAAAGCTATATACTTTTATACAAATTACACATAAAATGTACATGTTATGATCTAAATTAACAAAAATACAGATTTGTCATAGGGAAAAAATAAAATTAAATCTGGTGTTTCAGATTATTAGGTGCCAGTAATTAGAACCTCTTTAGGCCTTATGTACACTGCTGCTGGTAAACAAACGTTTAGGGGCAGTTGGGCACTTTTTTCAGCTGCCCCTGAAATCTTCTCAATGTTATCCTACATGTACACAGGGTCATTTACAGTCATTTCTAGGCAGTTGAGTTTAGAGGCTTTTTTTGGAAAGCAAAAAAATGCGTTCGGACAGAAGTTCAGAGGCATTTGAAACCCCAAGTGCCTGTAACAGCTTGTAAACGTGGTAACTTGTGTTTAGCAGCATTTCGTTTAGAAGCGTTTTTCATTTAAAAAAAAAACGCTTCTGGAAGCGAACGCGGCTAAACGTGGTATGTAAAATGCACTAAACGGACGTTTTTAAGCATCGGTTTCTAGCTGTCAAAAAATCATTCAGGAGAGGCTGAAAAAGCGTCCCGTGTGGAGTATGTAGGTGGAAGTTGTCTTACTAACACCTCAGACATCTGGGGTCTGTAGTACTCTTTGCTATTGAAATGTTGTCATCAAGCCAAGATCAATAAAAAGCCCTCTAACCCTCAGAAAGAAAGTTGTGGATTCCAATGTGTCTAGCTAGAGATTAAAAAAAAAACTTTGCCAAATGATTTTAAGTCAGTCTAACTACTATAACACTATAAGTAAAATAATTTACAAGTGGTAAAAATTTCAAACTACTGCTAATTTGTGCAGGACTGGCCGGCTCAACAAATTTAACCCAGGAGCTGATAAGTCGTTTGATGCTAAATGAAGTCTCCAAGAACCCAAAAATGAATTGCAGGCTGTTAAGGTAGCTATTACAACAATTGATGTCAAAGTGCATCGTCTACAGTCAAAAAGAGATTAACCCAATTCAACCTGTTTGAGAGGTGTGTTAAGAAAAAGCATAATGTTTCACTGAACAAGCCTTCTTGAACCATGTGCTTCTTAAGTCAAAGATATAATTTTTTGGTCACAGGAATAGTAGACATGCTTTCTGTAAACTGAAGACAGTATTTCAGCAGAAAGACTTCATAACAACTGTGGAGCATGGTGGTGAAAATGGTTTCCACAGCTCAATGATTCTCTTTAAACCACTCCATTGTAGCTTTAGGAGTGAGTTTAGGGTCATTGACCTGCTGGAATGTGAATCTCCATCCCGGTCTCAGATCTCTTGCAGACTGAAACAGGTTTTCAAACATTTCCCTGTATGTAGTGCCCTCCATCCTTCCTTGGAATCCTGAACAACATTTTCAGTCCCTACGCATGAAAAGTAGGCCCACATCATCATGCTGCCACCGCCATGCTTCACTCTAGGGATGGTGTTCTCAGGGCGATGAGAAGTGTTGGATTTGTGCCACTTTTTGTTCAGTGTTAGCCTCATCTGACCAAAGAATTTTCTTTCATGTGTTTGGGAAGTGTAGCACATGCTATTTGTTGAACTCCAAAGATGTATTCTTTTTTTTTTTTTTTCTGACCACTTTCCATAAAGCCCTGGTCTATGGAGTATGCAGCTTAAAGTGGTCCTGTGGACAGATACGCTCACTTTAGCTATGGGTCTTTGCAGCTCCTTCAGTGTTATCTTGGTGTTTTTTGGAGGACTACTGTGTAAATGCTTTGTATTTTTTTACAGCGTTTGCTAACCTTTTTTAATATGTACTGCTAAGAATATTTTATAATAGATATATAAATATCTATATATATATGATTTTGTTAGTACCATATAACTGTAGCTAAAATATTTCCCAAATCATTTTAAAACAGTAAAAGTACTTGCTAACGTCTGGTATAAATATAAAAAACATTTTATTGAAGCTCTCTATTATTATTTTGAACAATTCATACTTTCTATACCTGTCAGAAGTACCTCCCTGAGGTAAATTTACTATTGCTTGAGAACTTTATATTATAGTACAATACAATACAAACATTGCCCCCAGCACACTTACCAGCTAGTTTGCAAAAAAAAGGCATTTTACAAAGTTCCAGCAATTAATGTAAAAAACAGAGGTTTACGTTGCATATATTTATAAATATATTTTGAAACCGCATTGCCTTGTCAAAGTCCCTCTGTGATGTGTGTTCCCTAATCTACTCTAACAGACTCTCATCTTTGAAACATACACGGCAATGAATAAAGTGAGAGCAGGTATGCCTAGAGGTAGCCCATTTCCCCATAAAGGTATGGAGGGCCACCAGAAGCCCTGCCCAGCACAACCCAATGGCAGCTGAAAACATCCAATGTGTATCTGCACCAAATCCAGCAAGCAAAGCTAAGATAGCAACTACTCTATTCAATTCATTACTAGCTTTTTAAGGTGAGGTGCACAAAGTCATTTGAGAGTGAAATACAAAAAAAATGCATTTACCAGTTGCTCAGCAAAAAATACACACTAAACAATTTCATTGGCAGGTAAAGACCTTGATTGTGTGTCTGCACCAACTACTGTAGTTTTTTTTATAACATGTTGTGGAATACATTGCTCAATTCCAGGGCCCAGTCTTAGTATTTCTCTATTTGAACCTCCTGAGTTCCTTACCCCCTTTTAATCCATTTGACTGTTGAAGTAACCTTCATATTCAATCTTCAGTTGTAATTGTACAAACTTATGAAGTTTTTATTTTTCCTTCCAATTTAATTTTACTGTGTTTGATCCTGCCACTTTAGCTGGAGTGTCAGGGGTCATAGGTCATCTGACAGTTTGAATTCACAGACTCAGAAGATGGAAAATGGTGTTTGAGGTCAGGGAGATGACAGGCCATTAGTTGTTGGACCTCCGTCCCTCAGCAATGCTTGTTCTTTTTGAAGGTTCACTCAAACTGGTATTTATGTTTAGAAGATGCTATTTGAATCACTCATTGATTTATGGACTCTTTGCAGATGACCTATTTCTTTTTCTTGCTGAATTGACAAGTTATATGACCTATCATAGCAGCTAAGGGGGTTTAATGGTCTGCTTTTTTTTTTTTTTAATTTAAGTTTATGGAGAATGCCTCACAGTACAAATCTGGAATATTTACCAGCAATGAATTATTACCCTAGTATACCCAAGAATTATAATAGGTCATTGAGAGATTCATTTGTTCACCATCTACCCATAGCTGAAATACATTAATGAGTCATTGAGAGATTCATCCCTTCATCACCTACCCAACTGAAATACATTTTGAATGTATTGAGCCTTTTTTTAGGCAAACCATAGCTCTGGCTAATATTTTACTAACTGTCCTCACTGTATTTGATAAATCTAATTTTGATCATTTTGTGTGTTTGAAGTTTTGACCCCATACATTTCAGCATGTCCCCTAAGAGCAATATTTATGTGTCAAATAAAAGTTAATTCTGTTCCTTATAAATGGATGACTTGTGTGATGATTGAGAGTACAGAAATCATATGTTAGAACTATATTAATATCTTTCAGGTCATCCTTCTAATAAGAAACTCTAATTGTACATAGTATATCAATGAGGCCCATGTAGCAAAAATAATGTGGTGTTTGGTGGCATAAAACTCAGCATTCACTCCTTGCACCAACCAGTACATTAATTATAAATATAATGGTAGTCCAGCATTGCTAGTTTTTTGCATGGATTTTGACGCACAAAGAAAAGGATGAATGCCTGCAAAGCAGAAGACCTGCATTCTTAAACACACAGGGCCCTAAACAAGAATACTATTTGGTACAGCAATCAGTCCCATTCAGCCATGGCCTGCCATAGACTGCAGGCAATGTGCCTGGACGCTGTAACTGCCCCTCCTGGGCACACACCAGCTAGACCCCCCCCCCCAATATGCAAGATGCCTTACCACTGGATAGGAAACATATCTTCAATCAAAAGAGACACACAATAAGAAGTGGTCAAGTGCAGGTTTTATTGTATTGCCGAGCAGCTGAAGGAAGAATTTTTGAATAAAACTGACTAATCATCATACATCTCTCAAGTTTTTCTTAAGTTGTCTCATAGCTCCTTTTTAACATTGCCTTGGCTATGTGACAGAATTGATAAAGCCCACACAGTATATGTTTGTTTTGCCTGCCTAAGAAATTGTAATTCTGTACATAATGCACACATCTGCCACACTGCACATCCAAGCAGGTGATACACTTTATTTGCTGGTTGCAGAAGCACACCTTCTAATGTCCTCTCTTCCCCTTTGGCTTGATGATTGGACAGGGGGGAGCAACAGTGCTTATAGTCATTTAACAGGAAGGGAGATCCAGAAGCAATTACACTGAACCAGGAAGCAATGGAGTGAGTCCTGTGGGAGATGCATTTAGATCATAAGACTGGCTTACAAAATGTTGGTAGGTAAAGCTATATACGTATATGTAGTCCAACTGTATATTTAGCTGTTTGCTAAAGCTATTAGCTGTTACCCTAATCATTAAGATAAAATCTCAATCCCTGGCCCAAACAACAAACTACCTCAAAGTTGAATTGTACATAGTAGTAAACTGGATTTATAAACCAAAGTATATGTACCTAAAATGCTGCTGTGAGCTAACTTGCCTCAAGTTCCCCTTTGGTGTCTACCAGTGGAGCCATCATCCTTGTTGCTTAGCTCTACTCATTGCAGATGTTGTATCACAATTTAGCCCATGCACAGATACCTGACATAGATCTAGGATTTTAACCATAGCATCTCAGAAACCTGATGATGGAGAGATGTTGATTTGGAGTGCACATTCTGGAATCTCCCTTGTGCAGAGTGGGTGGCAGCATAGGCTATATCCAAAAAAAAAAAAAACCCATGACACATTTTGCTGATAAGGTAACCAGTATTAAAAATATGCTGTGAACAAGGCTGTATGCCGAAACGCGTCAACTGTTTTTAATCTTGACCTTTATGTAGCAAATTAAGATTTTCATGGGATTCTGAAGTTGCTGGCTACATCTTTCTTGGAGCTGTATTAAAAAATAGCTGCCTGCCATTTAGGTAAAATGTTTTGTGAGGTTACAGTTCCACTTTAACCTCTAAACTGATTCGGCCACTGAAATTCAAATTACACCTTGCTAACCCTAGTTACTTTTGCACAATATGTTTAGATATATTTTACTCCCACTGCTATGATTATTGGCAGATAATTGCTAAGGATACATTGGTGTGTGGAGTGGAGTGTTTATACTGCTTGTCATTTGATAGTAAGTTTCACTAGGGCAGGGACTTGCATGAATGAGGAACTTTTAAGTCTTATGTATGAACCATGTGACTGAAACACAGGCTGCTTCTTTCCTCATTTTCCGTTTGTTTTCTAACATGCCCCAGCAACAGGAAGGGGAGTAGATGGTTGATGCCTAGGATTTACAGAAAGTCCTATAATCAGACAATTCATATACGTGGTACTTTTTTTTCTTTGTTGTCCTCTACTGCCCCCTACTGATGTCAGCTTAGTGAAAAACACATTTTAAAACATAACCCTATTAAAATTGAATTTGATCTGTGCTAAAGTATTTTTTTTTTAATTGCACCATTGTACATTTGCGTTTGGGAGTCAACTGCTATTTTCTGTAATAAGTACAAAAAAATACATCACTTGTTTCTGCAAGTCAGTTTCACTAAGCTTCGATATATAACCACTTAAAATAACTATTGGAAATCTGTTCCCCCCACCCATGATTTTGCACGCCCTCTGTATTACTAGTACTGACCACAGAATACTTGGCACATCCGTTCTACCTGTTTAGTGTGCATGTTTTGCTGGGAAAATCTATTGTGTCCCGTGCAGCTCATTATCTGCTATAAGTGAAGCCCAGTGTAATCTAATATGGCAGCACATTGAAGTGAAATATGTCAGCTCATTTAGCAGCCTTTTGAGAGACATGTCAAGTACATAATAAAAGGAACTAATTATTAAATCATTTAAAAGAAGGGGGAAAGGGACTCGTTTCCTTGCTGTTTAACAGATTTAACCCAACCATAAAAAGGCAGGTTTTATTTTCCAATTTAACAGACGATTGGTGATTGTTGCTGTTTTTGCTTACGTACCTAAATTTATTTGCTTTCGTACAATGTCATAAAAGTTCCTTAATTGTGTGACCATCACATCATTCCTAACTCAAAGAGATTTTTTTTTTTCCCCCTTCCCATTTTTTTTTTATCCAGAGTTTTCAGAATATTCAGCATGTCGCAGCTGTTCATGAATAATGTCCATTTAAAGCGCCTGGCATAGAATGCTGGTGTGTTGGCGAGATGAATTAAATGTTTGGGGGATCTGACAGGCAGCACGCTGCTTTGTGATCATTCCAAAGTTCTAATAATCTCCCTCACCTTCTTTGCCTGCCACTAATGAAAGAGAATAGGTGATTGCACCTCCGGCTATGTTCTTCGCCTAATGACTTCTCCAAAGGCAGATTTATGAAGAAAAAATTAACTTTGAATGAGGATTGAATTGGTCCTGACAGTCTGATAGACTGTGACACAGATTCTATGGCAAAACAGACGTAGCCCTAATTGATTATCAATATTTTAAGCAAAGTGATGAAAATAAGCATTAAGTGATGAGAAAGGCAGTCTTAATACAGTAGGCAGTAACCAGGATGGCAAGAGTCTGCGGGGAGGCTGGTCCTGATTGCTGTTACTGAGTTTTATCTGTCAATTTCTCTTCTTTAATTTTTTTTTTACCTTTTTTGTGTCCCAACATTGTCCCTTTTCAGCTGCCTTTTTTTTCTCTTATAGCTCTACGACTAGCATGTTAATATTCTTGTGAGAGGATCTATGCGGCACTTTCTCTGGAGATGTTTGTTTAATATTTAACCTATTTAGGTATTGCTACTGGTGCTTTGTTTTTTATACCCTTTTACTACAAAAAAGGGCCTATTTTTTAATGTTTAGTTCAGCCTCAAGTTCCTAAACATTGTATTTATTACATGGCAGTCAAGCTGCCTTTTCCAGCCTTCCTCCAGTTTCATAATTACAAGATAATGTAGAGATGGATGTTTGTAATTAGAACACCTAATAACAAAAATGTGTTTTGTTTTTTTAATTTCCCAGCCTGGGAAGCGAAAAGTGCAATCACAGCATAGATATCCACTAGAAACTCAGCGGGTGTCAATTAAAAGCAACATTAATCTGTCCTGATTTTACAGTGTTAGATTTGGTTGGTTTTATGATGCTGGGTGTGAGTGAGAGAGAGCTGTTAATGCTCTGCGGAACAAGTACACTTCACAGAACATCCTCACTGTATTTACATCTGCTTGAACCATGTGCAATGTTACATAGATTTTTTTTTTTATTTTGTAGTTGTGCAAAATAGATTTTTTTCTATATTTGTAAATGTGCATAGGTGTTTAAATAAGACACATGCAAAAAAAAAAAAGTTTGTCAACTCAGTCTGTATGAATGGCTCTTCAAATGTGAATTCAATTTTATTCGTGCTACAATCTTATTTTAATAAAACTGTGGTCTTTCTCATTACATATGCAAGCTCCACTTCCTGCTTAGTAGAAGGATTGTGCCTAAAGGTGAACTCCGGACACCAAAACTTTAATTCAAAATTTTCCTCACTAGCTTCAAAGAATAACAATCAATTTTGTGTCGTCAGTTGCCTTTGCAAACCCAAATATTGCCTTGTAAAAGTAGTGGTGAATCCAAAGAGTGTACAAGTACACAGTACATACGGCGTTCCTAGGAGAAGTGCAAAGTCCCTTGGTCCATTGTAACTTTCATCTGTATCTGTAGACAATCAACAGGGCATAGGGATGGATGAGGCAGATGGATGGATGGGTGGCTGGACAGGAGAAGGGGCCGAGACTGGAACCTCTGCAGCTCCCACAGAAGATCTGGGAAGGATCACCTCAATGTAGAAGAAAACCTCAGCCGCCACAATGTAGAAGACCTCAGTGCCCTGCTATTTGTTTTCTTCTAAAATTATTGGTGACCTTATCACTGTATTGTGCAGAAAGGGACTCCTGTGGGAGGGACTTAAAGTACAGCTCCAGCCATTTTTGTGTTTATTAAAAGTCAGCAGCTACAAAAAGTGTAGCTGCTGACTTTTAATAAACACACACTCCCCTGTCCCAGGATCCAGCAATGTGGCTGCCCGAACTCTTAATTCTCTCTCTCGCCAGCGCCGACATTACAACTGGGGGGCACTGAGCTGTGACAGCTTGCGGCTTCACAGCCAGGTGCCCACTGCGCATGCGTAAGTCGTGCTGCGCCTCCTGAATGGTCGGGCAATCTTTTGGGATATGTCTCCGGGGGGGAGCTTCTACTCGGATCGCCTAGGTCAGTGATGGCGAACCTTGGCACCCCAGATGTTTTGGAACTACATTTCCCATGATGCTCATGTACTCTGCAGTGTAGTTGAGCATCATGGGAAATGTAGTTCCAAAACATCTGGGGTGCCAAGGTTCGCCATCACTGGCCTAGGTGATCCAAGCAGAAGTGTGAGTGGGTACCTGTCAAAACTAGGTACCCACTCCCCCCCCCCCTAAAAAAACGACATGCCAAATGTGGCATAGGAGGGGGGTGGGTGCTTGAAGCAGAACTTCAACTGGGTATCCGAACGTTATTTTATTCTCATCAATTTCGACTTGAGGCCCTATCCTTTTATACCAGATCTATGTTCTCCGTACACATATATTACGAATGAATTTAGAACCACAAGAAACACATAAAGAAGGTCTAGACACGTCATTAGGTCACATGCTGTTCGAAGGACATTATTTCTGGTCGGTGACGACGAGAAAGAGGAACACGTCCTACTGACCAGAGTTGAAACGGGAGAGGACATTGAACTTCCGTAAGACATCACTCACCCCAGATAATTTTGCCGTGAGGTGGGTTTTCCCCTTCAAGACGAAGTTCGTGGGTGGGGGGAGGATACGGTGTAAACCGTACAGCAAAAAAATCCCCCCCCCC
>BLSH010552316.1:2484794-2509102 GCA_018402905.1 Glandirana rugosa | reverse complement strand
ACCAGGTTTATTTGATAAATTTCAATTTCCATTCGATCTGAAATTCTGATAGGAAGTCGTCATCATATGGTAGTGTCATATAAACCAAACACATAAATCGTACTTGATATCGTTTTTCTCTTCAAACGACCTACCGACCCATTTGAAAGATTCAATTTTGAATGTACACAAACATTACTAGTATCTTATAGACACACTTTTAATAACAGGCACAAAGAAGACTTCTTTGTCTTTTACAAAAAAAATATGATAGCCACGGTCATTTGTCCTAATACAGGATTATTTTATAAAATTTTGATTAGATCTTGCTTTAGGCATAGCAGCTATTGACTTAATTAGTTTTAAAATATTTTATTAGGACATAATCCTGTTTACTGGCACCGATAGTATAAAAAAAACATTTTCTGTTTCTTCAGAAGAAACACGGACAATAATTTTCACACAGATATTCTATGATCATTACAAACACATGTAAGTTTTAACTTAGAAAGTTTACCCAGCCATCCAGCAAACTTCTCTTTTTGCTATAGTTCATGCTAAATACACAAACCAAATATACTGTGATGGTATACTACTGCTGAAGGATAGTCTTAAAGTCTAGCTTACCTTTAACTTTAAATAGTTTATTTGGACCAAGCTGGTCCAAATGAACTATTTTCATTACTAAGCTATTTGGCTTCTGTGTGCTCTATATCATACTGTAGTAGCAACAGCTACATTCAGTATGGTGGTGCTGCTTCCACAGCAGTACTGGTGATTACCCGTCTGTTGCCAGAACAGAATTGAATTGTCCTGAATACATCATACGTTTATAAGCATTGCATTTTTTTTAATTATTATTATTATTATACAGGATTTATATAGCGCCAACAGTTTGGCAGTGCTTTACAATGTAAAGGGAGATAATATACCAACAGTACAATTCAAAACAAGAGGGTTAGAGGAGCCCTGCTCCTGCGAGCTTACAATCTTAGAGGGGAGGGGCTGGTGAAACAAAAGGTAGGGCTTGTAAGGTATGAACTAATTAGGGGAGTAGAAGATTTGTTTGTTAGCTGGAGGCAAGATAGGCCTCCCTGAAGGGTCGAGTTTTCAGGGATCGCCTAAAAGTGGACAGAGTAGAAGATAACCAAACAGGTTAGGGTAGTGAGTTCCAGAGCATGGGAGAGGCTCTGGAGAAGTCCTGGAGACGAGCATGGGAGAAGGAGACAAGGGAGCTAGAGAGCAGAAGGCCTTGGGAGGAGCGAAGATGACGGTTTGGTTGATATTTGGAGATAAGATTGGTGATGTAGCTCAGGGCAGAATTGTGAATGGCTTTGTAGGTTATTGTTGGCATTTTGAATTTTATTCGTTGGGCAATGGGAAGCCAGTGGAGGGATTGGCAGAGAGGAGTGGTAGTCACTGAATGGTTGGTAAGATGGATGAGTCTGGCAGCAGCATTCATGATATACTGAAGAGGGGATAGCTTGCGGAGAGGTAGGCCAATGAGGAGGGAGTTACAATAGTCAAGGCGAGAGATAACAAGGGAGTGAAAAAGTTGCTTAGTGGTGTCAACGGTTAGAAAGGGGCATATTTTGGAGATGTTTCAGAGGGGAAGTCTGCACGATTTGGATAGTGATTGGATTTGTGGCTGAAAGGACAGGTCAGGGTCTAGGATTACACCTTGTACCTTGGCATGAGGGGAGGGACTGATAGGTGTATTATTGATCTTGACGGAGAAGTGGGGGGGGGGTATGGGCTGGAGGAAAAATTATGAGCTTTAGAAAGATTGAGTTTGAGGAAGTGGTGTGGCATCCATGTTGATATGTCGCTTAGTAAGTTAGTAATGCGAGAGGAGACTTGAGGAGTGAGGTGAGGAGTAGAGAGATAGATTTGTGTCTTCAGCATAGAGGTGGTACTGGAAGCCAATGGGAGTTTATTAACAGACCAAGGGAGGAGGTGTAAATGGAGAAGAGAAGGGGTCAGAGGACAGAACCTTGAGGTACCCCTACAGAAAGAGGAAGTGGAGAGGAGGAAACAGAGTTATAGGTCACACTGAAGGAGCGCTGTGATAGGTAGGAGGAGAGCCAGGAGAGGGCAGAGTCTTAAAGGTCCAAGAGAGTGGAGTTTTCTGAGGAGAAGGGGATGGTCAACAGTATCAAAGGCTGCAGAGAGGTCGAGTAGTATGAGTATGGAGTAGTGGCCATTGGTTTTAGCAGTTAGTAAGTCATTAGTGAGTTCCAGTAAGGCAGTTTCAGTGGAGTGTAGCAAGCGAAAGCCAGACTGTAGGGGGTTGAGAAGGCTGCTGTCAGTGAGGTAGGAGCTAAGACGGTTATAGACAAAGCGCGCTAAAAATTTTGACGCAAACAGAAGCAAGGAGATAGGTCTTAAGTTGTAAAGGCTGGTGGGATCCAGTGAGTGCTTTTTAAGTATGGGGGTGATTAGGGCATGTTTTAGAGGGGAGGGGAAGGTGCCAGTACAGAGGGAGAGATTGAATATGTGAGTGAGGGAGCATAGGATGGAAGAAGAGGGTGACTGTAGTAGATGTGATGGAACAGGATCCAGGGGACAGGTGGTAAGGTGGGCTTCTGAGAAAACTATAGATACCGCTTCGGTAGTAGTAGTAAGGTCAAAAGAGGAGGGTGTTGAGAGCGGATTTGTACAGGGTATTTTAAGTTGGTTAGATGTCTGTGCAATGGTGATCTCCCAACAAATTGCATCAATCTTGTTTTTGAAGTGATTGGCAATCTTGTGAGCAGTGAGCGAGTTACTGGGTGGAGATGGTGGTGGCGAAAGTAGAGAGTAAAAAGTAGAGAAGAGACGTCGAGGACTGGAAGACAGAGTATTAATGAGGGTGACAAAGTAAGTTTGTTTGGCAGCAAGAAGGTAGGAATTGTATTTTAAGAAGGCAGATTTATATTGGGTGAATGCATGCTGAGAGATAGTTCTACGCCACACTCGCTCCAGATCTCAGCTATGTCTCTTAAGTTTTCTGGTGTTGTCGGTCTGCCAAGGTTGTAATTAATAAAAGGCTTCCTCTGATTGGCCGAGGTGGAGATAGGCTTTTCTAGGATAGGTGAAATGTATTCAGGTCAACTCTATTTTGTTCTGAGAGCAGAAGGAAGGTGTTCTGTACTGCTTTAGAACACACCACCATATACTAGCGAATGCTACTACAGTATGATACAGCATGCACAGCAGCCATATCACTTAGTAATGGATGCAGTTTGTTTGGGCCAGCTTGGTCCATATTAATTATTTAAAGTGACAGGAAAATTTGGACTTCAACAGTAATAAAAATAAAAAGTTGCTGCTTATGAACGTCTCAAATTCTACCAGATAGAGTCAGCATAGTTTAGTCAGTTTTACTGCAACATTAACCTCTACAGTTGGGTCAGTCTACGTGCCTTCATCATCCAGATAGCTCCTCAGCATCTCTGCATCTCCCCTACTCCCCCTCCCTCTCTCCCTGTCTTTTCTGTAGTCTGTGTGCGAGCCGATATCCTCCCCTCCCCTGTCCTCCCCTTCCCTCTCCCTTCCTCACCCCTCTCCCCTCCTCCCTGCCCCTCCCCCTCTCCTCCCTGAACCCTCCCTCCTTTCCTCCCTGCCCCTCCCTCCCTGCTCCTCCCTGTCCCTCCCCCTCTCCTCCCTGCCCCTTCTCTCTACGCCCCTCCCCTCCCTTCTCCTCTCCTAACTGGCACCATGTAGCATTTTAACAGTACTTTATAATTTGCTTCAATCAGTAAAGTGTTGATAAGTGATTTAGATGCATATTGTGCCACTTTACACCAATCCTCCACTTTCCAGATCTCATTTATATCTGGAATTAGGATTTTATTACCCATTTATCCTGCCAATATCATGATACTTGTAAAACTATTAGAAAACATGGTTAATTCTGAGGATGGATACAGATTTGGGTAGTGTATTTCCCGAAGTACCTCCTTTCATTTCTAGAAAAAAACAAAAGTAATACCTTTAATGAATGTAATAGCTCCCAATGTGGTAAATGAACCTGCACAGGTCACTTTTATTTAACGGTAAAGATATAATATATGTAAAATGTGCAAAGTATAAAGAGCTAATGTAAAAAAAATAGGAAGAAAAAGAATGTTTTTTGTTCCCAATAGTCTGGGAACTGAGTTTAGAATTAATCCTTTTGTTTCTTGCTAGACCACACATGTTGCCTACCTCCTGTAGTGCCTGTGTGGCTTACAATATGTTGGGAGAAGCACATTGGCACTGCAGGTTCAAATAGGGGATCATATAATACGACTAAAAGTTTCAAAATGTAGTGTGTTTCATTGCGATTTTCTAAAGTACACAATAAACACTGTAATGGTTTGCTATGTGTGGGGAAAGACAGATTGGCAATTAACTGACATGGATAGAAAAGAGTAATGCATTTATCACAAAAAGGTTATCAATTATTTGTTTGCAATTGGTTAAAGTGATTGCAAATTATCACCTTATTAACCCAATTAGTTTAAAATAGAAATGAAAGGCAAAACATTTGTAGATATAAAAAAATATACCTCTTTTTCCCTTTTTATAAGTCATCACATTTCCTCTGTTCTCAACTCCATAAGAGCTGGGCGGAGGAGAGGCAACAGTACACTGATCTTCTCAATGAAAGGCGGGGGTGGGGGGCTCAGGACAAGTCTGATCATTGGAGGAGAGCAGACTGATTTCCCAGCATAGCTAGAGAATTGGCTATGGTGTGTTCTCTTACTTAGTGTGGTCAGTTTTTAATAGGTAGGCAGAGCAGCTGGCATGATTTCACACAAAGGAGGCAATACAAAGATAAAAGGATATCTTTTCATACAAGTACATGGTACAGCAGGCGCATATGAGGAATATAAAATGTTGGGGTAACAACCATTTTAACTCAGTAATATATATTTATATAATATATATACAGTATCTCACAAAAGTGGGTACACCCCCGTTCATTTTTGGTTAATATTTTATTATATCTTTTCATGTGACAACACTGAAGAAATGGCACTTTGCTACAATGTGAAGTAGTGAGTGTACAGCTTGTATAACAGTGTAAATTTGCTGTCCCCTCACAAAAAACTCAACACACAGCCATTAATGTCTAAACCGCTGGCAACAAAAGTGAGTACACCCCTAAGTGAAAATGTCCAAATTGGGGCCAATTAGCCATTTTCCCTCCCCGTTGTCATGTGTTACAAGGTCTCAGGTGGGAATGGATAGCAGGTGTGTTAAATTTGGTGTTATCACTCACTCTCTCATACTGGTCACTGGAATTTCAACATGACACCTCAAGGCAAAGAACTCTGATGATCTGAAAAAAAGAATTGTTGCTCTACATAAAGATGGCCTAGGCTATAAGAAGATTGCCAAGACCCTGAAACTGAGCTGCAGCACGGTGACCAAGACCATACAGCAGTTTAACAGGACAGGTTCCACTCAGAACAGGCCTCGCCATGGTCGACCAAAGAAGTTGAGTGCACATGCTCAGCATCATATCCAGAGGTTTCCTATGGGAAATAGACGTATGTGTGCTGCCAGCATTGCTGCAGAGGTTGAAGGGGTGGGGGTTAGCCTGTCAGTGCTCAGACCATACGCCGCACACTTTTCTAAAGATGGTGCACAAGAAAGCCCGCAAACAGTTTGCGGAAGACAAGCAGACTAAGGACATGGATTACTGGAACCATGTGCTGTGGTCTGATGAGACCAAGATAAACGTATTTGGTTCAGATGGTGTCAAGTGTGTGTGGCGGCAACCAGGTGAGGAATACAAAGACAAGTGGGTCTTGCCTACAGTCAAGCATAGTGGTGGGAGTGTCATGGTCTGGGGCTGCATGAGTGCTGCCGGCACTGGGGAGCTACAGTTCATTGAGGGAACCATGTATGCCAACATGTATTGTGACATACTGAAGCAGAGCATGACCCCCCCCCCCTTCTGGAGACTGGGCCGCAGGGCAGTATTCCAATATAATAATTACCCCAAACACACCTCCAAGATGACCACTGCCTTGGTATAGAAGCTGAGGGTAAAGGTGATGGACTGGCCAAGCATTTCTCCAGACCTAAACCTTATTGAACATCCGTGGGGCATCCTCAAATGGAAGGTGGAGGAGCACAAGGTCTATGGCAACCACCAGCTCTGTGATGTCATCATGGAGGAGTGGAAGAGGACTCCGGTGGCAACTTGTGAAGCTCTGGTGAACTCTATGCCCAAGAGGGTTAAGGCAGTGCTGGAAAATAATGGTGGCCACACAAAACATTGAAACTTTGGGCCCAATTTGGACATTTTCACTTAGGAGTGTACTCACTTTTGTTGCCAATGGTTTAGACATTAATGGCTGTGTGTTGAGTTATTTTGATGGGACAGCAAATGTACACTGTTATACAAGCTGTACACTCACTACTTTACATTGTAGCAAAGTGTCGTTTCTTCAGTGTTGTCACATGAAAAGATATAAAATATTTTCAAAAATGTGAGGGGTGTACCAACTTTTGTGAGATACATCTATGTATTAGCAAGCGATTCACCTTGTATTTAGCTTTGAGAATGTTCATTTACAGCCCCAATTCCAAAAAAGTTGGGACGCTGTGTAAAATCAACATTAAAACATAATGCACAATAGAAAGTAGAAAACATATTAAATGTTTAAACTGATAAAATGTAGCGTTTAAGAAATTGATGGCAGCCACACATCTCAAAAAAGTTGGGACAGGGCAACAAAAACCGGGCAAAGTAAGTGGTACTAACAAGAAAGAGCTGGAATTACATTTTACACCTAATTGGGTTAACTGGTCAGTAACACGAACGAGTATAAAAAGAGCAGAGTGTCTCAGAAGAGCCAGAGTGTCTCAGAAGTAAAGATGGGCAGAGTGTCACCAATCTATGAGAAGCTGTGTCTAAAAATTGTTGATTTCAGAATAATGTTCCTCATGTAAAATTTCAAAGACTTTAAATATATCATCACTCACAGTGCATAATATCAAAAGATTCAGAGAATCTGGAGAAATTTCTGTATGCAAGGGACAAGGCCAAAAGGTAAAATTGTATGCCTGTGATCTTTAAGCCCTCAACGGCGCTGCATTTAAAAACAGCATGTTTCTGTGATGGACATCACTGTATGGGCTTGGGAATAATTCCAAAAATTGCTGTCCGAGAACACAGTTCGCTGTGACATTCAAAAATGCAGGTGAAAAAAAATCAGGCAAAGAAGAAGCCATATCTAAACATTATCCAGAAATGCCACCGTCTTCTCAGGGCCAAAACCCATTTAAAATGGTTTGTTGCAAAATGGAAAACTGTTCTGTGGTCAAACCAATCTAAATTTGACATTCTTTTTGGCAACCATGGGCGGCACATCATCCGGAATAAAAGGGAGAGGGACCTTCTAGCTTGTTATCAGCACAGTTCAAAAGCCTGCATCTCTGATGGTATTATTATTATACAGGATTTATATAGCGCCAACAGTTTACGCAGCACTTTACAACTTGAGGGTAGACAGTACAAATACAATACACTAATTTAATTGTGATGTATACCATATAATTGAACTTGTAATAGCATGGGCCTTTATTATGTAAATTTTTAACATTTTTTTTTTTTTCGTTGTTCCTGCACAATTGAAGTATTCTGTTCTCTTTCCGAGATAGACACTCGGAGGAGGGGAATGAGGTGTCCCAGGATGATGATCTCTGGAGGACCCCAGGTTTACTTTGGAGGGTTCATAACAAAAAGTTCTTTCTAATCTGTTTTTAACCATTGAGGTTGTTACATCTTTTAAGTCAAATTTTGGATATATATGGTGAAGGTTTACATTTCTTAGGGGGAGCAGATTTTTTTTAAATGTGGGTGGGGCTGGATATCACCTGCTGCAGAAAGATATTTCTGTTAACACTATATGTGTAGATTATGGTGGACAATTTAGTGCCTTATATTGGTTATGAGGACATTCCTGTTGGCACAGAGGCAGATATACTTTTGCTGTGCTTAAGGAGTTTTGTGAAGATTAAATATTATATTGTGATTGTGATGGTGTCACTTTGCTTATTTTGCAGTGTGGCAGATTTGTTTAAATCACAAGATGGGCTGAGCAAGAACATAATTATAAATCTTTAACCACTTGCCACCACATACTGGTACGTCGCCCCTTTTCATTGATATAGTAGGTGCGGGCGCACGCCCACTGCAAGGCAGGGAAGCCGACGCGTGTGGCCGGTGGCCGCAATGTCCGCCGGCCACCCGCGTTCACAGGATAGACAGAACGGGGATCTGTAAGTGTAAACAAATCCCTGTTCTGTCACGGAAGTGGAGAGAGATCTGCTGTTTCCAGTAATCAGGAACAGCTTTCTCTCTCCTCCCCCAGTAAACACAATCCCCACAGTTATAAACACCTCCCATAGAACACATTTAACCCTTTGATCGCCCCCTAGTGTTAACCCCTTCCCTCTCAATGACATTTATGCAATAATCAGTGTATTTTTATAGCTCTGATCGCTGTATAAATGTCAATGGTCCCAAAAAAATGTCCGATCTTTCCGCTGCAATATCGCAGTCCCGCTAAAAATCGCTGATCACTGCCATTACTAGTAAAAAAAAAATTTATAATAAAAATGGCATAACATTTTTGTAGACACTATAACTTTTGCGCAAACCCATCAATATACGCTTATTGCGATTTTTTTTTTTTAAACAAAAATATGTAGAAGAATATAGATTGGCGTAAACTGAGGAAGAAGTTTCATTTTTTTATTTATTTATTTATTTTTGGGGGGGGGGGGATATTTATTATAGCAAAAAGTAAAAAAAAACATTTTTTTCAAAATTGTCGCTCTTTTTTTGTTTATAGCACAAAATATAAAAACCGCAGAGGTGGACAACTGCCACCAAAAAAGATCTCCATTTGTGGGGGAAAAAAATGTCAATTTTGTTTGGGTACGGCGTTTCTCTTGGTCACTGTCACATTGACAATGGTTTTGACAGAAAATGAGGGAAAATTTGCAACACAGACACCAATAAGTCTTCACCGGAGTCCAAGCATTTTACACTCTGCTAAGAAACTGTATTTCTATCTGGTTTGCTATTGGGGAATCTTTCACTTCCTGTCTGGTTAAAGCTGTAGTAAATACCGCTTGGTCACTTGTACCTACAGGTAAGCTTATAATAAAGCTTACCTGTAGGTCCAGTGAATATCTCCTAAACATACACCGTTTAGGAGATATTCACAATATATGCAGCCAGTGACGTCACTGGCACATGCGCACTACGCTCTGAATTGGGGGCACACTGAATGTGCCATCAATCCAGAGCACTGCACCACAGCCATGACTCGTGTGTGCGTAAGCGGGAATGACGTCATCGTGGCTTGACCATTCAAACGACTGGTGCCTGGAAGACCGGGTGAAGATGGAAGCTCTGTCAGCGAAGACAGCGCTCCACTGGAGAGCCCCTTTTTACAGGTAAGTCTGTCATAATATGCTAGTATGTGATACATACTAACACATTATGCCATTAACTTGCATTTTTTAACGACTTTACAACCTCTTCACTCTGTTCTCACAGGGACAGTAAGTGAGAAAACAACTATTTTAAAAAGTTTTTACTGGACTTTCACTTTATTCTTTTTACAGCCTATAATTTATTATCTTTCCCCAGCACAATGCTCAGAGGATGCCACTTTAGTCTGCAAAAGGTAGTGTTGTAAGGGAAACAAAGGATCACTGGACCCATGGTTAACTAAAAATGAACTTCTATCTTGAATGACACTCATTCAGAATTCAACCACAGGGATCAGAGATCCCTGTGGTTGGATCATAACAACCTCAACCTTAATCTGTCATTGCTCTCTCTCTAATACAACATGGAGCGTGAACACCTGCGACACCCACCTGACCCACCCCCTCTCTAGCCTTTCTCCATCCCTCTGCTCTACCTCTCTTTGCAACATTCCTCTCTTTTGATCTTCTTAGCATCATCACTCTCTTTTTCACAGCATTGAGTCTTAAACATGTACTGAACTGTGTGTTCACGGCTTTATGTTGTGCTATTGCTGCAAAGATATTGCCACTATTCGCATTGAGCATATCACTGTAGCACACAAGAAGCTGGTCAGTAAGTTGAGCTTGGAAATTCTTTGGTTTTTGTTTGACATGCGTCTGCCCTTCCATTGCTCCTTACTGTAAAGGCCAGTTATAGGTGGGGGGCAGGTGACATTTGTTTGGTCCATACTGTACTATCCAGCATAACTTGCCTGCAATGTATTCTTGAGCTTGTATTCTATGCCGAAAATAAAGAAGGTAGTGTTCATTTGTAATTCTCAAATACAATTGCAGGATTAAAAATCTATAAATTAATTTCATAAAGACAAACTTTTTATTTACGTTGTTGCACATTTTCAATTCTATAATACAAAATCATGGTTTAATAAAACAGTGTGCCAAATAAAAGCTATATAGGTTATTAAAAAGTCAAGCTAATGCATTCTTACACGGTGTGTAAAACAGTTCACATATACAGTATATTTTTCTGCTTTGTATACAGTAAATCGGGTGATTAGTTTGTTGTATTTATATGCTTAGGATTACCTATAACCAGCTATAGATGTAGAAAGCAGTTATAACGTTTGACAGGTGACACACCACCTGCCCAGATTGAGTGCTTTCATTGAAATGATATTCAAATATTGGCAGGGCATATTACTTATGCTATTTCTGAGTCACCTTGCATTGGTACACCTAAGTAAATGAAACATAAGCTCATAAAAAGTGTATGTTATTAGGTTGTCTGGTATCAAATGAGTTAAGTGCTTTGCATGTGTTTGTAAGTTTTGCATTGGTGAATACTTTTCTTTAGTAGCTGCTGCTTGCTGGACTAAGCACAGAACAGTGTACCAAATCTGCCACTAAAGCTCTCTAACATTCTAAATGGCATTACGAGTAAGGCAACTTTTAAATCTTGTAATTCAACATCCCATCTTGTCATGACTCGGCTAACAGCATAGATTTTGTGATGTCATCTCAGCTCAAGTAATATTCTGGAGTTAAATGCAGGAAGTGGTGAAAACTTTCCAAAATTTAGAAGGTGAAAGTTTCTGACTGTGCGGCTACTAAAATGTTCATGTAGAGGCTGCAGCTTTTTTGGAAGTATGTTCTTTCTTTTCCACTTGAATACACCCGAACTAAAATATGAATAAATATAAAGTACACCCCCAATTCCAAAAAAGGTGAGACACTGTAAACTCTACATAAAAACAGAATGCAATGATCTGCAAATCTCATAAACCCATATTTTATTCACAATAGACTTTCCCAGATATTCACAGAGTATTGTTAAAGGAGGGGATGCGATACCATGTTAAACATGGCTCTGCCCCCACTTTAAGACTTGTTGTTGCCATCAACTTCAAAATGACCTTTTGTTTTCCTAAAATGGCACACTTTCTTAGTTTAAACATTTGATTAGTTTTCTATTGTGGATAAAATATGGGTTTATGAGATTTGTAAATCATTACATTCTGTTTTTATGTAGATATTACACAGTGTACCAACTTTTTTTTGAATCGGGGTTGTAAATCGTTACTAAAAACATGGATTAGTGCTTTATAACCTTCTGCCTACTAAAAACCTATTTACAAAAATGATTAACCTGATTGTTACATGCATGTTAAGGTATAGAATACAGAGTAAATAATAGAAAATTAACAATTAATAATAATATATATATATTAATATACAATGTACATTTGTCCATAAAATATATGTATATGTGTATTCAGTAAAATGTTAGAAAAAAAAAACATTTGAATTTGTCACATGGTGTGTTTTGATTCTTTGACAACCATTACCATGTATTAATTTGACTGATAGATTATGTGGTTAGGTGCCAATAAACCGGAGTATGTTATGTAACAACAGGCATTTTTTTCTTTCGGTAATTTGGTTTTATTATATCAGTGATTGTTATGTAATATACATACTGATGGCTGTCTTTTATTTTAACATAATATTGGATGTCAAGATTTTTAGATTTTCTTTAACTTGCTCACTGACATAATTAAATTAAGTTCACTTTAAACATTTAGGGTTATGTTTTTGTGTGCATTATCTTTGGATTCTATAGACCAGTGGTGGTCAACTTGAAAATTAAAGAGTGCCTCAAGTGTGGCCCTCGATACTGCCAGGGGGCCATACAATAGCAGCTCATTTTCACACCTCAACACGCAAAAATTTTGGTCCTGCTGCATTTTTTGTAGCATATTGAAATGCATACTGAAGAAGTTGGAGTACAGTAACCTCCAGCATTGGTTTCAGTGGACGCAATAATAAACCCCAGGATTGGTACAAGCGATAGCCTGTAGCATTGGTGTCCTTGGATGTAATAATAGCCCCTAACATTGGTATCAGTGAACTGGGTTAAACCCCCAAAGTTAGTGTCCGTGACCGCAATAATAGCCACCAGCACTGGTATCGGTACTATTAACACTACACACACGTCAGCGGCAGTGAAATTTTACCATCCCCTTCTTGCATTGGTGGTCAGTGACAGCGAAATTTTTCCCCCTAACCTGATGGTCAGTGGCATTGAACGTTACCCCCCTTGCATTGGTACTATGGCCACAGATAAATCCGAAGTAGAGTAGAGTTTACTTTTTGTGCTTGTATACATGGATGCTTTCTAAGTTAAAGCGGAGTTCCACCCTTTCCAAATGTTTATTAAAAGTCAGCAGCTACAAAAAGTGTAGCTGCTGACTTTTAATAAACAGACACTCCCTTGTCTCCCAGACCAGCAATGGAGCCACGCTCCTCTCCACCTCCCCTCCCCGGCGCCGGCATTGCTACTGTGGGCACCCAGCCGCCGCTTCATGGCCGGGTGCACACTGCGCATGCGCGAGCGGTGCTGCACTTTGTGATTGGTCCCGAAGTCTTCTAGGACCTGTCCTGTATCGCAGAAGACTTCGGGATGGAGGGGGAAGGAGACCTTCCACTTCCGATCGCCTAAGGCGACCAGAGCGGTAGTACCCGAAAAAATTGGGTATCCCCACCCTCCCTCCTCCCCAAAAGCTCAGTTTCAGCATCTGGAGCTGGGGAGGAGGACTTAAAGCGGAAGTTCCACTTTTGGGTGGAACTCCGCTTTAAGTCCATTTTGTATCTGACTCCTTTTACTTGTGGCTGCGCTTGTGGATATATCATGTTTGCAAATTTCCCCTAAAAGCTTTGATTTTACTAGTGTAGCTTAGATTTTCTTCATGAGCAGTACACCATGAACATTTTATTTAGAATTCTAGGGCATAAAGAGTATTATGAAGAATAATAATGTTTTTATTTTATTATTCTTCTAACTTGGGAGAAAATAATTCTAAGGCAATTGCCATCAGCGGCCTGCCGTGTCTTTTCTTCTGTAGCCTCCACTTTCAAAGTGTGAATCTGATTGGTTACTATGGGTAGCACTAAGGCAGCAGTGCTCCAATTTTTAGAAATCTGACCATCCATTGTTTGTACTATTGTTGCAAAGTTACCCTGCCCTGTTGCTTATTCTGTTTGAAATCTAATAATTTGAGTAAAAGAGCTTAGGAGGTTTTATTCACGTTATTCAAATGACCATTAGTACACTTTTATTCGAAATAGCCATTGCTCTTTTGGCATCTTAGTGAAATTCCTTTGCAAAGAAACACATTTGCTGCAAAGGGCAAACTTGCATAGTAGAATAGATAAATCAAAATCATGAATGGGTAGTTTATTGAATCTAAATTGTGCCCAGTTGGCCTAAGATCTGCGTGTGAGCAATCCATCTTATGCTGATAATGGAGGCGCTGGAAATCCACCCGATGCTTGCAATATTAAATTTCAGTCTAATGAGCTGTACTAATACATATGGAAGATGGTTGCAAAGAGCAGCTTGTGAATCTAAGCGGGATAATTTGAAAGAAATAGCATCTTAGCCCTTAACGTGGCTCTAGGGGTACATCTACTATTACACATAAGACCAAAATTATGTTTAAACACATTTTTTTATTAGGCTTGTTTTCCTACATCTTTGAATGAAATATTGTATACTTTTAAGGTTTTAAATCATTGTTTGTGTTTGTCAGTGTGACTTTCATATTATGTGATAATTATAGTCTATTTGCAAAGTGCTCAAACAATTTTGGCAAGATCCTGTGCCCATTTCTTAGATTTGTTAGGCACTTATAAACATAGATGAGGACTGTAAAAAAATTGTCCTTCCCAGACAATTTCCTGTCCTTGCTAACAATATATTTTGCAAGTACTTTCAAAGCACCAAAACCAGAGGGTATAATATTCCTCCAGACTTTTAAATAGTTTTTACAGTTCTAGATCTCAGATATTAGGATTTCAGATCTCTTTCTTACTGTGAAACAGTTCTATGGTAATAAAAAAAAATTCTGCATTTTCTAATGACAGAGCTGTCTACCTTTCTAAATGTGACCTATTAAGGGCCATGTCTCAATTTTTTTATTCTGAAGGATCAGGTAATATGCCAGATAGTTGATGTAAGGAAGCACATGATGTAAGTTGTTGTCTGTGCTTGTCCATCTCTGAAATTTCTGTGCAGATGCTTATAAACCAGTATGTTAGGCCCCATTCACACATGAGAGTTTTGTAGCTTGAGGCCCCAGTCACACCTGATCATTTTCAGCTCTTAAAACGCTCATCCGTGTAGCTCCAAAATGCCCAACAAGCAAAATCACATTTATTTAAATGGCCCCTGTTTACATCTGAGCGTTTTCTCGCCTGAAGCAAAATGCCTAAAAAATGCCTGAAGCTCAAAAAAGTACATGAGCTTCTTTTTAGGCAGATTACAGGCGTTTTACTGCTTTACCTTTTGACCTGTTAAAATCTCGGTTTAAATCGTGCGATTTTCTGCCTGAAACAAAACGCCTGAAGCTGCAAAATGCTGGAGGGGAAAAAAATCAACGATTCTCTATGGAGATGGTTCACATCTCCACTGCAAAACGCCTGAAGCTCAAAAAAGTTCTTGAGGTATTTTTGTAGTTGGATTTGGGCATTTTTCTACTTTTTACCTATACAAAATCGCGGCATAAATCGTGGTAAAAAAACTTGTGACTTTCTGCCTGAATACGCTACGCCCAGGTGTGAATCCAGCCTTAGTCTCTAACTGCATTGTTAACAGCTCTGGCATGCTGTGGGGCCACAACGAGCTACTAGCATTTCAAATTCGTACACATTTGGCAGTTAGAAACATGGAGCTACAATTAAATAAATGATCAGTAAGAACAATTTTCACTTTTCTTCAACATTATCAAAAATATTTTATGTAGATAGTTTAGATTATTGCCTCCTGCTTTGCAGTTGGTCTGTGAGTCACTCTTACTGTTTATGCCTAACCTTGTCACATGTGGTCATTAACCCCCTCTGCTCTACGGTTATTACATGAGTCTACCCTGCTGTTGTTGATTTATTTGCATGCTGTTGTAGGACGGCCTACAGTGATTATTCAACCCTCTTTTGTATGGAAGCCTAGGGTGATCCAGTTTCACTCAGTTCTTGGAGTGAATGGTGGGATCGTATATATACAGTACCTCACAAAAGTGAGTACACCCTCACATTTTTGTAAATATTTTATTAAATCTTTTCATGTGACAACGCTGAAGAAATGACCCTTTGCTACAATGTAAAGTAGTGAGTGTACAGCTTGTATAAAAGTGTATATTTGTTGTCCCCTCAAAATAACTCAACACACAGCCATTAATATCCAAACCGCTGGCAACAAAAGTGAGTACACCCCTAAGTAAAAATGTCAAAATTGGGCCCAAAGTATCAATTTTTTGTTTGGCCACCATTATTTTCCAGCACTGCCTTAACCCTCTTGGGCATGGAGTTCACCAGAGCTTCACAAGTTGTCACTGGAATCCTCTTCCACTCCTCCATGACCACATCACGGAGCTGGTGAATGTTAGAGACCTTTGCGCTCCTCCACCTTGCATTTGAGGATGTCCCACAGATGCTCAATAGGGTTTAGGTCTGGAAAAATGCTTGGCCAGTCCATCACCTTTACCCTCAGCTTCTTTAGCAAGGCAGTGGTCGTCTTGGAGGTGTGTTTGGGGTCCTTATCATGTTGGAATACTGCCAGTCTCCGAAGGGAGGGGATCATGCTCTGCTTCAATATGTCACACTACATAAAAATGGAAATGTGTACTATCTGCGCTAAGAATAAACAAGAAAAGCAGCTGGCAATAAATTGCTGATCAACAATATATACTGTATAGGGTCTGGATTGCAACGCTGAAAATATGGCAATTATAAAGAACTAACATCAGTCCATAATTTAGTCCATAGTGAAAATCTGCAGGGTGGGAAGCTCCCAGTACCAATTTCTGTGTGAGAGGGGAAAAGACACACCGCACCACGGTGTCCTGCAGATCTCCTTACCAGACTCAAATGATAAACAGGCATGTAAACATAACACCGTCTCCAAACACAAGGAATCTTCCTGACAGAAGACACAAACGAATCCCCAAAGCGGATACTCCAATATAAAGGCTTCTTCCCTTAGCACTCGATCATGAATTAACATGTAAAGAGGAAGGAAGCTGAATAGTGAAGCCCATCAATTTTAAAAGATAGACTTTACAAGCATGTACATGAAATCAAATTCCGCTGTTCCTGAGCGTGCTGGACTTAGGATAGCATCACCTATAGGTGATCGAGTGCTAAGGGAAGAAGCCTTTATATTGGAGTATCCGCTTTGGGGGATTTGTTTGTGTCTTCTGGCAGGAAGATTCCTTGTGTTTGGAGACGGTGTTATGTTTACATGCCTGTTTATCATTTGAGTCTGGTAAGGAGATCTGCTGGACACTGTGGTGCGGTGCGTCTTTTCCCCTCTCACACAGAAATTAGTGCTGGGATCTTCCTATCCTGCAGATTTTCATTATGGACTATATTATGGACTGATCTTAGCTCTTTATAATTGCCATATTTGCAGCGCTGCAATCCAGACCCTATGTCACAGTACATGTTGGCATTCATGGTTCCCTCAATGAACTGTAGCTCCCCAGTGCTGGCAGCATTCATGCAGCCCCAGACTATGACACTCCCACTACCATTCTTGACTGTAGGCAAGACACACTTGTCTTTGTACTCCTCATCTTGTTGCCACCACACACACTTGACACCATCTGAACCAAATAAGTTTACCTTGGTCTCATCAGACCACAGGACATGGTTCCAGTAGTCCATGTCCTTAGTCTGCTTGTCTTCAGCAAATTGTTTGCAAGCTTTTTTGTGCATCATCATTAGAAGAGGCTTCCTTCTGGGACAACAGCCATGCAGACCAATTTGATGCAGTGTGTAGCATATGGTCCGATCACTGACAGGCCGACCCCCCCACCTCTTTAGCCTCTGAAGCAATGCTGGCAGCACTCATGTCTATTTCCCAAAGACCACCTCTGGATATTGATGCCGAGCATGTGCACTCAACTTCTTTGGTAGACCATGGCGAAGTCTGTTTTGAGTGCAACCTGTCCTGTTAAACCGCTATATGGTCTTGGCCACTGTGCTGCAGCTCAGTTTTAGGGTCTTGGCAATCTTCTTATAGCCTAGGCCATCTTTGTGTAGAGCAACAATTCTTATTTTCAGATCCTCAGAGAGTTATTTGCCATGAGGTGCCATGTTGAATTTCCAGTGACTAGTATGAGAAAGTGAGAAGGATAACACCAAATTGAACACACCTGAGACCTTGTAACACTAACGAGTCACATGACACCGGCGAGGGAAAATGGCTAATTGGGCCCAATTTGGAAATTTTCACTTAAGGGTGTACTCTTGATTTGTTGCCATCGGTTTAGACATTAATGGCTGTATGTTGAGTTATTTTGAGGGGACAGCAAATTTACACTGTTATACAAGCTGTACACTCATTACTTTACATTGTAGCAAAGTGTCATTACTTCAGTGTTGTCACATAATAAGATTTAATAAAATATTTACTGAAATGTGAGGGGTGTTCTCACTTTTGTGAGATACTGTGTGTGTGTGTGTATATATGTATATATATATATATATATATATATATATATATATATATATATATACAGTATAGTGCATCATGAAGCTAGCCCTAACCCTGCTGGTTCATGATCCTATCAGTGTGCGGTATCTTGCCATGTTCGCTAACTTCAATCACAAGTTTTGTAAGCTGTCTGCCTCACTCTGTCTTCCGGAGTTCATCTCCATTTTTTCCTGCAGCATCTGCTCAGCTGAAGACATGAGAAAATACACCCTATCCTTTTTCATATGAGCTGGTATGTGGTTGAGGTTTAGTCTTAGACATAACCTGTACGCTTATAGGTTCCTAATTTTTTCAGACCTTCACTTCGAGATCTGCACATACCTACACCTGCGGCCTTTACATCAGTTGTTCTGGGCCAATCTGAGTTCTTAGAAGTCCTCATCCTGCATCTGGTTTCTAGAATATTCAGA
This sequence comes from Glandirana rugosa, assembly GCA_018402905.1. Taxonomy (NCBI): domain Eukaryota; kingdom Metazoa; phylum Chordata; class Amphibia; order Anura; family Ranidae; genus Glandirana; species Glandirana rugosa. The sequence goes on along the minus strand of BLSH010552316.1, from coordinate 2,490,676 downwards.
CGTTTAGGTACCAGCATTATATCCAGAGGCTACACGCTGGAATTTCGATCTCTATCTCCACTGGATTGGCTGTCTTTCCAGCTTTTCTGCAACATGTTTTTTCCCATATGATCAAGGCCAAGAGGTCATTCTCCCAATGTGGGAACTAATGATTCTTACCATTCAGTGGAATGCCCATTGCTTGTTTCCATCTCCCCAGCACATTCACTTACCTGTTATTGCTTTGAGGATAGGATATCAGACGACTTTCTTCTGAAGGAATATTTAACTTAGGCTTGGTCAGCCAGTGCCCATTGGACTGCGCAGACCCTGATGAAACCTAATGAGGGGATCTTAAATCTTCAGGTCTCAGTGCTGAAGCCATCTCATTGCTTGGAGTATAAGATTATGGTCCTAGAAACAGCCCTGTTCCTGTTTTTTTCCTTCCCCAGGCAATCTTCAGGCTCTCTGCTCCCATGGCAGACTCCGCAGTCCAGGAGTCAACTGACCCTGCTCTTTTACATGAGTGTCTTGGATCTAATGGTGACCTCCTTTGAGGCAGTCCCATTTACTCCTGTTCACTTCAGACCATTGCAACTCACCATTCTGGGACATAAGTGGTGGGTCAAATGTTCTAAGCTGCACTCTAAAAAAAAAAATCCTTGCTTCCAATGGTTTGAAAGGTGATCACAATAAATGCCAGCATATTGGTACAAGGGACTTGATCGTCACAAGAAGCTTGTCTCCAGATCAACGTTCAGGAACATATAGCAGTTCAGTGGTCTATTTACTGTTAGACCTTTTGTGAGGTCGCCTAACCAGAATTCAGGCAGACTATGTCATGCTGGTGGCTTACATTGACTATTGGGGAGTATTAAGATGTCTTACAATGTACAGAGAGGTGGATTTTATTTTAGATTGGACAGGACTTCACAATTAAGGCCTGTCTGCCGTACACTTGCCATGCATGAAAACTTGGCAGGTACACTTCCTTTTACATCAGTGTCTGAACTGTCTCTTCACTCTTCACTCACACCTCTATCACAGGTGGGGGTTTCCAGACAGTAAGTTTTTCAGTACTTTTATAGGATCTCAACCTGGTCGTACAATTCTTCAATGATCACCCTATGAATCTATCAGGGATTTTTCTTTGTCTCTCCTTACTCAGGAGGTTATCTTTCTCGTCCCCATAATGTCAACGAGTTGCATTTTCTGTATTCTGGCCTTAACCTGTACAGACCCTTTTAGTGTTGCATATGGATATGGTTGTTTTGTGGCCCAGGACCTCTTTTTTTTTTTTTCTTCCCAAAGGTGGTTTATTCCGCTCCCCTTAACCAGGACAATTATCTACCAAGTATCTTCCCTTCTATGAAACATTTTAAGGAGATTTTCCTCCATTGTCTAGATGTGAGGCGTGCTGTTCAAGTTTGTTTCTCAGATACTACTCCTTTTTCACTAGCCTAGTTCTTTGTCCACTGCTCCCGAGGGTCCCCTTTGGAGACACCATGCTTCTATTTACTCTGTTGCTAGGTGGATTCAGAATCCCCTAGTTTATAAACCTCAAAGGCAAGGTTCCTTCTTTCTCTTTTTACCAGATCAGTTAGTGCTTCTTGGGCTGCATATTTTTTTCAGATTTAGAGGCCACCACCTGTTTTTTTCCTTTTTATTTAATGGTATGCATCAATAACAGCACAAAAAGGCACCTTTCTTGATTACAGTAAAACTTGGGTGACCAGTACAGTATGTTAGAGTATTCTAGAATCAACAAGCATATTCGTGTCTCTCAGTACAACCAAACAAAAGGTCGAGCACAAAGGAAACTCAAAAGAAAACCATGAGAAACTCAGCCATAAAGACTGGGGTGATACATCAATAAATGCATAGATATGGTTGAGAAGCAGGTGAATTTGATTTGTAATATCAGGTGTATGGCCCCAGCCTACTTACAGTTATACTATTGTCATCAAACACCAGACATTTTATAATTTTATATGACCGGGAGAAGCCAGAAAAAGAATGAGAGAGGGAGATGGGGGGCAGGGACAGAGGGTGAAGAAAAAATAAATAGGGATGGAGAGGAGTGGGTAAGGGGAAAGGGAGAATCCCCGGCGGGGGTGATAGGGCAGGAAAGCATTTCAAAAATGGAGTGTAAGGCCTAAGAATCAGAGATATTGCATGTATTCATCAGAAAAGTGGAACAGTTCGCAATAGAGCCAGCAGTTATGCTCCTCCATTATGTTTCTAAAGGCCATGAAGGAGATGTTGCGTCAAGTAGTATGTGGTAAATAAAGGAGAGGGAATTTCAAATGGGGCCTTCACTAAGGCAGAGGTCTTTGAACGGAGTGAGATGGCCTGGTGAGATGGGAAAATGTACATGATCCGGTAAGGAACATACAAAGTGGGCGAGCTGTAAGATTCTCCATCTACCCTTGTTTTTTCTTTTTACCAGGTGGGCATTCAACTGGTGTTGGCTTTAATAATAAGGTACAGCCTCCTCTGTTAAACCACTGTTTGTTTTGGCCTGTTAACCTTTTTCGCCCTGTTGCCCACCCTTCAGTTGGACTGCTTTTGTGCTTCCCAATGGTTCCAGAATTACCATTCTGTGTATGGTGATGTACGATTAAGAAAATAGTATTTTTGTCTTACCTACAAAATCTTTTCTTGGAATACATCACAGGGCACAGGTCCCTCCCCTCTCCAAATATGATACACCCTTGTTATTGCTACAAAACAGAAGGGAGTGGGAAGGGTTATACTGGCCTGCCTTTACAGCTTTGCTTGCAAGTGTCTAATTCTGCTGAAGATAGTAGTATAGTAGTCATTCTAGAAATACCATCCTGTGATGTATTCCAAGAAAAGGATTTCACAGGTAAAACAAAAATCAGTTTTTTCAATGAATATATAAAAGTATTGGTTAATTCAAAGTAATTGAAAAGACATGTACACGTTGTAAACATTTGACTTTAATTGAACAGTTAAGTTTGAGAAAAAAATGAAGGCGTATGTCAAGGCAAAGAAAAAGAATAACATATGTTTTATCCCTTCAAACTTGCTGCAAGTACAGGAAAATATCTGTTGATGTTCCAAAAATATAATATACTCCTACCTTCTTCTTTAACATGACAACACAGCTCCGAACTCCAAATTACTAAGCAAGAGAACAAGAATGTATCATCGAGATTTCTGGCAAAATCAACAGTTATTGTTTGCACTTATTGAAAGGATATAGCAAAATAATTTCAATTGATTATTTAGCAGATCGAAAAGGAAAAAAATAAGAGAAGTTCATTGTTAGGCAGACCATACATTTATCATTTTTTTTCTTTCGTTCAACAAGTGGATTGAATGAAAAAAAATAACCCTGTTCACCGATCCACATACTTTTTTTTTTAATTGTGTTTATTGTCTTTGCACCCCATCCACATACTTAATGTGGATGGAAGAATCCTCCCTGTTGAATTTTTGTATTCTGACAGCAGGGACACATCCCTGCTGTCATAACACCCTGATCAGTGGTGGCGGCACTGATTAATCGCGAAAAACCAGACAGGCTGGTTGTCGATTGGTAGACTTCTGTCCTTGCTGAACTGGCCAACTTTTGATCCATGTATGGCTAGTTTTAGGGTTTACATATACTTTAAGTGTATAGCCAGTAGAATGCAGATGCAATTTCTCTAGTGCAAGTTTGAAGATGAAGTGAACATTCTGCTAATCAGTATGACTGATTAAGAATAATTTGTTTATGAAAATTAAACTGGACTTTTGATTTGAAAACATGTACATAATTATGGCAGTTTACATTGTGCCATAAAATATTGTACTGTACGTTACTAAAACGCAGTCTCGGACACAGTATATTAATTATTCTGGGGCACTGGCTCCATTTCACATGAGATGGATCAGTTGAATTCCAGGCATGGATTTTTTTGCATGGTTACATTAGTTCAGCTTGGACCAAAATACGGTAAGTATGCATGTTCCATACCTTCTTAATCTCTGTGAAAGGGGATACTCAATGTAGTAGCCACCACTATTACACTACTACAGTGGTCCCCACTGTCTTTCTGGGTCCAGTAGCCTGCTGCATTGTGGACACACAGGTGGTCAGTTGCTTGGCACAGGCATCCAAGCTTTGACTAATGTAACTGCAAAAAAAAAAATCATACCTGGAATTCAGCTTTACATGAGCTTTGCATGGTCTAGCATCTATTTAATTTAGCATTCATTTTGGGATTTACCCACAGATCTGCAACACATAGTAAAATAAAGGTGTTTGTAATGCATTTTACTTGTAGAGCCTTGTTTCTACACAGTTGGCAGCCAAACTCTGTCTGTCTATGTATACATCTGCTATTTGCCCTTCCTTTTAGATAAAGTTCAGATTCTTCACTTTTATTTTTTCTTTTCCATCTGACAAGGCAGTACTTTTTAAACTTAATATTTCATCAAGTATAATGCTATTAGAGACTTATTTTCACTTAGTTCACTCATCAGGCAGTGAGATGGCAATAAAAGGGAATGGCTCCTTTGAGACATTAATGCTTTGGAATAAATGATGTGCTAGAACAGAAATTTAATTAATTTACAGAGTATATTGATAGTCCCCTGTTACTGTGCTGTATATTTTTAATCTTCTTTAACATCTGTAGTAAAGTGTTTCAAAACCCCTGCAGTTGAGCAACTAATAGATAATTAAGTAATAAGGGAAGAGGTTTCCAGAGGGAAAGAGATTCTTTTAACGAGTGCTGTCATAATAGGAATAAAGTACTGTTCCTATGATTTATTGGGACGAAAATATATAATTCTATTATATTTCAAAATAGAAACTGCATCCTTGCTATGTGTTGAGAATCTATCCATATAAACGTTTTGTGCTCAAGAAAATCGTCACTGCAACAAGAGAACATTTGTTATGTTTGCGACCATATGTATTTTTTGTGGAGAGTGACGTTTAAGGGGGAAAGATTACTAAAATGAACTTGCCTGTAAATCAAGATGATAGGGGTTAGTTTAATCGCCTGAAGCTGTAAATGTTGCTCTTTGAATGTCCATAAACATCCTGATACAGCTGGAATACAACACTTGGCGAAGATGAGGTTGTTAAAAGCTACACTAGGGGGCAGTATTGTGTGCTTCGTAACAGGTAGAATTTTTTTCATGTGACCTCATCAGTACTTCATTTCTATTCTAAATGAAATGAGGGAAGGAAGGTGTTTGCTATTCATGTACTGCTTCAACAAATCATGTATTTACACTACTTATGTATGAATAAGGTTGTTTTTTCATAGTACATAAAGGCCTGGGCAACAGGGCTAATCTACATTTGTGGCTATATAGCAGATCCGAAAAATTGCTTTTCTCATTGTATGAAGACACCTAATTCCTGGAATTTACAAGAACTTAAAGTATTTGACTGTTGGCATATTAAAAGCTAGTCAAAACCTGGGCCAAATTGGAAACCCTATGATCTTCCATTTTCTATTTTTAGTAAGTGAAGTATGCTACCTTTGTAGTAAGGGTACCACAATCCTTACTCACATTTTGTTGGACTTGTTAATATATCAACTGCTAAAATATAAATTCATACAGAAAACTGGTCAAATTTCTCTTACATTCACTGACAGACGCAGCCTTCTCATTGACAAGTGGGGTTTATGCACATCCTACTAGGAGTAGACTAGGCAAAAACGAAAAAAAGCAAGCTGACCCCTCCCAGGTGGGCGTCCTCACTCCAGCATATAACCCCCCAGCTCTGCTAGCATATCAGTTTTTTTATGCCTAGTGCAAGGAGTTAGACCTGGTTCCCTGCTGGGATCTGCGGTTCCCCATTTTTTTCTTCTTTTTGCTTTTCTCAAGCTATTTGATGAAGACTGTTCTCAAGTAGCCGGCTGGGGCATAGTATC
>BLSH010552316.1:2438593-2455302 GCA_018402905.1 Glandirana rugosa | reverse complement strand
GAGAAACCAGAACGGGTACTACCACTCCAAATTTACCTTCTTTCTAAGACACCTGTCCACAGAAAATATGTGTATTCAACAGCAATCCTCGTGGAAGAATTTGACTGTTCTGATTATGTCCGCTATGAGCTTTTTAATCTTATAGCACGTTTTCAAGTAAAGTCATTACGTTGAATTTTCCACTTTGATTATATACTCTATCTGAGTAATGTACGTTTTGTTCTATCAAGTTCAGCACTAAACAGTATTAACACTACTAATACCGAATGTCGAGTACTTTTGGGGTTTAGGTGTTAGAGTCTTTTAATCTTATAATGTACGTTAGTTTTATTGATTGCATGTAATATTCTAATTTTCTGAGATTGTGGATTTGGGGTTTTCATGAGCTGTAAGCCATAATCATCACAATTATGACAAATCACGACTTGAACTATCTTGTTTTGCATGTAATGAGTCTATCTCATATATTAGTTTCACCTTTTAAGTTGCATTACTGAAATGAACTTTTGCACGATATTCTAATTTTTCGAGTATCGCCTGTATTAGTCTTGTCAGTTTAAGAAGGTGCTCCTAACGACAACTTATGTGTATAAAAGACACCTGTCCACAGAATCTTTCTTCCATTTAAACCTCACCATCATGGGCAAGACCAAAGAGCTGTCAAAAGACATCAGGGGCAAGATTGTAGACCTGCACAAGGCTGGAATCGGCTACAAAATATTAGCAAGAAGCTTGGTGAGAAGGAGACAACTGTTGGAGCGGTTATTCGCAAATGGAAGAAATACAAAGTAACCATCAATTGCCCTCAGTCTGGAGCTCCATGCAAGATTTTGCCTCAAGAGGTAAGAATGTTCATGAGAAAAGTGAGGGATCAAGACAGAACTACACAGGAGGAGTTTGAGGCAGTTGGGACCACAGTCACCAAACCAACCATTGTTATAACTGTAAGGTACCTGTAGTAGGTAGTGTCCAAAGTGGAACTTGTGCGCTGAGGATTCAGGTGAAAACTTAGTCAGCAGGTCAGGTCGGCAACAGATCAGGCAAATCGGTACCCAGAGAGTGGTCAGGCGGGTAGAGGTCATACACAAGCTGGCAATGAAGTACCAAATCAGCAGGCTGGAGAGTACTCAAGAATTCAGGCAGAAGTTCAATACACGGGAATGAGAATTACAGAGTTATCAAACACCCAGGAAGCAAGTCCAACAAACGTGTATTGAGTTACAGGAAGTGCTGCTATTTATGAGCTGCTTGATTGTACATTGTCAGCAGGTGGGGCTAGTGAGTCCAAGGCAGTGCATCAGGCGGGGAGATCATTGCGAGAACTCTAGAGCTCCCCCGTGGCACGGGTAAGGCTGCAGCTTTGGGACCAGGACCTTCCCGGTTCAATGACACCTAGGTACATGACAATAACAGTACGCTGCCATGGATTGAAATCATGCAGGGCCCACAAGGTGCCCTCCTCAAGAAGGCACATGTACAGGACCATCTGAAATTTGCCAATGAACATCTAAATGATTCAGAGAAGTATTGGGAGAAAGTGCTGTGGTCAGATGAGACCAAAATTGAGCTCTTTGGCATTAACTTGACTCACTGTGTTTGTAAATAGAAAAATGCCGACTAAGACCCTAAGAACACCATCCTACAGCCAAGCATGGAGGTGGCAACATTATGCTTTGGGGTTGTTTCTCTGCTAAAGGTACAGGCCGACTTTGCCGCACTTTGAGGGACCAATGGACAGGGCCATGTATTGTAAATTCCGGATAAAACCTTCTTCCCTCAGCCAGAACACTGAAGATGGGTCATGGATGGGTCTTCCAGCACTGACCCAAAACATACCGCCAAGGCAACAAAAGAGTGGCTCAAGAAGAAGCACATTAAGGTCACAGAGAGGCCTAGACAGTCTCCAGACTTTAATACTATAGAAAATTTATGGAGGGAGATTAACCAGTTCCGGAGTGCCCACCGCATATTTACTGTGGCAGGGCAGCCCGCCTGCACGAAACAACGTACCTGTATGTTATCGCTTCTTCCGATGACATGCTCCCGCTGTTATTGCACACAGCGGGAGCCAATCAGCAGGTTCGGTGACCGCGATGGCCGCCGGGACCTACCGATCATTCACAGGAGGGGCAGAATGGTGGTCTGCCTATGTAAACAAGGCAGAGTGCTGTTCTGTGCTCCAGTCACAGCATCCCCCGCACAATTAGCAAGCACTCCCTAGGAACACACTTAACCCTTTGATCGCCCCTGATGTTAACCCCTTCCCTGTCAGTGTCATTAGTACAGTGTCAGTGCATATTTTTTTAGCACTGATCACTGTAATATTGTCACTGGTCCCCGAAAAGTGTCACTTAATGTCCAATTTGTCCACCGCAATGTCGCAGTCCTGCTAAAAACCGCTGATCGCCACCATTACTAGTAAAAACAAAGTACTAGTAATAGTTTGTAGACTCTCTATAACCTTTGCGCAAACCAATCAGCAGAATACATATTGGCCTAAATTTATGAAGATATTTGTTTTTGTACATTTTTTAAATTGTTAATTGGATATGTTTTATAGCAAAAAGTAAAAAATATACATTTTTTTTTTCAAAATTGTCAATCCTTTTTTTATTTATAGCGCAAAAAATAAAAACCACAGAGATGATTAAATGCCACCAAAAGAAAGCTTTTTTGGGGGGGAAAAAAAAGGACATACATTTTATTTGGGTACGGCGTCACATGTCCGTGCAGTTGTCACTTATAATAACGCAGTGCTGTATCGCAAAAAATGGCCTGGTCGGGAAGGGGGTGAAACCTTCCGGGGCTGAAGTGGTTAAACTTTGAGTGGCCAAATGACAACCAAGAAACTTTAAGGATTTAGAGAAGATCTGTAAAGAAGAGTGGACCAAAATCCCTCCTGAGATGTGTGCAAACCTTGGTAACCAGCTACAAGAAATGTCTTTCCTCTGTGCTTGCCTACAAGGGTTTCTCCACCAAGTACAAAGTTATATTTTGCTTGGGGATCGAATACTTGAAAACAGGTTCAATCTTTTCAAAAATTAGTTACCCTTTGCTGTTTTCTCCTCTCCCAGCTGCCAAAGGTTGTCTCTGTAAGGGCAGACTACTTTATAACTTATTGATCCCTGTGCCCATGCTTGTATAGTTCCGTCCACAAGCAGGAGAGAGGAACCAGCTTTTATTTTCTAGTAGCTGTACCTGGTAATATATGCCTGGCACATAGCTTCAGGACTGCATGGCTGTCGTCCCAGAAGAAAGCCTCTTCTAAAGATGATGCACAAGAAAGCCCACAAACAGTTTGCTGAAGACAAGCAGACTAAGGACATGGATTGCTGAAACCATGTCCTGTGGTCTGATGAGACCAAGAAAAATGTATTTGGTTCAGATGGTGTCAAGCGTGTGTGGTGGCAACTAGGTGAGGAGTACAAAGACAAGTGTGTCTTGCCTACAGTCAAGCATAGTGGTGGGAGTGTGATAGTCTGGGGATGCATGAGTGCTGCCGGCACTGGGGAGGTACAGTTCATTGAGGGAACCATGAATGCCAACATGTTCTGTGACATACTGAAGCAGAGCATGATCCCCTCCCTTCAGAGACTGGGCTGGAGGGCAGGATTCCAACATGACATCGACCCCAAACACACTTCCAAGATGACCACTGCCCTGCTAAAGAAGCTGAGGGTAAAGGTGATGGATCGTCCAAGCTGTCTCCAGAACTAAATCCTATTGAGCATCTGTGGGGCATCCTCAAATGAAAGGTGAAGGAGCGCAAGGTCTCTTAACATCCACTAGCTCTGATGTCATCATGGAGGAGTGGAAGAGGACTCCAGTGGCAACCTGTGAAGCTCTGGTGAACTCCATGCCCAAGAGAGTTAAGGCAGTGCTGGAAAATAATTGTGGCCACACAAAATATTGACATTTTGGGCCCAGTTTGGACATTTTCCTTTAGGGGTGTACTCCCTTTTGTTCCCAGTGGTTTAGACATTAATGGCGGTGTGTTGAATTATTTTGAGGGAACAGCAAATTTACACTGTTATACAAGCTGTGCACTCACTACTTTACATTGTAGCAAAGTGTCATTTCTTCAGTGTTGTCACATGAAAAGATATAATAAAATATTTACAAAAATGTGAGGAGTGTACTCGTGTGAGGTACTGTATGTCTATTTCCCAAAGAAAACCTCTGGATATGACGCTGAGCACGTGCAATCGGCTTCTATGGTTGACCATGGCGAGGCCTGTTCTGAGTGGAACCTGTCCTGTTAAACCACTGTATGGTCTTGGCCACCGTGCTGCAGCTCAGTTTCAAGGTCTTGGCAATCTTCTTATCGCCTAGGCCATCTTCATGTAGAGCAACAATTCTGTTTTTCAGATCCTCAGAGAGTTCTTTACCATGAGGTGCCATTTTGATCCTCCAGTGACCAGTATGAGAGAGTGAGAGCGATAACCCCAAATTTAACACACCTGTTCCCCATTCACACTTGAGACCTTGTAACATTAATGAGTCACATGACACCGAGGAGGGAAAATGGCTTATTGGGCCCAATTTTGGACATTTTCACTTAAGCGTGTACTCACTTTTGTTGCCAACGGTTTAGACATTAATGGCTGTGTGTTGAGTTATTTTGGGGGGATAGCAAATTGACACTGTTATACAAGCTATACACTCACTACTTTACTTTATAGCAAAGTGTCATTTCTTCAGTGTTGTCACATGAGAAGATATAATAAAATATTTACAAAAAATGTAAGGGGTGTACTCACGTTTGTGAGATACTGTATATCTTTGAATCACACTAATGCAAGTAGGCATTTATTGATGACTGCCAGTGTGTTTTCCCACTGATCAGTATTGCTGTGGGAGCCAAATTTTGCTGCCTTCTCATGTTAAAGAACCTAGTTAATGTTGACCTCCAATATAAAGTTGGGCTTTATAAACCGAACTCCAGTATATAAGGAGTTATTTTCCACTGGCCATCAATGCTTCTTCTAGGGGAATTAGCCACCAATCTAAAAGAGGCATTCATGAGGGGCTGCTGGTCAGCTGTGGTTAAAAGGGGTGTTTTAGATTTCATAATATAAGCCCCGCCAACCAACACTAGGCTGCTGGACAATGATACAAGTGCTGGGTATTTGAGAGAGTGGTTTCTTGAGAAGGCCACTACCACTGTTTTGTTATGGAGCCTTGTGATTGTTTTTCTTCTCCCAAAATAAAGTGAGAATTTCAATGAAAGACCCACTTAAAATAATCAAGACTTTCGCCATCTGGATTTTAATTTTTTAAACATTTAATTTGCATTAAATGAAAACTGAATTTTTAAGGCAGTTGTTTAGCCCTGAAGATTGCAGACATATAAAAGAATAATTTAATAATACACAGCACTGTCTGTAGAAATCAGGGGTGCTTAGTCATTAGAAAACATTGCTCTTGTTGCTGTAAACTGATGAACATAGGCATGTGGTTGTTATAGGTTACATTACTTCCCCGCTATTTAGCTTCATAAGTAAAGCCTACTGTCTGAATCACTGATTATCTACTTTAATCACAGCAATTTAAGGAAAAAATAACCCTTCCTATTAAACTGCCTAATAGGCAGTTAAATAAGCAAACACATTCAATATGGAGCCTTTTAAACTGTTTATTAATTTGTACAGAAGAAATAAGATATTGTCCGGCTTCTTGCCTCCAGTAGATGTGTCATAACATTGCTTTCATTGTAATTTTGTTACCAAACGATGTGAGATTAGATGTTGGATGTTGTATGTAATCTGCTGTGAAATCAAATTATTTGACCTCCACGCTTACCAATACCCCCTCCTGCCAGCTTTGCTGTTAAATATTCAGCATTTTGCTGTCATGAATACAAATGGGGGACAAATTAGAATCTACAGACAGCTGACCCAGGCTGCAGATTAGAGACTGGAGGCTGGTGCTGTTTTAATTACTAAGGCCCCAGTAGCTATTTAAAGGACATATACACAAAAAGGAATAATTTCAGAAGGCACAAAAAAGAAGGAAAAGGGAAAATAAATAGCTGCCTCTTCCCAATTTGAAATTTTGATTTCATTTGCCCTTAGATAAGAGCCATGCTAATTTGCTGAATGGGATATGATCTCTGGGGGCACGAAATAATTATTACATTATACAGTACTGAGGTTTTTTTTGTGTTTGTGTTACTCTTTTGATTTGTAAGACTTTGTGAAAATGGGAACAAAATCCAGAGTTTTTTTTCTTTAGTGTAGAGCTTAATGTTAGATTGCATAAGGTTTTCAGTAGCAGTGCAATACTGATACAGTAAATACTTTTATATATTGACCTGTGGTAGATACCTACTGCAAGCAGCTATTTCCCTGTGCTTGAACAGTAGAACAGAACTTATATCCCTGGGAACAGCCCAGCTTGTAGATTTCAGTATTCCTATAACATTTTCCAGAATTTAAACCAAAGATCCAACAGTGAACATATAAAACCTTTGTAATAGCTGTGAATGGTATATAGAACTGGGAAGTCAAACTTTTCTCACCTCCAGAGTCCCTGAGAGACATAAGAAACCAATAAACATTTTAGCTATCTGGTGTCTTAAAAAGATGATATATTAGTTTGGGTTTGACTACACCTTTAAAGCCAATCATTTATTAAAAAAAAAAAAACACCTTTTTAATTAAGTAGCTATAAAGAGTGACCCTCTGGATGGCCAGCTCCAAAATCGCCACAAGATTTCAGCATAGTTTAAATGTTCACATCTTTCAATACTGTAAAGGAACTCTTGAGGGGTCAGTGCTGCCAGTCCTTATGCCAACATGTCTAACTGCCAGCTCGGATGTGGAGCTTAACGAATATGACATTCGAATTATGATTAACTTAGTTATATTTTTGCTTCAAAAAATAATGAAATGTTTCCTTTATTGAGCAGTAAAAAGGGGACTGGTGGTTTACGATAGTAATCCAAAGAATCAATTGCATTTTACCTTTTATAAGTTTGGAGCAAGCAAAAAACAAGAGATGACAGCTGGGTTAACAGGAGTAACTACAATTTGTAATTTACTCTTTTGACCTCTTGCATAAACCTGTTGTAATGTTAAGCTGGAGTTCCTCTACTTTTTAGTGGTGGCTGCAATCTGGGAAATGCTGTTTCAACCCATCTGCTGCCTATAAGCGAGGAAAATATTTCAAGCGATACACAAAGTGTTTTACAAGTATTTGTGTTTTATAGTTCTTTACATTTTTTTCCTGGATTGTGACTTTATCAACTATTACAAAATATTAAATCTTCTACTAGGATACATAAAAAGTACATACTATGTTTACAGGGAGGATCAACATTTTTTTCATCTATGTTGCTCATGTATACATATCACTTTAAGATTGAAGATGTATCCTATTAATGTTGTATGCTTAAAATGTATCACTATTCTTTATTGTTACATCTGCATTATGTGTTGCTTGTGTGTGTTAACCCAACGGTAAATTGATTAGTTATGCCTGGCTAGTAAGCAGTCAGACATTGTGATGTACACTTGGGATATAAATGTGGCAGAAAATCAGCATGAGTTGATTTAATTATCACTCTGAGACCTTCTCCTTTTCTGGTTTAGTGATCCTGAAACTCTCCTTGTTTCCATGAAATCCGGATGGATACTAAACCACGCTTACTAATTTGTCCTCTCTTGCTATGATAAGCCAAGCAATTACCGCCTTATTGATTTTTCATCATGGGAAATTTTAAGGGTTTTTTTTTTTCTTTTCGTCATAAAATAGATCAGAGTGATGTGAAAGAGGTTCCTTTCAGTGCAGTGCATCTAGTTCAACCAATAAAAGGGGAAAACAAATGATACAATCCTATTCCCACAGTTGATCTAGAGGAAGGCAAAAAACCCCATCAATGCATGATACAATTTGCCCCAGCAGGGGGGAAAAAAAAATCCATCCTGATCCCCCAAGAGGCAACCGTATCTTCCCTGGATCAACCTTTGCTATAAATGTTAGTATCAAGTTATATTATGTACATTTAGGCAAAATCCAGGCCATTTTTAAAGCAATCTACAGAGCTGACCAGAACCAGCTCTTGAGGGAGTCTATTCCACATTTTCACAGCTCTTACTGTGAAGAAACCTTTCTGTATTTGGAGATGAAATCTCTTTTCCTCCAGACTTTAAGAGTATCCCCTTGTCCTCTGTGGTGACCTAAAAGTAAATAACTCAACACCAAGTTCACTATATGGACCACTTATATATTTATACATGTTGATCATATCCCCCTTAATTTCCTCTTCTCAAGAGAGAATAAATTCAGTTCCTCTAATCTTTTCTCATAGCTGAGCTCCTCCATGCCTCTATCAGTTTGATTGCCCTTCTCTGCACTTTCTCCAGTTCTCCTGAGGTCTTACTAATGATTTGTACAGGGGTAAAATTATATCTCTTTCACTGGAGTCCATACCTCTCTTAATACAAGAAAGGATTGTTGCATGCTTTGGAAACCACTGCTTGGCATTGCATGCCATTATTAAGTTATTGATCTACCAGAACAACCCAGATCCTTCTTCACCATTGATTTCCCCAGTTGTACTCCCCCTAGTATGTATGATGCATGCATATTCACAGCCCCCAAGTGCATAACTTTACATTTATCGACATTAAACCCTTATCTGCCACATAGTTGCCCAATTAAACAGTGCATTGAGATTGGCTTGTAAGTTAGAGACATCCTGTAAGGATGCTATTACACTGCATACCTTGGGGTCATCAGCAATGACTGAAATTGTACTTTTAATCCCAGACCCTATATCATTTATAAGTATATTAAAAAGAAAAAAAGCAAAGGTCCCAACTCTGAACCATGGAGTAAGAGTAATAATCATTAACCACTACTATCTGAATACAGTATTTTAGCAAGTTTTCTATCCATTTACAAACTGATCTTTCCAAGCCTGTAGGTCTTTAGCTGTGTGTGGGGAACTGTGTCAAACACTTTGCAAAATCCAGGTATACGATGTCCACAGCCACTCCTTTGTGTAAGGTTTTACTTACCCCCTCATAAAAAGAAATAATATTTGTCTGATAACTTCTGTCCATGCTTTCTGTTGCTTAAAATATTTGTTTCCAGCAAGATGTGGTCTTTTAATAAACTCTCCAGTATCTTCCGAACTATAGATCTTAAACTAACAGCTCTATAGTTACTTAGTAAAGACTTTGATGCCTTTTAGGCACCACACTGGCCTTACACCAATCCAGTGGTATTATTCCAGTCATTAGAGTCTCTAAAAATTAGAAGCAATGGCTGTGAAATGACAGAGCTCAGTTCTTTTAGGATCTGTGGGTGTATGCCATCTGGTCTGGGTGCTTTATTCACCTTTATTCTGTCTAACTATTTCTAGACCATATCAATTTTGAGCCATTGTGGATCATTTGGGGCTGTGTCAAAACCATTCCCATTATGGACATGGACTCTCCCATGCTCCTTTGTATACACAGAGCTGAAGGAGATATTTAATAAATTTGCCTTATCTTTGTCCCCAGTCACCCACTCCAGATTATTTTGTAAAGGGCCTACATACTCAGACCTGATCTTTTTATTATTCTATTTGAAGAATTTTGGGGGCTTTGTCCTACTATCATTTGTCGTTAAGATTTTTTTGTGGCCTTGATTTCCTTACATATTATGTTATATTCTTTGTAAAATATTTAAATGATGATAGTGTTTTTTATATTTTTTAAAAGCTCTTTTCTTATTTATAGCTTTTTTAACTTTGGATATAAGGCATATAGGTTTTATTTTCAGCCTTTTAAACGTATTACCCGTGGGAATATATTTTGCAATATGTTCACATACGGTCTTTTTGAAAAATTCCCGTTTGTGTTCTGTGTTCACCAATGCCAATATTCCCTCCCAGTCTAAGTCTTGGAGAGCAGCTTTCATCCTTGGAAAATCTGCTCTCTTAAAGTTAAGTGTTTTTATATTTCCAATATGTGCTTGTTGCTTACAGCTTACATTAAATGTAATGTTCTTATGGTTACTGCTACCCAGATGTACTTTTATATGAACATTAGTAATAAGCTCTGCATGGTTTGAGATTGCCAGGTCCAGCAGAGCATCATTCCTAATCAGGGGCCTCTATGAACTGTACCATAAAATTGGCCTGTAATAGGTCTATACATTTTTGCCCTTTAACTGTTCCTGCATTTCCTTTACTCCAGTCAATTTTCAAGTAGTTAAAACCCCCCATTATTATCACTGACCCAGCCCTATCTATCTATGCAAGGAGTCGAGTCTCCACTTCCTCATTAACACTAGGAGGTCTATAACAGACTCCAATGATTGCCTTTGTAGCACGCACACCCATGGGCAGTTCCACCCATAATGCTTCAGCCTCATCACACTCTCCATCAATTAGGTCCTCTTTCATACTCGCTTTGAGATCACTTCTCACATAGAGACAGACAACACCACCTTTCCTTTTTACCCTGTCTCTTCTAAAAAGAGAGCATAGCCAGGAATATAAATAGGCCAGTCATGGGAAGAGTGAAGCCAAGATTCAGCAATACTAATTAAATCATAGTTTTCTTCATGCACCAAAGCTTCCATCTCACCTATTTTGCATGGCAGACTTTTGTCACTGGTGAGCAAACGCATTCATTGTCACATTTTGCATATTTTTCATTTTAGTACAAATAGTACAATTTCCAATGGTTGTTTGTAACATGGGGACCTTCTTGTCACTTTCCATAGCCCTCCCTCCATCTTTCCCCATTCCACCCACCAATAGGGACTGACCCCTGTCTGACCTGTCTGCCCCATTATAATTTAATTCTCCCTCCCCCTTAATCCTAGTTTAGATACTCCTCCAGCCTTTCCATAAACCTTCCCCCTTATTTCTTCTGTTATGCAGTTAGTTGATGTGTACATTGTTTACCCTAAATATGCGTTTGCAAAGGATTTGCCTTTTTTTCACTGATCAAATTATACAGGCTCCTGACATGATGGTTTTAAATAGGGATGCACCGATACCATTTTTTAAAAAACTCACTGATACCAATTACCAATACCTATTGCCTAGGTAGAGTAGGTAGAAGGGTGGTGTGGGAGGTGGGGGGTTAAAGAGTTGGCTGGGTAAGTGAGGGCAGGGTGGGGGGGTAGGGGTGTAATTGAGGGCAGGGTAGTTGAGGGTGGGGTGGGATAGGGGTTGAGGGCTGGAGTGGTTGGCATGCAGCTTCTCATGCAGGTGGATCCTCTGGAGCTGGGATGCTGGCACCAGCTGAGCACTACTGCTACATCTGGTCCTGTCCCTTCCTCCTGGGTAACTTGGACTAGGGGTAACTCTGGGGGGGGCTGGAGTTAGAGTGGGCGGGGAGTCCAAAATTCTGTGTACCAATGACCTAATCCACCGCTGTGCAGCTATTTTTTTAAACTTCTCCGGGTCCGCTGTGTTCAGTGGGTGCCGGGCAACAGAAAGCTGTCTCTTTAACCACTTTTGATTTAGGTGGATTAATCTGCAGCAGCGCTCACCCAGTGTACTGATATAGAAGAGGTCGGCCTACAGTGTAAATGAGTGGAGCACTGCTGCAGATTAGTGGTTAAATAGTCCACTTTCTGTCCCCCAGCACCCACTGAACATAGAGGACCCGGAGACATTTTTTTTTAAAAAAATAGCTGCACGGAGGGGGATTAACTCATTGGTACACAGAATGTTGGAGTGCCTGTCTGCTAGTGTGGTATGAGCGTGGGGATGGAGATGGGAGCAGAAGTGACAGCTGACGGGAGGGGAGGAGGAGGAGGCGGGAAATCCCGCGGACAGCTGAAATGTAATTGCTTGTTAAGGACGCGGCGACCCTGCTCCTTAACCAGTAATTGCCGGCATTCTTTTCCTTACATTTCAGCTGCTAGCAGGGAAATCCAGCTGACAGCTGAAAGAACTGAGCCAGAAGGTAACGGTTTTGGGTATCAGAGCATTTGCACGAGTACCGATACCTGTACAAATGCTTAGTATCGGCAACAATGCCGGTATTGGTATCGGTGCAACCCTAGTTTTAAATGCATCAATATTGTGTAAAGTTCAGTAACCAGCAGCAGATCCCATAGCTTACTGTAGTAATACCAGGGAGAGAAGAATTTTGATGGGATGCTCTGATCTGCAGCATTTTGGCGGAAAAACTCTAACCACACTAATCCAATTTTTCTGTTTTGGTCTAAGAATGATTCATACAAAGAAGCCAGGTACAGTGTGCACATTTGTTCAATGCTAGGCAATTTAAAAAGAGTTGTATCTAAAAGATTATAAGACTACTTTCATACACATCACATCACATCTTATGTTACAAACCTGTAACCTTATGTTACAAAATCGTGTACATATACAACACTTATATTGCAGTACAATATTAAAAAGTTTCCATTTCACTGTTTTTATGCATTGTAATTACATAGTTACATTTGTATTGGATTATTTGTGTTAAAGCTTTTGTACAACAGAGCCTAAATGTTGTGAATTGTGCATTTTGATTGTGAACTAGACCCATCTGTGCATACCCATTAGGCTATTACACAAATTGGGAGAGTCTTTCTGACTGCGTTGACTTGCTAGACTCAAGATGGGTCTGGTTCGGAGCTGGAGTGTAGGACTTGTGTGCCCCCTGGACCCTAGGTAACATGTTCCCAGTATTCAGAATGCCACCTGTGTTCCATTGGGGAGATTTACCTTCACTTTCTGTCCAAAAGCCAAAACGGGAAGTGAGTGAAAATCCCTGAAAATCAAGGGAAACCCTTGGGACCGCCCAGGTCAGTGGAACTAGTGCCCCCTTTGGAAGTTTTCGCATTTATTACTTTTTTCACAGCAAGAAAGGAGACTTTTCAAGTAAGCTTATATTGGATTGTCAAACATAACTACTGTTTGTATTAATTTTTTTTTTTTTTTTTTGCAAAATTTGAGAATGTTTATTGAATGCCATAAAACCAAGATAAAAGACTGTGCCAATATGCAATCCTTACCCAAAAGGTAGATCGTTAAAAAAAAAAAAGGTGATCACTTACAGCTTATCAAGTGAAAATTGCAAATCTTCATCACTAGGGAATGGTGAAACAAGTGAGCTTTAGCACAAGTTATTGTGTTGCTGACCAGGTTAGACAACCATGTGTTTTCTTACACCCAATTTGATTTGAAAAAAACCTGTCTGGCCAAAATGAATACAAACCCATCACATGCAGAGAAAGGAGACATTGTGGCTTTAATAAATAGAGACCAAGCCACAAATATCTACATTCACTGCAAAAAGCACAACAGGTCCACATTGTCATTGTAAGTTGCACATAGTACATAGACTAATGACCAGCTTATACAATATAACTTAGAGGTTTATAATTTTTTTTTAAAATTCACACTTTTCCCAAACAGAAAAATGTGAATCCTGAGTGAGTTGTGAGAATCTTGTGTGAAGGAATAGTTAAACCTCCTCAGTGTTCAGAGGAGAGTAGGCCTTCTCATTCAGTTAACTGGCCTGTTGTCAAGTGGCCAAGTCTTAAGAGTACAAGTCAAAGCCTATGACAATCACATCAGTAAATAAGCATTCCATCTAGTCTACCCTTACAGCCAAAAGAATGGAGTTTCCCTCTTGATCCACAAAAAGAAGGCCATACAATGTAGTACTCTTTGTTCAGTGGACCAGCACTTTCATAGTTCTAAACAGCCATCTAGCCCATTTCACCAATACACGCTTTGAAGGTATTTGGCGTGTTCCGTCTCCTTGTGCAGTGCATAGTTTCTGCCTTCGTTGTTGTCCCAGTATTCCTTGCCCTCGCACCAGAAGCAGATACAGAACTCTGCACATTGGGTGCCTGGTGCCAGCGGAAGCCTGAAAGAAAAGAGATCAGTCTCCCCTCCACCATACGGATCACGAAGATAAGAGCATGGAAGATCATAGTGACTTTGCCAGTTGTCGTAGCTCACTCTAAGAGTCACCCGTTTCTCATAGCCAAGGTTACAGACTTTTATAGTTCCTGCCACCGCAGACCCCTGGACTGCGCACTGCTCCAGGCATATCTGCTGCTTGTTAAGCTTAGCTCGGAAGCCAGTGTAGTCATGGGCAGGAGGTTAGAAGTCCAGTATGTAGGTTGAGGTGGAGAAGGAGAAGGGACACAAGGCTCGCAAGGAAGCCAATGCGAGTACCAGGGGATCCTCATCAAAGAATGACCGTGAGAAATGTCGAACGGTAGTAAGAGCTAGTCCAAGCGCATCAGCAAAGACTACACCCTTTTTATGAGGGTCAGGAGGACGAGGAAAAGGAGCCAGGCATGGTCGACGTGTTCCTGTAGATGGTCGCCGCAACTGTAGTGGAGGAGGTGGACTGAGATACAGACACATGGAGAAATCGCCAGGCATGGTGCATACAGGAGTGGAACTCGCCTAAACGAAGAGGCTCGGAGTTACCGGATCCCGATGGATGATGGATGTGATGAGTGGAGTGAAAGGCACACCGGGGGAGATGCAGATGGAACTCTGGGGTGTAATGACTACCCAGCCTGTAATCAGAGTGAAATACACCCTCCTCCTTCTCCCACCGGCGTCCTGCGCCCACTCACTGTGTGTATTATTTTACCAAACAAACTCGCGCTATGTCTCAAATAGTTAATTTAAATTATGTCAAAACGTGAAAAACTGCAGCTGCTGTCCAGGTGTAAAACACCTCAAAATGATCACAAAATATTAATAAACAGCACTAGCATCAAGATTATGTGACACAACAATATAAACCAATGTATTCAAAAGTGCTCAAAATATATAAAAATTAAAAGTCTTTATAAAGCGCTCAAGTACTCCAAACAATGACTTGAAAGTGCTGGGGTGCTTCAGGTAAACATGCTGTGCCTGGTGTCACTCTCCCCTGTCGCATCTCCACTCACCAGAAACAATGGACCCTCAGCTTTGCAGTCTGGGGTCAGAAGCGCTTAAATCTGGTGTTAGTGGAATCTGGGCTCTACCACTCCTCGATAGGATCTACCAAATATAGGTCTCAGGGTAATAAGAATCTCTACCAGGCTCGTTATAAACATAAAAGTGCAATAGTGCTTAAAACATGGATGTCTTTGATGACGCCCTGGAGGAGGGGCAAAACGCAATGGCATATTTCCGGTTTCCCTTACCACTGACTTAATTTCCGCCCTCTGTGGAACGCACGCCAAGTCGCAGCGAACCCGGAAGAGCCTCTGGCCGTGTTTTGTGCTTGTTCTCTTAGCAGTATTGCACTTTTATGTTTATACTGAGCCTGGTGGAGATTCTTATTACCCTAAGACCTATATTTGGAAGATCCTATTGAGATGTGGTAGAACCCAGATTCCACTGACACCAGATTTAAACGCTTCCGACCACCAGACTGCAAAGCTGAGGGTCCATTGTTTCTGGTGAGTGGGGATAGGAGAGGGGAGTGTGACACTGGGCACAGCATGTTTACCTGAAGCACCCCAGCACTTTCAAGCCATTGTTTGGAGCACTTGAGCACTTTACAACGACTTTTAATTTTCATATATTTTGAGCACTTTTGTATAAATTGGTTTATATTGTTGTATCACATAATCTTGCTGCTAGCACAGTTTATTAATATTTTGTGATACTGTTTGTATTGCTATCACAATTCTGATGTTGCAGAATGAAAGTGTATGCTGTGACTATAGATTTTCCATAAATCACACTACTGAATTTATACCAAATCTCTAGTAAGAGAAAACTAATATTTTTCCAAAATACACCATTTAGGTGCACAATTTTCTTTTTTTGTGAGCATTATAACCCTAATCCCAATTGAGACGCAGAAGAGCTAGGTAACATCTTATACACATATTTAAAGTGGTTGTTAACCCGCATTTCATAGTTTATACAATCCTCCTTGTCTCCTAAGGATATGTCCCCCTGTGTTTATGTTTTATTAAAATAAGCCATTCTTGACTTTATCTCAGAGCGCCGATTGGCACTCATGTGACCCGCCGACTGTCTACTCTCCCCATCTGATAGATGCAGTGGGTAGGGCCGAGATTCCCCTGCTGATATCAGTCTGGAGGGGAGGAGGAGAGAGCCGGGGGTCATGTGAGCGCTGACTGGCGCTCTGAGATAAGGTAAAGAAAGGCTTATTTTAATAAAAAGCACACAGGGGGGCATATCCTTAGGAGATAAAGAGGATTGTACAGGGAGTGCAGAATTATTAGGCAAGTTGTATTTTTGAGGAATAATTTTATTATTGAACAACAACCATGTTCTCAATGATTCCAAAAACTCATTAATATCAAAGCTGAATATTTTTGGAAGTAGTTTTTAGTTTGTTTTTAGTTGTAGCTATTTTAGGAGGATATCTGTGTGTGCAGGTGACTATTACTGTGCATAATTATTAGGCAACTTAACAAAAAACAAATATATACCCATTTCAATTATTTATTTTCAGCAGTGAAACCAATATAACATCTCAAAATTCACAAATATACATTTCTGCCATTCAAAAACAAAACAAAAACAAATCAGTGACCAATATAGCCACCTTTCTTTGCAAGGACACTCAAAAGCCTGCCATCCATGGATTCTGTCAGTGTTTTGATCTGTTCACCATCAACATTGCGTGCAGCAGCAACCACAGCCTCCCAGACACTGTTCAGAGAGGTGTACTGTTTTCCCTCCTTGTAAATCTCACATTTCAACCACTTGTCTAGTTTTGTGACTGTCTTAGGTACCTACCGTCCGA
>BLSH010552316.1:2420724-2437919 GCA_018402905.1 Glandirana rugosa | reverse complement strand
TGTGGTGGTTGATGTCTCATACTAGACCGTATCGGCATCATAACCTTTAATTTCACGAGTATGGGACGGAAGCCAGTAATACACCGAATTTCACGAACAATTGGATTTTTTTTTTTACCTAGGACAAGGAATTTCGTACAATATGTCGTGCCACGAAGACGGCGAATTAAACCGGGAGACATTGTGGATTTTTTTGACCGACTAGGACCGACCGATATGGGAGGGGGGCATTCGACTGGTGCCACATAGCACCGACGACTCGGGACTGTGGTACCAGTCGAATGCACGGAGGTAGTCGGCGTCGAGAGGACGACGACTTTATTGTAAAGTATCAAATATGTGACAGTAGTAGGCTTTCGAGCCTATACAGCTTGGAGTAAGACAACATGCATAAAGAGGATGATGTGGTCAAAATACTCATTTGCCTAATAATTCTGCACACAGTGTATAAACTATGAAATGTTATTTCAGCAGCAGGAGAGCTGCGGCTGATGGAGGCACGTAAGCTGACCATGGTGTCAGGGCTCAGCAGCCACGATACACCGTGGTCAGCTTACGGGGGGAGGGTATAGCCAGCCAGGATCAGCCAGTTTTTTTAGGTGTTACAGAGGGCCAAATTAAGCGGCAGAAGCACCGTGCTGTATAACATGCTTTAAGGAACAGGATCCATTTTTTTTTTTAGGTTAACAAGCACTTTAAGCCACATAATGACCGAAGGCAGGGTATGAGCACTTTAATTTCCAATACTACGGCTATGCCAGATCATACTCTGTAGTTGGTGGTGTTGTAGGTAAGCATAGAATATGGTTAGTGTGCTGGTGCAATGGGCTTAACAAAGATAAGTGCACTTACATTCACTTGTTCTTCAAAGCAATCTTGTTGCATAAGAGGAAAAAAAAACTACCAATAGAACACATACATATAAATTCGTAACCTCTCTTGATGCCTGTGTCACCGAACTACTGAAGAGAAATCCCTGGCTGGGGTCTTTGAAGAAACTAACATTTCCACTAACTACGATCTTCTGTGTTGCTCCCTGCACTCGGTAGTTTCCCCTGCTGACCTACACCTAACCATACATAGGGGTAAGCAGAAAAACAAGTGAATGCTATGGAACAGGCAGGGTATCGACACTCCTGGAAATGTTAGCTGTAAATGAAATTTCAACTGGAGAGGTAAGTATCTTTTTTACGCATGTGTTTTATTGGGAGTTTCCTGTTATGTGGCAGATTGTTTAACCACTTCAGCCCCGGAAGAATTTCCCACGTTAGGACCAGAGCACTTTTTGCAATTCCGCACTGCGTCGCTTTAACTGACAATTGCGCGGTCGTGCGGCGTTGTACCCAAACTAAATTAGCGTACTTTTTTTCCCACACATAGAGCTTACTTTTGGTGGTATTTGATCACCTCTACGTCATTTCTGATCGCCGCTATAAACAAAAAAATAGCGACAATTTTGCAAAAAAAAAAAAACAATATTTCTTACTTTTTGCTAAAATACAAAAATAAATATAAAAATACAAATTTATTCATCGTTTTTGGCCGATTTATATTCTTCCTAATATTTTTGGTAAAAAAAAATCTCAATCAGCGTTTGATTGGTTTGCGCAAAAGTTGCCGCGTTTACAAACCATGTGAATTAATTGCTGGCGTTTTTAAATTTTTTTTTTTTATTAGTAATGACGCCGATCTGCGATTTTTATTGTGACTTTGATATTGGGGCGCACATGTCGAACATTTTTGACACTTTTTTGGGACCAATGGCATTTATACAGCGATCAGAAATTTAAATATCCACTGATTACTGTAAAAGTTGTACAAGCTAGGACTTAACCCTTGGGTGGTTCAGTGGATATGCAATTGGCTAAATGTTAGATACCAGAGTGTGGTTGTAAATGGGGTTCACTCAGAACAGAAAGCAGTCACTAGTGGTGTAGCACAAGGCTCTGTACTAGGTCCCATTCTATTTAATCACTTCCTGCCCACCATATAGCAGAATGATGGCTGGAAAGTGGTTCTATTATCCTGATTGGGTGTCATATGACGTCCAGCAGTATAAGCCACTAGGGGGCTTGCAGCGTGCCGATCGGTGGCGTGGTGCTGGTGTTGGTGCGTCAGTCTGACGTAGGCTCTTTACCGTGTGATCAGCTGTGTCCAATTACAGCTGATCACATGGTAACCAGACAGGCACAAGTAGAGGAGAGCCGATTGGCTGCTCTCCTGACAGGAGGGCCTGTGCTGATAATCAGCACATTGATTATCAGTGCAGACCCATCGAGGATATGCCCACTAGAGCCCCCCAGGAATGCCAATCAGTGCCCATTAGGGATGGCACTTTGTGCCCATCAGAGGTTCGAGCCTGTCATCCAAGATGGGGTTCATTAAAGTTTACGAATAGAGGAGAATTGTTTGATCATATTGATTTTGGGTTATGACTGTTTAATTATGGTGCTGTGTATTTATCTCACCACTAGATTGGGATATGTTCTATAGGTATATGTCCCGTCCGGCTATTTGTTTGGGATATCTAGTTTCTTTGCTTTCATTTTTTTTTCCATTAGGGCAATTAAAAGGAATACTTTTTATGGGCATACACATCTAAATGATGCTATTTAAAATACCCTCGAAATGACGATTTGGTTCTGACTCTCAGGTGTTCCTGGCTGTCGTTTTCCTTTGCTGGAATGCAGCCTATTTCCGGTTTCTGCCTACTTGTATGCTGGCCTCTTCGTGTCCGCTGGAACCACGCGTCCTCATGATGTCAATTCTCGACGAAACCGGTAGGGGGGGAGCCTGCGGACGGGACAAGCTGTCTAGTGAACGCAGTCGCCATCTTTGAAGGGATAATGCACAGTCCTGTGGTGAAATTAATGCAAGGCGGTTTTATCTCTACAACACTGTAAGTGCAATATAAGCTTTCCATTAACTACTTCCCGACTGCGCGCCATGTTTTCACTGCGGCAGTCAGGATGCTGAGCGCGAATCGCCGTAAATAGACGGCAAACTGCAATCAGCCACCAGGGGGCGCGCACGCGCACCCGCCGCACTCCTGAGGAGTATGTCCGCTGGCGAGCCGCGATGAGCAGCTACAGGGAAAGGACGGGGAACCGCCGATGTAAACACGGCGGTTCCCCGCTCTGTTAGTAGGGGCATGAGAGATCTACTGATCCCTGTCACTGGGATCAGTTACATCTCTCATGCCCATGTTAGCCCAACCCCCCACAGTAAGAGCACACCCAGGGAACACAGTTAACCCCTACCTCCCCCCCCAGGTTAACCCCTTCACTGCCAATTACATTTATACTGTAGTCAGTGGACATCTAAATTTCTGATCGCTGAATAAATGTCATTGGTCCCAAAAAAGTGTCAAAAATGTCCGACAAAATAAAAACCCCAGAAATGAATTCTCACCATCCGTAAACGCGGCCACTTTTGCGCAAACCAATCAATAAACGGCAATTGCAATTTTTTTATCACAAATATAAGGAATTATATAAATCGGCCAAAAACGGTGAAAAAAAATGTTTTTTTATATATTTTTTTTTATTTGAATTTTAGCAAAAAGTAAGAAATTTGGGTTTTTTTGCAAAATGGTCGCTCTTCTTTTGTTTATAGCGGTTATCAGAAATGGCGCAGTGGTGATCAAATACCACCAAAAGAAAGCTCTATTTGTGGGGAAAAAGGACGCAAATTTTGTTTGGGTGCAACATCGCACGACCGCGCAATTGTCAGTTAAAGCGACACAGCACCGAATCGCAAAAAGTGCTCTGGTCCTAAAGCTGGAAAACCTTCCGGTTGGTAAGTGGTTAAATACCTGGTTGAAACATATTACGCTATGAGGGATTTGTCCTTTTCATATATATCCTGCTAAATGAGATTAATGGAGGGGGAAGAAAAATCAAGATCCTGGTTGCCAGTGGAAAGCCGTGTTTGGAGATCCGGTCGGATGATTACCATAGTGGGGACGTTCTGTTCCATTGGTCTTAAGCTGGTTTGACCTCCGTGATAGGGGTCCAGTTTATGGGGTAAGAGGCAGTGTGTTTGGTGTTGGTAGCAGCCTTTACCTCTCACTCTCTGAATCAAGCCTTCATTCCCTGGATATTACGTCTTTAAAACATCTGACACAATATCTTCCTGTCTACCTACTGGAGGATCACCTTCCCCTTCTCTTTCTGTGGGACATTTCATGGACCATTTATATTCATGTTTTTACATGCAGTTTAGCTCCGCTTTAAATGCGGTGTAACCAGAATACGCTGCTAGCTTTTGGTAAGGTGGACATCAGTTGTCACCTTGCCTGAATGTCTGCCAGCTTTGAAATGCACTGAGTGCAATTTCTATCTTTCTAATGGATTCTAACCATGGGCATAACTGCAGCCAAAGATGGGCAGGAAAAGGCCCAGTCTATTACTTAGGGTATGAAAAACACAGACTACTTTTCTGCACATTGATGCACCTCCATGAGCCAACTTAATTCTGGCTGACTATGAAAAAAAAGCTCCTGTACTTTGGCACACGGTGTAGGCTAAGCGCAGCATTGGATTATGGGGAGGTAGTGTTGTCTCTGCACAGCAACCCATTTAGAATATTTGGCTACCAGTGTGCAGGAGTATAAATCGATCGCCCACCTTAGATTATTAGGGTTAAGGGGGCAATAAATAGGGATGTATTATAGACAACCTGCCACTGATGGAGGCACATCAATCTTTTTCTATGTGAGATTTGCTGAGATTTCTAGGTACACTCCTCATGCTAACATATACAGTATATTTGGCAGTGCAAATTCAGGATACACTCACAATCCAATTGATATGCCATTGCCTCATCCCATATAATATATTTTAACATATAAGTTAGAGCCATCTGCTGCAATGGATTTTGCGTTTAGCCGCGTTCGCGTCTAGGAGTGTTTTTGAAAAAAAAAATTTTTTTTTTATTTGAAAGGAAACGCCTGTAAACGAAACGCTCCTAGACGTGAGTTACCACATTTAGGCCCGTTTACAAGCTGTTTGGCGTTTCAAATGCCTCTGAACTGGCGTCTGAACCCATTTTTTTGCATTCCAAATAAAGCCTCTAAACTCAACTGCCTGGAAACGACCCTGTGTAAAAGTACTGATAAGATAACATAGAGGAAAGTTCAGGGACAGCTGAAAAAAACGCCCAAATGCCTCTAAACGTCCGTTTACCAGCAGCAGTGTAAATTAGGCCTAAAAGACCATATGCAACAGTTTAACAACAATCAGCCAGATGATGTGTAAGCATAGCTAAACCACCATGAACAATCACATAAGGGCAACTGTAGATGCCTCACATACATTTAGGCTGGGTTCATACTAGTGCCAATTGGATGAAGATTCCCCCGCATGCAATTTGTATGTCAGGCGATTGTGACTTGCTCTCTATGCAGCCAGTTCACACATCTCCGCAGTGGCTCTGGTGCGAATTGCACAGCAGTCTTGTGCGTCTTCTGGTCCATTTCAGGTCCAAATTCAGCCAAAAATTTGGGCTGAAACGGTGAATGGGGACGCACTGGACCCCTGTTGTTCCCTGTTTTCAACTTTATCATCCTTTGCTGCATTCCAGTGTTGCTAATCTTGCAGCCTCTTGTCCACAAGTAAGCATGTCGGCGATAGCTGCATGGCATTTCTCAGGATGGGTTTCCTGATGTGGGCAATGGTGGATGATGCATGAATAATGTATGTTGGAAGTGTCTGAGCATTGTTATCGTATAGCAGGAAGTGCCTGAAAGGGGATCTTCATGGTCAGATCACCAGGTATTATTTTAAGAAAAGCTGAAGATTTAAATACATTGAAAACTAACTAAAATCACAATACTATGGTTAAGCTTACTGTATGCAAGGTGGAAGAGTTTGCATACTGTATACGTTAAACATGCCATTGTCTGTCACTAACCTTTTATGGCATTTTATTTATCCCTCTCTTCTCAGGCAAAAAATTTTATACAAATAAATAGGCTTCCTCTATTTGCAGACCGCGCTCATCTGTTGGACAACAACACGCATGCCTTAAAACACTGCCTTCCTAATTCCAGTATCTACCTGTAACTATCTGTGCAAAGCTTGTATGTTCATTCCATGTTTCCATAGGATATTTTAGGTGCTCCAGTTTCCTCCTCAACATCCCCAAAAAAATGCATGCAGGTAAATTGGCTACTTACCAAACTGGTTATGCTAGTAAGAATGTAGGATATTAGACTGTAAGCTCATTTACTATCAGAGATGGATATAGATCAAGTAAATAAGATCATTTTTACAGTTAGCACTCATATTTTACACTTCTTCCTTTGCCTTTAATAAGTTTGCCTTGGTTTGATCGTTATAGTAGTGCTGCCTTTTCTATACTCTTACCAATAACTGTACTCAACTGGTTCAGTATTTTCCTGCTATTGTGTAACAGATGTAATCCAGCACGTGCCCTTTCCATAAAGGGTGCTATGGGTTACTGCTTATCTAGCACGCTACATAATATATATGTGTCTAATCATTAATCAGCCAGTCAAAGCAGCGGTTCTTTACTTCATCTGCAGCATCTCATTCTCAGCAAGTGTGTGGTTTCTTCATTAGGCCATTACAGTCACCTGGTGTGGGTTTGAGCATCCCCAGAGAATATCTGTGCATCTGCCAGTAGCTCCGATCCTAATCTGCTGACCTGCTGAGTGATCCTGATTAGTGTTCACATTATACGCATGCTGCCAAGATTGTGCAGCCATTAGGAACATTGTTATCATAACTTAATGGGACAAAGATTAACAGTAGCATCATCCACTAATTCAATTTAACTCATTCATAAAGCATCATTTTGAGCAATTTGCTTCCCTCTGCTCTAATGCTTTGAGTGGCCTACTCATCATTTCAGCCAGTGATGCTAAACAGGTAAATTTGATGAAGCCTTTAATATTATTGATGTTTCTTTTGTGTGAGTCTCATTGTCACTCAGCCAAGAACAATAAATTCATGTGTCAGTGCAGCTTCCCACTTGTTAGTGAGCACTTTTGACAGAATAGCCGGCTTTCACCTCAGTAATCCTTGTTAAATGTACACTATGTATGCCACTTAGGACTCAATAGGGTGGTTTTCCAGAATCCTCTCAACAGACGTTTGTGTAGATGCAATTATGTGCCCGTGTCCATTCACACTTTGTGTACATCCTCTGCCATTGAGTATTAGGTGCACAGTGATTTAATCTTAGGAACATTTCTGGAGAAATTGCTGACATCTAGCAAGAAGGGAAAGAGTGGGTATAATACAGCAGGTCATCATATTGTCATTACACAGAAACATTCAATATATACAGTATGTAGTAGTTAGCAAGAACAGGTGTATCCAAGTGTTGCAACATGTATAATATTGAAACCATGAATGATATGCACTATTTTTATTGTTGCGTTGAGCTGCATAATAATTGCAACTTCAGCCATGCCCCAAGAGAACCGTGTTCTTGGACCTAAATTGCCTGATGCCTGATTCTGACTGCCACTTCCTCAAACAGTATGTACACTGTTTAGGTGCACTGATTCATAAAAATGAAGCAAAATTAACAATCTGGTCCAAATCAGGAAATCTAGTTGCAATCATAAGCAGCTCCACTTCTGCTGCCAAAGAGTGCTTGCCAAAAATGTGCAAGTATTCATGGCATTAAACAGAATGGATCCACAAGGTTGCCTAATCAAGAGCTTTATTTATAAACTAAAGGATAGACACAAATGATAATCAAATGCTGCCTTTGCATGATTTGTATGGTATACTGTGTGATTTTAAAATCTGGTGAAGTTACACTGGGGCAATCAAAGCTGCGATGAGTGTGCCGCAAGGTGGACAGCTCTGCGCTCACTATAGCTTCCCTGTAATCACTGCAGACATCTTCTATGCTGCTTCTTCCACATCCAATTTCTACTTTGTTTGTCCATAGGGCAGTCAGTACTGGTGCAACACCTGCACATGCATGCTAAAGTTGCATTATGCCAGCACTTCCAACTTTCTGCCAAGAGTGTACACTGTACATGTTCTACAGGTAGCGTACATAAAAAATTTCTAGTGAAAAGGGAAAGGAGTTTTTGAGCAGAAGAGACATACTGTACACAATTTCTTTACCTTTTTAAACTTTAAGAGAATCTACAACCCGAAATTCATTGTGGGTGTACCTGGCTCCAGACCCCTCCCTCCACAACTAAATATTTATTTATATATTTTTATAATTGCTTTTTGGAGCTGCAGGGCAGCACTTCCTCCGTTCTCATCTAAGTGAGAATAGCGCTTCAGGACCCGTCAGAGACCTCTGTCACATCTGCGCATGTATGGGTTTTATGCGCAAGTGTCTGAAGATGGCGCAGTGAAGCAAGTCCAAGACCTCTTTTCCTGCGCAAGCACAGTGCATGTGCTGATGTCCTTCTGCATATTTGCACATGCATCAAAGATGGCTGTGCTGGTGGAGAGGGGCAGAGCCACATTTAAGGGGACTGAAGCTCCTCTTTAGGTTTCATTGTAAATACATGCATATGAAAAATGCACAATCGGATACAGGGGTTGAACAAAAATATGGAAACACTGGGTTAAAGAACAAAATCTTTATCTAATGTGATGTTGGACCGCCTTTGGCATGCAAGATTACCTGAATTCTCCTGGGAATTTACAGTTATAGGTCTTTGGATGGTCAATAATGGAATCTGATACCACTCTTCATGCAAAAATCATTCCAGTTCTCATAGAGATGCTGAATGGGGAAAACGAGCCCAAACCTTGTTCTCCACAATTGACCATAGTGCCTCTATGATATTGAGGTCCGGTGACAGCAACTTTGTCTACATGCTCGTCAAGCCACAATTTGACAACACCAACTGCGTGAATCTGAGCATCATCTTTGTAAATGGGGCTTTGGGAAACAATGTGTGTAGCAGGGGGTGCACATGGTCAACCAAAAGTTGTACATAGTCACTGGCAGTGACTCTACCTCTCAAAGTAATGATGGGGCCTGCAGAATACCAAGTTATGGCTGTGACTGCCCAAACCTCAATTGCACCGCCACCATGCTATACCATTGATACAAGACAGTCCTGGTCATAACCTTGAGACGTTGTTTGCCACATGTAAACACATCTAGTGGTTGGGAACAGTGTGAACATTGATTCATCGGACCATATTACATTCTTCCATTGATCGATAGCCCACAATTTATGGGTGTTGCACCATTTGGTCGCTCGTGGTTTGGCAACTGCAGCTGGCTTGTGAATGTTTTGTTTATAGAATTCCCTCAGCACAGTTTTTGTCGACACGGGCTTTGGAAAACTGAGATTGAGCTCTGCAGTCAGCTTTGCAGCAGTAGTTTTCTTACTCTTTCCCTCATAGGATGGTGATGGTTTTGTAATAGATCAGAAAAGGTTAGCTGATTGGGAATGTTTTGTACGTTCTGGGAAGTCCTCTAGGATAGTTCATTTAAGGTCACCTGACCCCCCAGAACATTCCAGGAATTCCAAGGACCCCTATTTACGCAGGAGGCTGAGGGTGGTCTTTGCCAGTAGCCAGAGGAATATTTGAAGAGCACCCCACTAATTTTGGCAGATTTTTTTTACAGTTTTAAAGTATTGATGAAAAGAAAGGGGAAAACAAGGGAAATTAGACTATAACGGTGCAAAATAGAGCTCAATCAAAAAGAATAAAGGTCAAATCTAAAGTTCTAAAAACATCTTTTTCATAAAAACAATTTTTATAACCCATATTTTTTCTTGTACATATTGTTTATAGCGGTGCATAGATTAGTCCTGATATGTTTTTCCCTATTATTGGGCTTCCTCAGGGGATGCTATCTGCTCGGGGTCTCAGCCTTGTAATGGACATAAATATATAAAGAATATACTATAAATGACATACAGTTACAAACAAATGTGCAAAAATTTAGAAAGATTATAGTGTTCACCATCTCGCATGCACCCCAGATCTTTAGGCGTTTACTTAGAGATGTAATCACAACTTTTTTTAAAAGGGAGGTAAAGTGTTATTTTCACTGCCGAGCTGCAGATGACAACAGGAGGCAGACAAGGACCATACTAAAAAAGCAACAATTGAAGCAAATGCCATTAATAATCTCTATTGACAACATAGTGCTAACTCAGCACTCCTCGCAGAAATTTAAATGCACTTACTGAAGTATGTTGAAAACTACTACTGCAAAGGCACTCTTTTAGATTGATCTCTATATTGCACCGTTATAGTCCCATTTCCCTTGTTTTCCCCTTTCTATAAAATTAGGGATAAGGTGCTCATGTACTGTGATGATTAGTCCACATTAGAGCACATTCTATTGATTAAAATATTTATGGTGAATTGTTAATTGTTTATATTTGTGACAGCCAATAAACAAGGTCGGGACCGTTCTTAATCCAGTTTGGTGTGTCTAGTGTTCTTTGTATGTTTAAAGTTTATTGTGTGTGTGTGGACCATGGCTTAAAGTGATTGTAAAAGATCACCTTCTAAAACAACCCTGTTCTCAGCTGCATAAGAACTGGGGGAGGATAAGCAGCAGCACACTGAGCTTTCCAGTGAATGTATGTGAAGCGGGGGTGTGTCTGGATAAGTCTGATCATTGGAGAATAGTACACGAAGTTCCCAGCAAAGCTTGGAAACTGACCACAATCTGCTCTGCTGCTTAGTGTGGTCAATATTTAATAGGAAAGCAAGGGGACTAACAGGAACACCAGGGATTTCATATAAAGGAATACATAGAGAACAGGAGACTTTCTCATACAAGGACATGGCACAGCAGGCACATGAAGTGATGGGGTAACAAACGCTTTAAAGTGGGAGTATATACCCTCCTATCGTTTTCAGCCAAGGAAGCTGTGATCTTAGCCTCTGTTTAATCTGCAACTGCCATGATGCTGCAAATGTGATCCGTTATGACTCCAGCCATTGGATGGTTTGACAGTTTGGTTGAGAGCACAAACAAGGAGACAGATAGCATTTCTAGCATGCCAGGAACAATAACTCTTCTTTGACGCTATCAAATCGATGGGTTTACTTCTACTTTAAGAGTGGGAGGTTGGGTCCATTATTAGATCAAATTACATTGTGTGTACCTGTTTGGGTTCACAACACTCAGCAAATTTGTTTCTAACTTGTGTCGCAGAACAGCAGCTTTTGCTACTATAGACCCAAAACTGCTCAACATTTTTATACAAACAGTGCAACCAAAATCAGAATGAAACACCTGTTTACATCGCTTGTTACTATATGATATTGTTTGGCGGGAGCTCTCCTTTAATGCGTGAACATTATGCTGATTATATCAACGTGACAGCTTCAGACTAATTACTTGTGAAATAAATTTAAAGGTAATGGATCCCAGGCAATCTTCATCAAACAATGGACTGTTCGAGCTGGTTAATCACAATGAAAGGAGCATACTTCCAATTAAATGGAGTACAATGTTACCTTAGCTATAAATAAATCAGTGCTTTAAGAAACAGTTTCTGGCCAGTGATCAGGTAATAGGTTAGGACTGAATTGATTATTCACTGACAGTACTCAATTCAGCCCTGAAAATGTATCAACTGTGTAATAAGGAGCTATTAGGCCTATTGATTTTCTGATTTGTATTGATAGCTAACAGGCCAGAGCTACACACCAATATTTGCATAACCGATTCCCCAGGGTTAACAATTTTCACTAATGAAAATCTCAGCAGAGTCACCAGTGCACGTTAATGGAAATGTAAAGGGCACAGCTCAGTTTTTCAATTAAATGCCTAATAAGTGGAACAGTTTTATTGCTAGGTTAAGGTTTCAGACTTGTTTTGCCAGTGCGTATTGTATACATTAATAGTATACTATTATATATGTTAGAGAAGCCTTCATTAAGCATAAGCATTGCATGTATAGCCTTGTTATGCCTGGTATGTTATAAATAAGAATGTTCTGTAATAATCTAAGATAAGAAGGAAGGTTAAAAGCATAAATATAGGAGGTATATGTAGGTTTTGGTTTTGCAGATTAGAAATTATTAGTTTTGCGAAATTCTTAATTTTTAATTACAATTATCCTGGACTTGAGTTTTCAAGTGGATCTAACCTCAGAGTAAAATTTTGCTGTCTTATAAGTAACATGTTCATTGTTCCTAAGCCGTACCCTGAAAAATGTATCTCAGGTCTTGAAATGCTCCATAAAATTAACAGTGTACTTCTTGACATGTGTCTGTGAACCTTATAGCTGCATATCTGTGGTAGTGGTAGAGAAGCGTAAAGCCAGCCATAGATGACAGTGTTTTTCAAACAGCCATGGTTTACCCCATCCACAGAAGCAAGATGGATGGGGGTATCCTTCCCGCTGCCCTATTGCATTTTGACAGCGAGACTACTCCAATGTCAGAATACACTGATCAGAGCTGTAGCTGATTGGCTACAAGCGCTGTTCCAACGAAAATATACCAACAGTCCCATTTGAGAGGAGTCAATTACTGGATCGACTCCTTTTGAATGGCTATGGCAATAGATGAATCAAAATTTGGCCAGTCCCTGCTGTATTAGCCGAACTTTGATCCATCTATGACCAGCTGTAAGGTGGGTACACACTATAAGAAAATCAGATGAGCGCTTCTGGCACCTCCCCCCTGCTGAGTGTCCACCATAGCATCTTGCTTATGGGGGGCACTCGTGCAGGCTAGCCCTTGACACACAGGCCACCCCCACACCCTTCTCACTGGCTTGGCCCCGCCGTCAGACTTTTTTGGATGGGAGTGGTAGCTAAACTTGGCCTCTGCTGTCTCTGAGCCTATGAGGAGGGAGAGAGCAGAGAGAGCCACTGCTCTAATGCACAGTGCTGGCTCGAGATCGGGCTCAGGTAAGTATAAGGGGGTGGGGCTTTTTTATTACCTTAAAGCGGAGCTCCACCCATATGGGGAAGCTCCGCTTGTCTGCCTCCTCCTCCAATCCACTGCCACATTTGGCACCTTTTTTTTGGGGGGGGGTAGATAGGAGCGGGCACCTGGTTTTGACAGGTACTTGCTCCCACTTCTCGCTGAGTTCAGCGGGGTGAACTCAGCCGGAAGTTCGGCCCCCTCCTCCATCCCCCCCACAGTGGCCCATTCACAGAGTGCAGCGCGATTCATGTATGCGCAGTAGGAAACTGGCTGTGAAGCTGCATGGCTTCACTGCCATTTTCCCTTAGTCAAGATTGGAAAGAATCGGCTCGGGTGAAGACACGCTGGATGCCTGGGCAGGTAAGTTCCCTGATAGTAAAAATCAGCAGCTACAGTATTGGTAGCTGCTGACTTTTCATTTTCGGAGGGGGAGCTGGAACTCATTTTTAATGCAGAGAATGCAATAAGGTAAAAAAAAAAAAAAAAAAACGTCTTTAGAACCATTTTAAAACAAGATATCCCTGACTTGTTTGTACTTGAAGATGAATTTCTCCACAATGTCTTTAGCTACAGGGGGAATAATAGATGGATTTAAAGTTATTTTACTGCTTGCTTAAAATATGTAATTATATTAGAATGCATAGTCTGGTCACAGGTTGACTTTAAATTTAAAAACTGGGCTTCTAAATCTCTGACATTCAAAGCAGGTATCAGTGGGTAACCTGTAATAAGTACATTGTAGACAATAGAAAACCATAAACAAGATAATGTAACTAATTGCATACATTATTGGGTTATACTTAATTTAAACATTTTACAAAAAGTAAATTGGTTAAGCATTGCCAAACAGTTATTTTCCTTTATCATCTATTTAAAATGTCATTATGAATAAACTTGCTAGCAAATGACAAAAATAAACAATAAAACTGTAAGGGAGTATTTACACGTTACACATGATGCCGATGATAATCTTATGCCTGCTTCATTAACGTGTTAAGAAGAATTCTTCTGAATTTCCTTTCTAAAAATGTTCACTTCTATAATATGTACACTCCTCTGCCCAGGATTAAGCTATATGCGGAGAAGTAATTGCCCCTTTATCCTTCCAAGAGATGTGATATGCTCTGGAGACTGAATATACCGCTTGAAAGACATGATTCAAAAACTGATATTGAATAAGTGGACTGTATATTGCCACATCACAATAACATAACTTTAAGGCTGATTTTTGTGTGTAAAAATAGATATTGGAAATTTAAAATCCTTCAGAGCTTCAGGCGACATTGACAAATTGCCTGACCTTCAGCTTTCTCTTATGATGTCACCTGAACTCTCTTGCAGTATTGTTTTCCCATAACCACTCTTTTCTGCCTGTTATCCTATATGTTGTACAGAGGACCAGAAACTTTATCTGCCTCCAGCTTGCCTTCTACCATCATATTTCTCTATAATCTGATCTGTGAAAAATATTGATTTAGTGAGCAGCACTTAATTTTTACAAGACCTAATTACGCATGTAACTATAGTGTTTATGCCCTTTGCTGTAAATAAAGATTTTTGCTTTTGTTTCCTAAACAACAAAGTAGTATGACAACATGGGGTCAAAGCTTAGGGATTCAGGAAATGGGATTTTATACTCTTCCTATGCACATTTTTTTTTAAAAAAATTGACTGGATCTTTATCTTTCACATTCATAAAAAAATAATGGCACAATATAAAATGTGTTGTTTGTAATACATAACATCTTAGGTTGTAATACATACATGAGAATTCCACTCTAACTAACTCTATTTAATTTAGTTTCATGTGGTTGATAGATTAATCTTTTTTAATGGAGCTGTTCTCTGAAGA
This sequence comes from Glandirana rugosa, assembly GCA_018402905.1. Lineage (NCBI taxonomy): Eukaryota > Metazoa > Chordata > Amphibia > Anura > Ranidae > Glandirana > Glandirana rugosa. Next base: position 2,423,201 of record BLSH010552316.1, on the reverse strand, counting down.
TCTGACTGCATCCCTCATTTGAATTCCTTCCCTCCTATACCTCAACCATTTTGTCTGACAGTGTATCGGAGGGTTTCCTATTGAAGTCAGTAGGACTGACAGACAGGTCTATTGTGAACATAGAGAAAGCTCAGGGAAGAACCTCAGTGGATTCACTTAGGTGGCTTTTCAAAGTACAGCTTCAAAGTACATTACATATCATCCACTTAAAATCAGGGAACACAGCATAGACACTTATGAAGCAGCACTGAACAAAGACAAATATACAAAATAGACCTGGTCATGTCTCTAGCATATAATGCTTTCATGGCCACAGGAATTTTGTTTCTAATTTAAACAACAGACCTACGTCTGTCTAAGTGGCTTTGGCGTGTTCACCAGGAAGTAAATTTGCCACACGTTTAAATGCATCTTTACCTTAGTGTACAGAAAATTGTTGCAATTACAAATATTTAGGCATTATCGTGTACATTTCTTCTGTTTGTATTGGTATGACACAAAAAAGTGGAGCAACAAAAAGCCAAATCTGACACATTTTGCGCAAAAAAAGTGACTGGACAAAATTATTGGCACCTTCTCATAATTGTAAGAAATAATTGCATTCCGAGTTAGTGATGCTCCTGTAATTTTTTAATTAAACTCACCTGTATCAATTAACAGGCGCTAACAATATAGAAATCACACTGTCAACCAGTTATAATTGTAAAAAATGTACTCAACCTTTCTGTTATGTGTCTCTGTGTGTCACCCGGGGCATGGAGAAGAGAAAGAGCAGCAAAAGAATTGTCTGAGCATTTGAGAACAAAAAATGTATAAAAGTATGGACAATCTCAAGGGTTACAAGTCCATCTCCTGAAATCTTAATGTTCTTGTGTCCACTATGTGCAACATTGTTAAGAATCTTACAGCCCAGTGTAGCTAATCTCCCTGGACATGGACAAAAGAGAAAAATTGAGCAGAGTTTGCCAAAACTTACCTGAGGAAGCCAAAATTCTTGTGGTAGAATGTGTTGTGCACCGACGAAACAAAATTACAGCTTTTTGGTAAAGCCCATCATTCTACTGTTTTCAGAAAAAGAAATTAGGCATTTAAAGAAAAGAATACAGTACCTACAGTCAAACATGGTGGAGGTTCACTGATGTTTTGGGGTTGCTTTGTTGCTTCAGGCACTGGATGTCTTGACCGTGCCCATGGCATTATGAAATCTGAAGACTACCAAGGAATTCTGGGGTGCAATGTAGGGCCCAATGTCAGAAAGTTAGGTCTTGGTCAGAGGTCATGGGTCTTACAGCCGTATTGAACTGGCCAGCAATGTGTCTAGATCTAAATCCCATAGACAACCTGTGGAGAGATCTCAAAACAGCAGTTGGGAAAAGGAACCCTTCCAATCTGAGAGACTGGAGCAGTTGGCGAAAGATAAGTGGTCGAAAATTTCAGTAGAGAGGTGTAAGAAACTCATTGATGGTACAGGAAGCAATTGATTTCAGTTATTTTTCTCCTACGTTCACTGACAGACGCAGCTCTTCTTGACTTTGTGGGGTTTTATGTTCGTCTTACCAGGAGTTAACTAGGCAGGGAAAGAATTCAGCTGGCCCCTCCCCTGGGGGCCGTCCTCCTTTCCTACATTAAAACCCCCCCTCACAGAGGACTCTCCAGTTTCAATGCCTAGTTTGCAAGGAGTTGACCTGGCTTCCCTATGGGAACTGCGGTCCTATTGTGACCATTTTTTCTTTTTTATTTTCTTTTTTCTGCAGGCCCCCTCCCCCCCCTTCTTCAGGGGAAGATTCTGAGCCGGAGGTGGCTTTAGGGGTCTTAGAGACCCCGGGGGACCTGTCTGATGAGGAAACGGGTGGTGACATGGGGACTGAGGTCCAAGAGCCTGTGACTGACCAGGACAATGTGCTGGTAGCCACCATTATCGCTGGCATTCGCACCACGCTGAAGTTAGATCAAACAGGCGAATCGCGGGCTGCCTATGTGTGCGGGTCTTCTAGGCCCCCCAGGGCCCCCAAGTCTTATCCTTACAATGAATTTTTTGACCATTTCCTCTTCCGTGAATGGCAACAACCACGCCGTTCCCCCTCTCTGACTGCACGTTTTTCTGAATGCTATCCCTTTGAGGAGAACTTCCTAAAGAAATGGGAATCTCCTGCGGTGGATCCGCCTATTGCACGCCTTACCAAGGCGACTACCATTCCTATGGAAGGGACTCCTTCCTTTAAGGATCCTGCTGATAGAAGAACAGAGGCACTTTTGAAGTCCTTGTTTTTGAATGCGGGCTCCGCGGTGCAATTAGGGGACCTTATTTTTGAGTCGGAAGACGCCACGGAGGTACTCCGCTGGAAGTCAGTCTAGGCTGAATTCAAGGAAGTACGTGAGGCTTTCCATGACACGACGGTACCGGGGTCGGTTTCGTCCAGCGTGGCGCCTCGGGCGTAAGTTTTTGTTCCTGAAGTTTTCACGGAGACAAGAAGATA
>BLSH010552316.1:2393537-2417428 GCA_018402905.1 Glandirana rugosa | reverse complement strand
CCCCGTACCAGACTATACGGCACCGTTCTATCATTAAACCCTGGTTTAGGACAAACTAACAGTTTACGTTTATAGGAGGTAACTAACTCAAACATGACGAAATACAAATATTACAGAAACATGGAAGTTTATAATAAATATACGTATAATTGGGTGTACTTTCTTTAATCTCCTGGTAAGACGAACATAAAACCCCACAAAGTCAAGAAGAGCTGCGTCTGTCAGTGAACTCGGAGAAAAGGATTTTACGGTAAGTTATAATAAAATCCCTTTTTTCCAAGGGGTGTGCTACCAAATATTAAATTGAGGGTGCCAATAATTTTGTCCAGCCCTCTTTTGGAATTTTGCATGGAATGTGTCAGATTTGGCTTTTTGTTTCTCCGTGTTTTTGTGTCATACCAATACAAACAAAAGAAACAAACATGAGAATGTTTGAGAAACTACACAAGCATAATTATTCAACGGTGTATTTAGGTCATTGGATTAGGCCACTATTTTTTTACTCTGTGAAATAATTTCTTTCATGTGGGTTAATATGCATATAAATAATATTTGAAGGTACAAAGACATTATAAACATAAAGCAGTACAAACTCAATCAATGGAGGATATTTGCATTTGACAATCAAACAGGATTTGGTCCCAAATTACTATCTTGCCACGGCATATCAGACCATGCCCCTGTCCTATTGTCTCTGGTCACATCCGGTACGCCGTCTGCAGAGCTATGGAGATCATATAGATTTTGGTTAGCCAAGGGGTGATATGCCATTCAGACAGGGTAAAGACTGAATATTGGGTTCCTAATGCACATACTGTCTCTTCTTCTGCCACTTGGGACACTTTAGCCTTTACAAGGGGACCTTCCCAGTCCATTATAAGAGGGGCAGGCACTGGTGTGCGCAGCCGATTGCATTAGGGTGTGCACCTTAAAGCTGAAACACACACGCGTATATATAGAGCAGTGGACAATGTCAGTAGGGCAGAGGTTGGTGTCAGTAGGGCAAAGGTTGGTGTCAGTAGTTCATTATTATTATCTTTTTACTATAACTTTTTTTACAATGTTATTATTTTTTACAATAATTTATTATTATTTTTATTTTACATTTTTTTTGGAGCCCCATTAGGGAGCTTTGGTGAAATATCAGGGGTCTAAACAGACCACTGATGTCTCACTTTTGAGACAGAGGAAGGGACTGAGGACAGAGATTCCCCCATCTCTTTCTCTGCAGCCAAGCAGCAGGAGGATTCTGCGCAGCACAGCGTGATTAGGGTGTGCCCATCCACACCTGGCACACCCTGTGCGCACGCCTATGGGGGCAGGAAAGATTTAAGGGCTGACCTTAGTCGGGCAGAGCGTAAGGTCACAACTTTAGAACAGGCTTATACTCAGACTCAAGACCCTTCCACATACTCATTACTACAGGTAGTCCTTAAGGAGGTAGCACTCCTTTGTACCTCCAAGACCAAAACTGAAACTCTAAATCATTCCCAAAGGATTTTTCAACAGCGGGTAAAAAAACAGAAAACTGCTTGCTTGGCTCTCTAAAGATCATGCTGCCTATGTCAAGATTTCTTGGATTTTGTCCGCTGAGGTAGAATTCCTTACAGACCCCCATGAGGCTTGAGGAGGTGCAAACCGCTATATCCACTCTGCAGTCTGGGAAGACATCTGGACCCAATTGTCCCCCAATAGAATTTTGTAAAGCATTCTCTGATGAGCTAGCTCCCAGATTCCGATTGCTTTTTTCTTCAATCCCTTGACTCTGGCACCCTGCCGACTTGTTGGATGCAGTGATTGTAGTGATCCCTAACTTGTGCTCTTCTTATAGACTGATTTCACTCTTGAATGTGGATGTGCAAAAATTGTGATGAAAATTTTGTCTAACCACTTATTATATGGTTATATCAGGTTTGGCACATCTGGACCATCTCGGTTTATGCCGAGCAGGGGAATGGATATCAATAGCTATAGGCTGTTCACTCACATGGTTTGTCAGCTATGGACAGCCTGGAGGTAGTGGTTTCCTTAGATGCTGAAAAAGCTTTTGATCCTGTTCAATTGACCTTTCTTGGGGCTGTCTTCCACAAATTTGTTTCCCGATTTATTAATTGGCTGTGTATGCTTTACTCAGACCCTACATCTAAGGTGCATACCAACAATTGACTGTCCGCTCTCTTCCCCCTGTCTAGGGGAATGAGGCAGGACCATCCCCTTTCCCCGTGTCTGATCGTGCCCTGGAGCCTTTAGCTGTTCAGCTTCGTGCAGCAGACTCGGTGAAAGGAAATTGAAGTGGATGGGGTTGAAGACAAACCATCCTTGTGTGCTGACAATACCTTCTTGTATCCCAGATACACCTCCTAATTGAAGGCCACCCTGCAGATAATCGATGAGTTTAGCACCTTCTCTGGAATTAATGTTAACTGGGAGAAATCTCTGATTTTCCCACTCAGCCCTTTGCATCCCAAACCGGCCACAAACATCCACTTTGCTGAGTGGGTGGGATTAAATACCTTGGAATACATGTAGATAGCTCCCTGGTGACTTATAAGGATCTTAACCTATTCCCTCTTTTTTTTTGTTTTGGATAGAATGCAGAGGGATTAAAATGTGTGTTTGTTTTTATTGCTTTGTGTGCCCCCATTAAGGAGATTCACCCTCTGTGTTTGCATCATTGAAAGTGAAAGAAAAAGAAAATCCTGAATTTAGTCCCCAGAAAAGTAATAGAGAGGAAGTCTTGAAATGGGGACACTAGTTCTGGTGCCCTGGGGGGCCCTAAGGTGCTCCTGCTAGGTACCTAAGATGGGCTGGTCCGTTATGTTCAGATATTTTCTTTTCTGCATTCTATGGCCACAGAGAAGTTCCTTTAAAGTGGAAGTAACTTCATCCTCCCACTTTGTCTTCATGGTGTGCCACTATTGATAATGTTCTATCGATGCAGAAGTCGACTTATGCAAGTAGAAACTGCCTGAAAAAGTTTGATAGGATATGGTTTGATTGGAAAGACTCATGGGGTTCTTGTTAACCCATTTAACCAAAGTAGTGGAAATATAATGCTTAGCTGCTCTTAGTAGATATTGTGTCATTCCTTTTCTTCCTTTCCCTTCTTCCCCTTACCTCTTCTCACCTTTACGCTGTGCATTTCCTCCTCTACCCTTTCTTTCCTCTCCTCCCTGTTACTTTTCCACCTCTCCATCAGTGGCGGCTGGTGAAATTTTAGGATGGGGGGGTGCCAGACCCTGCCCTTCCTGTTTGACCCCTCCCACTTCTCAGAAGCCCCACCCCTTGTGTCAGGAGTATACAGCCCAGCATCACCAGATAGGGGTATACAGCATCACAGATAGGGTATACAGCATCACCAGATGGGGTATACATCATCACCAGATAGGAGTATACAGAGCCCCAGATAGGGGTATACAGAATCACCAGATAGCAGTATACACTTACAGAGCCCCAGATAGCAGTATACAGAGTCCCAGATAGCAGTATACATAGCACCAGATAGGGTATACAGTCACCAGATAGGGTATACAGAGTCACCATATCGCAGTATACAGTCACCAGATAGGGTATACAGTGTCACTATATAGCAGTATACAGAGCCCCAGATAGGGGCTCACGGCACTGACAGACCCTCCCCCCCCCCCGAAGTCGGGAAAAGTCCCACACTTACCCCATCTATTAGGCAGGAGTGTGCAGAGCTCGGCTTGCGGAGAGCGGGCTGACAGTGTACAGAGCTTCGCTTGCAGACAGCATGCTGGAGTGGATGGTCTATGGTGCGGGAGTCGGGACTGAAACCCGGCGGAGTGCTGCTCCTGCGTGAGTAATCACGCAGCCAGCACGTCAGCCACAGTCCCGCCCACAGCATCCAATGCCAGTCAGTCACTGGCTCAGGGCAGCCAATCAGTCTATGCGTGTACGCCTGTTCAGCACACACACATAGTCTTGATAGAGCTGACTTTTTTTCTTGTCGGCGGCAGAGAGACGGCACCCAAGCGCCCCTTATTGACCAGCCACCGCTGCTCTCCACAGTTTCGAGAATGCCCCAATGTCACTTCATAGTCTTCCATGTGGGCTAAATTTCTCTATATTTCCTTATCTTGATTTATTTGATATGATCTTCAATATATAGTCCTGACAGTTCTTATATAGGTAAAGGGGGCACCTGGTGACGTCACCTGTGACCCCGCCTCTTGTGATGTTATCGACCCAGCATGCCCCGATCGGTGATATCACAAGTGGCCAGGGTCACCCGCTGACATCAACGGGTGACTCCACCCCTTAGCTATGTAAAAGATGTCAGAAAGAGGAGCACGCAGTCGGGAACATTTGACGAGGCTGGAGGTTTTTCCTTTTTTTTTTTCAGGTTTTAGCGTCGCGTCACTATACCTCAACATGTTTTGCATGCGTGATTCGTCATCAGGAATCTTCTGCGAAACATGTTGAGGTATAGTGACATGATGCTTTGAGCCATTTCCTGTTTCTGGGTAGCACCGTATCCGAGAATGGGAGCGCACACCAGCTCTAATGTTCAGTGCGGCATGGCGGCCATACGGTTATACAGTTCGCTGGATAGGTTTAGTGCTGTTTGGAGGGCGCACTCTAATGTGAGTTGGCAATATTTTTATATTGCACAATGATGGGATTCCTTTTTTGAATGAGTGAGAGAGAAATCCATAATAGTCAATGTAGGATACCTGTTGATATTGGATGACTATGTACATGGTTGACTACCCAAAGGGAGATCATAATAGAGGATTGGATGATAAACACTTATTAATAATAACCATCTGGTGAGTGAGAATTTTGAAAGATGGAGGATTAAACACGATATTTGTGGTGGAAGCATGCACAGCACTGAATTGGAATTTTGAACTTAAAAGAGAGTGATTATGCAACATATTTTTTTTTTTAATTGATGCCCATTGTATTTTAATACATTAAATTGTGTATTTGGGCAAAGCACATGGTAGTGTTGGTGTATCTGAAGGTGATTATTGGTTTACATTAATGTTTGGTGCGGCTATCCATGTTTATGGTTTAACTGGGTGGGATTGCCATAAAAACTAGGTTATAAAAGATTCCAACTGCTTAAAAACAGATCTCAGGATCCAAACAGGAGAGTGCCGTAAACCACACAGCAAGACTGGGAGAATTTTCATTTTGTCTATACAGTATTTCACAAAAGTGAGTACACCCCTCACCTTTTTCTAAATATTTTATTATATCTTTTCATGTGACAGCACTGAAATGATACTTTTCTACAATGTAAAGTAGTGAGTGTACAGCTATAGAACAGTGTAAATTTGCTGTCCCCTCAAAATAACTCAACACACAGCCATTAATGTCTAAACAACAAAAGTCAGTACACCCCTAAGTGAAAATGTCCAAATTGGGCCCAATTAACCATTTTCCCTCCCCGGTGTCATGTGATTCATTAGTGTTACAAGTTCTCAGGTGTGAATGGGGAGCAGGTGTGTTAAATTTGGTGTTATCGCTCTCACTCTCTCATGCTGGTCATATGGCACCTTATGGCAAAGAACTCTTTGAGGATCTGAAAAAAAGAATTGTTGCTCTACATAAAGATGGCCTAGACTATAAGAAGATTGTCAAGACCCTGAAACTGAGCTGCAACACAGTGGCCAAGACCATATAGCGGTTTAACAGGACAGGTTCCACTCAGAACAGGCCTCACCATGGTCGACCAAAGTAGTTGAATGCACGTGCTCAGCGTCCTATCCAGAGGTTTTCTTTGGGAAATAGACGTATGAGTGCTGCCAGCATTGCTGCAGAGGTTGAAGGGGTGGGGGGTCAGCCTGTCAGTGCTCAGACCATACGCCGCACACTGCATCAAATTGGTCTGCATGGCTGTCATCCCAGAAGGAAGCCTCTTCTAAAGATGATGCACAAGAAAGCCCACAAGCAGTTTGCTGAAGACAAGCAGACTAAGGACTTGGATTACTGGGACCATGGCCTGTGATCTGATGAGACCAAGATAAACATTTTTTGTTTAGATGGTGTCAAGCATGTGTGACAGCAACCAGGTGAGGAGTACAAAGACAAGTGTGTCTTGCCTACAATCAAGCATGGTGGTGGGAGTGTCATGGTCTGGGGCTGTATGAGTGCTTTGCCGGCACTGGGGAGCTAAAGTTCATTGAGGGAACCATGAATGCCAACATGTACTGTGACATACTGAAGTAGAGCTTGATCCCCACCCTTCCGAGACTGGGCCACAGAGCAGTATTCCAACATGATATGGACCCCAAACACACCTCCAAGATGACCACTGCCTTGCTAAAGAAGCTGAGAGTAAAGGTGATGGACTGGCCAGGCATGTCTCCAGACCTAAAACCTATTGCGCTTCTGTGGGGCATCCTCAAATGGAAGGTGGAGGAATGCAAGGTCTCTAACATCCACCAGCTCCATGATGTCGCCATGGAGGAGAGGAAGAGGACTCCTGTGGCAACCTGTGAAGCTCTGGTGAACTCCATGCCCAAGGATATTAAGGCAGTGCTGGAAAATAATGGTGACCACACAAAATATTGACACTTTGGGCCCAATTTGGATATTTTCACTTAGGGGTGTACTCACTTTTGTTGCCAGTGGTTTAGACATTAATGGCTGTGTGTTGTTATTTTGAGGGGACAGCAAATTTATACTATTATACAAGCTGTACACTCACTACATTGTAGCAAAGTGTAATTTCTTCAGTGTTTTCACATGAAAAGATAGAATACAATATTTACAAAAATGTGAGGGGTGTGTGTACTTCTGTGAGATACTGTAAGTGATAATGGGAGATGGGACAAGGCCCTCAGTTTCTGCTTGCCCCACTGTCGTGCTGGAAGCAAATTGAGTTTGCAAAAATCCTTAAAGTGGTTGTCAACTCGTGACAACCACTTTAACCTACAGGTAAGCCTATAATAAGGCTTACCTGTAGGTGCCCTGCATATCTCCCAAACCTGTACAGTTCAGGAGATATGCAGGGTAATAAATATGCCACCGTCAATTCAGCACATGCGCAGTGAAGAAACGGCCTCCGTGCCATTTCTCCATTGTGATTGTGCTGTGACTGGCAGTGACGTCACGCGACTCCGGCCAGTCACAGAGCCGGAGTCGCAGCCCCGGAAGGAAGAGGGGCTGAAGATGGACGCCGCCAGCACAGGGGACATCGCTGGACGTCGCAGGCTTCGTTTGCAGGTAAGTGGCACATAATAGACTACTATGCAATGCATAGTAGCCCATTATGCTTCTAGTTTACTGGGGAATGTAGAGGAATTAACCCGATCTGGGTTTACTTCCTCTTTAACATTAGGTGAGATATTAACCCCTACATATCTAATAATATCTGCCCACTGTAAGGGTAGATTGGGATAAGCCAGCACCCTCTCCCCCAGATCTATCGGTAGATAAGTAATTTACTCCAGTTAGTATGTATGTTGATCTACTTCCTGAATATAGGGCCAAAACCAAACAGTTCTAATACCGTTATCATGTAGCTCCAGTGGACTGTATTGAAGGCTTTATCAATGTCAAGTGCCACCAACACTTTTGTGGCAGTCTCATCGGGGGAGAAAAAGTACGAGAACCCTTCTGATATTTATGTCTGTGGATTTGCCAGGCATGAAGCCAGTTTGGTAATGTTAATAAGAGATGGCAAACTTTCATTAATCTGTTGGCTAAAACTTTTGTAAGGATTTTTAAGATCATAATTTAACAAAGATATAGTCCTATATGAGGAGTAAGGAGTCAGGTCTTAACCCGGTTTTGGCAACAAACCTATATGCACTTGATACATACCAATTGTCCGTCAGACTGTAAGCAATAGGCGAAAAAGTGTTGTAAATTTAGGGGCTAGCAGTGAGGCATAGGCTTTATACCATTCCCTTGTTAGCCTTCCAGTCCCAGGGACTTATAATTGGTAAAAGAGCAAATGGCCTTTTCTATCTCCAGTGGGGACAGGGGAGCCTCCAAGCTATCCCTGTCTTAACAACCAGCTATTCTTCACACACAATTCGAATTGCTTGATCATTTCCGAATTCTAATCATTCTGGAAATTTGGACAGTTTGAAAAACAAATAAAACGAGTTTTAAAGAATTTCAACAAAATTTGTTACTATTCGTTACCATTTAATTCGGAGATTCGGATACATCCGAATCTCTGAATAACCAAACGTTTGTCTGACAAATCGAATTGCACACGTCTAATAGGGAGGAAATGCTCAGCGTAGAAACTCAAAACTGAGCATGTGCATAGTTGCCACCACAGCTGCAAGATCTCTAGCTGAAATGGGTACATGGACAGAAGGTGGAGATAGAGCGCAGCAGGATAAACTAGGCTTTTTGCAGAATACAGAACACAAATCTAATAGTGACCGAGTGAATATGAATAGCATGTAATACAGCATTTATTGATAGTTTTTTATGATGTGGGTTTAGTGACACTTTAAACCTAAGAACCACAAGAATAAAAAGTACACCTAGGCAATTCAAACTGATCATATATAAAGAAAAAACCTCATAAGTAGAATTTACCTTCATTAAAACAACATATCAAAATGATGAGTATGTCCAGAAATTTAGACAGTTGAAGCTATATGCAGATCTTGACTTTTCTTGGTAAAGTCTATCTTAGCCATATTCTACCACCTCCTTTATTGGCAGCTGAGTTTTTGTCAGCAGGAGGGTCCTAAGGAAGAAAGTACCCTCTGCTTATGCAGTTGTTTGATTATATGCCTAGTCTGATTTGCCCATGTTAGTGACAGGTTTACGTAACAAAAAACATATATTACTCTTGGAATTTGTGTTCCAAAATTTGCAAAGGGAATGGATGTACAAGGACTGCAAGCCTATTGTTGTGCTATGAAAGGTTATAATCAATGAAAATCCATTTTAACATGTCACTGATGGTTAGTGATGTATAGACCTTTGCACTTGTCCCAAGTTTTGCAATACCATGATTTGGTGTAATCGACACATTGTACATGACAGCTCAGCCCATCTTGTGCTACTTATCAGCTCTATGAAAAATGTTGTTATCAGTGCCCATTAGGGGAAGTGTGTGAGATTACATCCTCCAGTGAATATATAGCACAAATGTCATACTTACCACATCTGGGTTATTTTGTACATGTATAGGTCTCTGTGTTTAGAAAATGATGCTCTGTTTATATACATATGCATGTGTATATATTTGTTTTCAGAAGAAATGGTAATCCTATTTGGACTCTGACTAGTTATTTGTAATCCATCTGTATATAAAATCCCTTCTATCATCCCCATACTCCAGCTAACATTCCAAATGCATTATACAAAGCAATCCAAGACTGAGTGACATAGACACTTACCTTCAGCCTCTCTAGAGGGAAGCTCACATCCTTATTTTATGGCAAAACAATTATACAACAAAGGAAGCGGATAAATGCAGGGTCTGGCTCCACAGAAATAAAACTGATGTTACTGTAAAGTAGTGATTTTTTTACAAATTTAAACACTTTTTCTAAGTTGTATAGTACAGAATACAAGCTTCTTTAAAGTGGAATTACATTGCATCTAAGCACAACCAACAAAAAATACTATTTAAAGTAGAAGTTTGGCCAAAAACTAACTAACTCTAAATCTACTGGCAGCCACATTCTAAGACTAATCTATCTAGCCCTGTAAAGCAAAAGTCGCTATACATACCTTTTCTTCAGCCGCTCCGGTCTGGTGTCACACTGAGCTGTCAGCAGCGGCTTCTCTGTGTATGCATGTGCAGAAGACGCAACCAACAAAGGAAGCCCCATAGTGAGTCTACAGGTCACTTCCCAGGCATTTCCCTGCAATTGTCGGCTGTTTCCTGCACACAGTATCCGCCGCTGGAGACCACACTGGATCGGTTTCAGAAAAGGTATGTATAGCGATTTTTGCTTTACAGGATTAGATTTGTGTTAGAATGTGGATGCCAGTAGATTTAGAGTTAATTCGTTTTTGACTGAACTTTCACTTTAAGATATTGTTACTGACTGCCTGGCAGCCCTCCTGGGTGCCTCCACTATGATAGAGCTGCCTCCCCTCTGGAACCAGAAACCAAGTATTAAAGCTGAGAATTGCACCCAAGAACTAGACAACACTAGCTTAGGTGCAAACTGGAACTCTCTTTATTGCAAATTTACACAGATTTTATACCACACAAAATCAGATAAGAGCTTGATCACATCATCCTAAACAATGTAAACTTTAAACAGCAATCTAATCATCAGCCAGAAGCCAGCAGTGTTCCAATCAAACAACACTCCAATCAACAGCTAACTAATTAACCAGTAAGCTAATTAACAGCTAGGCCCCTAGACGAGCCTTGATTAGTCAGGGAGTGGCCACCCCAGACTCTCTGGCAACAGTTCTTCATCATTCAAGAAGACCCGGGCTGTCCAAATCTCATTAACTCTTTTTACATCCAACTCACTGAGTTTCAAGTTGGCAGAGGCCATTATGGCTTCCTTGACTGGTAAATGTGGGAATAACATGTCATCTTGGATTATATAACAGGGCATCTTCCTGAATGCTTGTAGCTCCCTCTGGACCAGGGCCCATAGTCAGTAGGCAAGAGGCTACCCTGCAGTCCTCCCCAAAAGTCCATGTCCTGGTTGGGTCTGTCACATATTTAATGAATGAAACCATAAAAAAAGTCTTCCTGACTACAGTGGAGGAAGGCTGCAATCTTAGTGGGAAGGGAGAGGAGGTTAGAGGTTACTGACCACTAAAGGTGTGGGATTGTTTTGAAGAGATTTAAAGTCCCAGAAACCACCAATAATAGGGGAGGTGGGGGCAATGTAAAAAGCCACTGACCATCAAAGACCCATTTTTTCTTGGGGGGAATGGGTTTAAATGCGGTTGACCACCAATAATGGGTTGGTTTTAAAACATCAGTTTTTTTCTATATTTCCAAAAAATTTTAAGATTACTTTTGGGTTTTCACTTTCCAAAAAAGTGGTCGAAGTTGTTTGTACTGTCCTGGCAATTTTATTTGATCTGTTTTATACTAGAAAGTAGGTGTGTTTTTCAAAATGTTCCCCATACCTCTTTTTCTGATTCTATGTATCCAATATTTACCTTACATGTCTACTAAACGCCCTCCTGCCCCTACCCGAAGGTTGAACAACGTTTACTTTACCCATTCTATAAAGGAAATAACCAATTATATGCATCCCACAATCAACAAAACTCCCTTTATTTAATTATTTCTTTCTATTAATTACTACATTCTATCCCCAAAATCTACTTGATATAAACTTCTGGGGGATATTGTCTAATATGACAGATCTACAGTATGTAACAAATGACTGCTTCTTTTTACAACGTTTATTGATCTTTGTAAAATCTGACAAAAACCAATAAAGTAAGATATCTTCATCATATAGTACAGGTTGCAGGCTGAATATTCATATACCATGGGTTATAGCCTGCTACTTTCAGGAGATTGATACTTTTTTCTACTGTCCTTAGGTGGTGGACCTTTTCTCCCTTATGGGAAAATACTTCAATGCCTAACTATTCTATTATTTTTATTTGGATTCTTCAATCAACTTCTCTCTGTACTTTAAAACAGCAACAGAAGCAGTACATCTGGTTGAGTGCAACTTCAATAAAACCCAAACCCCAAGCTGTGGGAATGGCCTGCAGTGTTGTTTTGGGCACCGAATCATGTAATCCTGCATGTACTAAACCAGAGGGTGCTATACAGGTCCAGAGCTGTGATTCATCCCTTTCGAACCCAGATCCTGAATACCCTTTCAGGGGTATGCCCGCTGTGGCAGGTGAAGCCTTGACCCTAAATAGGGACCAGCAACATGGACAGGTAAAGCAGGTTTACCCTGTATTGGACGAATATTATAGCCACATTTATGACAGTTTTATTGAATAGCATTCCTTTCAATGTTAAAGCTATAAGGAAACAGGAATTGTGTTGTAAAGCTGTTTACTTATGCTTGCCAGTGTAGATATGCTAACTTCTGCTGTGTGTAGAAGCCTCAGCGTTGTCACACTAGATTCTCCTTCACCTTGCCATGTTACCTTAGGTACTAAGAGACCTGCTGTTAGGAAAATAGACTTTCTGGCCCTCTGTGCACGTTCGTGCGCCAATAGTGGCCATTTAAGCAGGACAGCACCAGGAAACAAGTGCTGTCCGTTCTACAGCGTTCCAGTGTGTTCATGTGACCCGTTTTGCTAGTCTTCCTGTATCTGTGACCGGCTTGCCTGACCTTTGATTGAACTCTGTCTGTACCGACCCTCTGCCTGTCTATGACCACGCTTCTGCCTGACCCTCTTGTACCTCAGTTGCCTGCCTGTTAACGACTTTGCCTGCACCCGACGACCCGTTTGCCTGCTCCCTTGTACCGCACTAGCCGGCCTGCATCACCACTCTTCTGTCTGCATGAGCTCCTGGAGGATCCCCACAACACCATCTGCATCCGCACCAGCCCTCGTGCCCCCCTGTGCTCCGCCATCTCCTGTCTTCTCTATCAGGGGTTCCCGAACTAGGGCCGTAAGGGAGGTTGTCCTCTATAAAATGACATCCCCAATTCATTAACACATAGAATGGGCAATTTATGACAATTAGGTTAATCCCAAAAATATTTTTTACCCCTCCAAGAATCATTACCGAAGTCTATCCAGTGGAAATAAATTTTACTAAAAAGTAGTCTGTTCCACTAGTAGACCCTGTCGTCTCAGTCTTCACCACTTCAAGTTCGGACTGCTTTATCCCCTTCCAGTCCAGACCATTTTTCAGATTTCAAAGTTGTCACACGTTAACTGGCAATTACTAAGCCATGCGATGCTGTATATAAATTCAACTGTTGTAATTTTTAAGACAAATAGAGCTTTCTTTTGGTGGTATTTAATGACCACTGTTTTGTTTTGTTTTTTATTTTTTGCTATATAAAGGAAAAAAGACCAACAATTTTGAAAAAAAAAACTTGGAAATAAAAAAATAGTTTGGAAATATAAAGTCTTCATACATATAGGCTAAAATGTATTCAGCTTCATATCTTTGGTAAAAATTAACCAAAAGCAGTGTATATTATTTAGTCTGTGTGAAAATTATAGAGTGTACAAACTATGGTGTGTGTGTATATACTGTATACAGCAAGTAAAATAAGTATTGAATGCGTCACCATTTTTCTAGATAAATATGTTTCTAAAGGTACTATTGTCATGAAATTTTCACCACATGTTGGTAACAACCCATGCAATCCATACATACAAAGACACCAAAACAAATATGTTCAAAAATTAAGTTATGTGTAATAAAATGGAATAACACAGGGAAAAAATATTGAACACACTAACTGAAATGTATTTAATTCTTTGTACAAAATCCTTTGTTGGTAATGACAGCTTCAAGAACAGTCCTCATGTCTTGAACATTCTGTGGGCCTCTTCTATGAACTCTGATCTTTAGATCTTTCCATAGATTTTCTATTGGAAGTCAGGTGATTGGCTGGGCCATTCTAGCAGCTTTATTTTCTTTCTTTGAAACCAATTGAAAATTTCCTTGGCTTTGTGTTTGGGATCATTGTCTTGCTGAAATGTCCACCCTCGTTTCAGCTTCATCATCCTGGAAGATGGCAGCAGATTTTTATCAGGAACATTTACATTTTTTTATTCATCCTTCCTTCAACGATATGAAGTTTGCCAGTACAGTATGCTGAAAAACAGCCCCACACCATGGTGTTTCCACCTCCAAACTTCACTGATGATATGGTGTTTTTGGGGTGATGTGCAGTGCCTTTTGACCTCCAAACATGGTGTGTATTATGGCATTCAAAGAGTTCAATTTTGCTCTCGTCTGACCAGATTATATTCTCCCAGTATTTCAGAGGCTTGTCTAAATGTTGTGCAAAAAATTGTAACCACTTCAGCCCCAGAAGGATTTACCCCCTTATTGACCAGAGCACTTTTTACAATTTGGCACTGCGCTGCTTTAACTGGTAATTGCGCGGTCATTCAATACTGTACCCAAACAAAATTTGTGTCCTTTTTTTCCCACAAATGGAGCTTTCTTTTGGTGGTATTTAATCTCCTCTGCGGTTTTTATTTTGTGCGATATAAACAAAAAAAGACCTTAATTTTGAAAGAAAAATTATATTTTCTACATTTTGTTATGAAAAAAATACAATAAACTCAATTTTAGTCATACATTTTGGCCAAAATGCATTCAGCTACATTACTTGGGTAAAAAAAAAATTCAATAAGCGTATATTTACTGGTTTGCGCAAAACATTCTGCTGCTTCTCATAAGTGCGGGGATATTACATGTGTGAGACTTTATGGCAGTCTAGACGCGTACAGGACCTGAAAACCAAGCACTGCCTTTAGGATTTCTAAGAGCATAAATTTTTGATTTCACTTTTCACTACCTCAACCTAACCTCTACCTAACTCACCGTTTCGGAGGCCATGAAATGCCCAGATAGCACAAACCTACCCCCAACTGACCCAATTTCGAAAGGCACCCCAAGCTATTTGCGGAGAGGCATGTTGAGTATTTTGCAGATCTCGCTTTTTGGCACAAAGTTTTGAAGATTGAAAAAAGAAAAAAAAAACATTTCCCTTTTCTTTCTTCTTTTTCCAAAACAAATGAGAGCTGCAAAATACTCACCATGCCTCTTAGCAAATACCTTGGGGTGTCTACTTTATACTTTCCAAAATGGGGTCATTTGGCAGTGGGGGGGGGGTTGTGCTATTTTGACATTTCAGGGCCTCCAAAACCATGATAGGTAGCGAGGAGCACCATTTTACGCGCTTAAAAAGCCTGAAGGCGGTGAGATTGGTTTTTGGGGTCCTATAAGCGGCTAGGCTCCCAAAAAGTCTTACACATGTGACTCAGGAGAAGCAGCAGAATGTACTTTGGGGTGTAATTTCACATATTCCCATGCCATGTGTGAGTAATATATCATTTAGTGACAACTTTGAGTTAAAAAAAAAAGTCAATTTTACCCGAAACTTGTGACAAAATATTCCATGGACTCTCAGGAAATAGCTTGGGATGTTTACTTTCCAAAATGTGGCCATTTGGGGGGGGGGGGGTTATGCTATCTTGACATTTCAAAGCCTCTGAAACTGTGATAGGTAGTGAGGAAGTGAAATCACTATTTTAAGCCCTTAGAAATCCTGAAGGCGGTGATTGTATTGCGAGGTCCTGTGCACGGCTAGGCTCCCAAAAAGTCCCACACGTGGTATCCCCGTACTCATGAAAAGCAACGAATGTATTTTGGGGTGTAATTACACATATACCCATGGCACGTTCGAGCAATATATCATTTAGTGACAACTTTGTGCATAAAAAAAGAAATAACAATTTTCCCGAAACTTGTGACAAAATATAAAATATTCCATGGACTCAACATGCCTCTCAGCAAATAGCTTGGGGTGTCTACTTTACAAAAAGGGGTCATTTGAGGCGGGGGGGTTGAACTGTCCTGCCATTTTATGTCCAACACCACCCACTCTTCTAACCACTTGAACCACCAAGTCCTTTCTGACACTTTTTGTTTACATGAAAAAATATTTTTTTTTCACAAAGTATTTGCGCAGCGATTTTTCAAACGCAGTTTTTTGGGGTAAAAAAACACTTTTTTTAATTTTACTGCACAAAAACACACTATATTGCCCAAATGTTTGGTGACATATAAAAGATGATCTTATGCCGAGTACATAGATACCAAACGCGACATGCTTTAAAATTATGTACACCCCCTAGCAGCGACAAACTATATACATTTTTAAAAGCCTTACCAGGTTACCACTTTAGATTTACAGAGGAGGTATACTGCTAGAATTACTGCCCTCAATCTGACATTCGCTGTGATACCTCACATGCATGGTGCAATTTCTGTTTACATGCGACATGCAATGTCATCTTTGGAGAGCCTGTAAATAGTGTGCCATAGGACTATGCAATGCTGTACCCTACCCTAATACTTCACTAGTGTGTGGTAGCGACGGAAACATTCACCGATGCAGAGACTAGGTTGGTCAGGACAGGAGGGACAATAAAAGCGAGTGTCACGCATATATCAGTGTTTCCTACAGACACAACATTTTCTTTGGGGTGATCTTTGGGTAGAGGTACCACCAAGGACTTCTGGGAAGTGCCTCTCATACAGCTGGCTCACTGCATTTGGATTGGGAAGTTAGGGCACAGCACCATCTGGAAACAGAAGGGCTGTGATGATATCTTCCTGGAATTTAAGGAAGGATCCAGTTCGTCCTGGCGCTTTGTATAGCACATAAACGTTCAGCAGAACCAATTGAAATAGGTATACAGACGGTTTTTTGTACCAGCGTCTGGCCTTAGGGGCAATTAAATACGGTGCCAACAACTGGTATTTGAAGTCCACCCCTCCCATATTAAGGTTGTGTTCATGGACACAAAGGGGCTTCTGAACAACACCAGTCGCCGTTGGAATTTGGATTGCCGTGTCTGCATGAATGGAGGACAGAACAAAAACATTCCAGTTGTTCCTCAACTTCACGGCAAGCAAATTATTACTTCTCAAGCAGGTTCCCCCCCCCCAATCTATGTTGGGACTCTACAAGCCATTGGGGGAAGCCCCAGCGATTAGATTGCATGGTGCCACATGCACAAATTCTATGATCAAACAAGTGACTAAAAAGTGGCACGCTTGTGTAATAATTGTCCATGTACAAGTGGTACCCCTTTCTGAATAAGGGTGACACTAAGTCCCAAACAATCTTGATAGCTCCTTATGTAGTCTGGGCAGTTGGGGGGTTCCACATGAATATCTTTTACCTTGTAAACCATAAAACTATATGTATAGCCTGTGGCCCTGTCACAGAGCTTATACATCTTGACCCCATATCTGGCACGCTTGCCGGGGATAAACTGTTTGAGAGCAAAACGGACAGAAAATGTAATCAGGGACTAGTCTATGCATACAACTTGATCGTGAATAAACAAGACTGCAAATTGTTGGTTGAAGTATTTTACTAGGGGCCGAATTTTGTGGAGCCGATCGTATTTAGGGTCACCCCGAGGATGACAGGCAGAGTTTATTGTCATTAAAATGCATGAACCGCAAGATCTGCTCGTATCGTGCCCTGGTCATGGAAGCAGAGAACATGGGCATTTGTCAGTGAACCAATGTAACTCACTTTTTTTTTTACATATGCCCATGAGGAGGGATAGGCCCAGAAAGGTCTTCATTTCTGGAATCGTAATAGGTTTCCAGTCTCTGGCAAGTGTCAAATGGGGACCATGCATACAAATCGCTTTGGTCCACAATAGATCTATAGAGATCTTCCATGAATAGAAATCAAGAGACATAAAATCAACTGTTTCCACCTGAATTCCAGGTTGGCCAGTGAATGGGGAAGTGCTTTTACCTACATCTGACCTTCTCTTCCTTTCTTCTCTCTACTATTGCTGCTGAGGGATTCCCAACCCTCCAAAAGAGCTGCCGGCCAATGTACACCCAGCCAAGTATCTGCCTGCATACCTATCCTTGTATGGACTTTAAGTACTTGATGTTGTCTTTTTCAACATATTACATGTTTTTACACCATTTTAATTATTTACACTCTCGTGTTATTTATGCCATTTATTTTTAGATTTATTTTTTTTCCTATCTGAATATTGTCATTGTTTTCTGTGAGTGCTGACTTACCAACCTTACAGGCTGGTATAACATTTTGTGTACAATTTTTAGTTTTTTATAGCGTCAGGTTACCCGCCATATATTACCTAATAAAGGTTTAATCCCCTGACCACCCGTCGGGTGACATCAGTTAGGTGTTAGCATAAGTTAGGGTCAGCATAAATACCAGGCAGGGTCAGATTAGTGCAGGTACTCTAACATGCACACACACGAGATAGCTCCGTTACTAGTATAGTGTCTGAACAGATCAATATTTGATCTGATCAGAACTATATTAGCGTCCTCAGTAATTTAGTGTTCCCAAAAACGCAGCGTTAGCAGGATCAGCCCTGATACCTGCTAGCACTTGCGTTTAGCCCCTCCACCCAGCCCAGCTCACCCAAGTGGAGTATCAATAGATTACTGTCACTTACAAAACAGAGCACACATAACTGAGTCATGCCTGATCCCTGCGAATGCTAACAGTTCATTTTTTGGTAGCGATTGAAGCAGGCTCTGACAACCAGGAGCTCTTTTACCTGAGTCACACTAGTGTACCTATAAATTTAGAGGCCAAAATGTTCAAACAGAGGTACACTAGTGAAGAGGCCTACACGTTGCTGAGCATGACAGATGAGAAGGATGGGGAAGCTCCACTGTCAGATTCAGGCTCAGTATACAAACCCGTAGAGAGCAGTGGCACTCTGACAGATGGCTCTGACGATGGAGTAGTGGTGCCTGCAAAGGTCAGGCATATCCAACCCCGGTCTTCTGTTGTTGAGCTGCAAGAACCGCAGTGCTCTCATATGGAGCAGAGAGCAAGTACTAGTGCTGCTCATCCTTCTGGTGAACTGGCAAGCACCATCGGCCTAGTACATCCTGGTCATAGATAAACCAGCACTGCAGTAACACTTGGTTATGTAAGGAGTCCCATAAATGCAGTTAAAGCTGGTGCAGTGGCTAGCACAAATAGTGTCCTGCAGCCCCCAAGAAGACAAACACAAGCCCATAGTGCCCTTCCTGTTGCATATGCTAATGCTGATTGCCAACCCACCACTTCTGCAGCTCTCATATACATTTATTAATATCAACTTACATCAAGGTACCTTGCAAGCAGTATGTCAGGTGCTACATGATGCTCAAGCAGATGGTAGAGGTGTCTTGGAGGACCACTAGATGGCGTTCAAATGTGCTGGGGACATAACCAGTACAGGCAGGTGGTGTGGAGAGCAGGAGCCCATAGGGCACCAGGCGGCCCGATCAGCCTGCAGGCAAAGGCGCTCTGGGGGCCAGTGGAAAGAAACCAATAGCTGGTGCTCACTAGATGGTGGGTAGACTGGTGTGGACACAGCCTCCATTAGGCTTCCCTAGGCACTGGTCACAGCGATGGTCAATTCCAAATGACTACAGTTCCGCTTGACAAATACAGCCAGTCCATAGGGATAAAGAAACCACAATAGTGTAAACCCGTTTAAAAATGGTCAATTTAATGTAAAATATTGCATTTAGCTGCGTAAAGAAAAGCAAAACATCCATGTATACAACGATGCGATGACTAGGAGAAAACACTTCCGCCCGACTGGTTTTGTCACAATACCCCAGATGCCCCGGAAGAAGTCCATATTGTGATGGAACTGGTCGAGCGGAAGTGCTATATTTTACATTAAATTGACCATTTTTAAACAGGATTACACTATTGTGGTTTCTTTATCCCTATGGACTGGCTGTATTTGTCAAGGGGAACTGTAGTCATGTGGAATTGACCATCGCTGTGACCAGTGCCTATGGAAGCCTAGTGGAGCCTGTGTCCACACAAACGTTCCCTGACCCCCCATAATAGGCGGTCATGGGGCTCTGGTAAGAGCATACCCTAACAGGTGGAGGTTGAACTTACACATTGGTGTTGGTACATGGTGGATGCTATCTACATTCAATCTCTTACACAGCCATTTTTGGATTGTTATGCACTCATATGTTCACAATTCACTGATGATTTGATTTAGTTTATGGACTTTATTAACAGTCACAGGATTGTCTATTTGTGTTTTACATTTTTATTTTCACATATATTTATTCACAAGCGCAACATTTTTTGTTATTATGTTTTTTTAAGTGACGAATTGTCACTCTGTTTGCTGCTTCATTATATTTTGTATAAACTCAGTTTAGTTGTTGAGTATTAGCGCGGTCACAATTTGTTTTATATATATGTGTATATATTTGAAAATTGATCAGTTCTCATTTACCGACTGCCTATCTCATTTCTTGAAGCCCTAAAATGCAAGGGCAGTAAAATATACCCCCCCCCCCCCACAAATGTATTATTTCATTTATTAAGTTACATTTTGGACTCATCTCTCCAAATGAGTTTGTGCCTGAAGATTTGAGGCTTTTGTCTATGTGCTGTTTGGAATATTGTAAGCGGGATCCTTTGGCATTTGCGCAGTAATGGTTTTCTTCTGGCGACTCAACCATACAGCCCATCTTTCTTCAAGTGCCTCCTTATTGTGCATCTTGAAACAGCCCTACCACATGTTTTCAGAGAGTCCTGTATTTCACCTGAAGTTATTTGTGGGTTTTTCTTTACATCCCAAGCAAATTTTTCTGGCAGTTGTGGCTGAAATGTTAGTTGGTCTACCTGACCGTGGTTTGATTTCAAGAGAACTCCTCATTTTCCACTTCTTGATTAGAGTTTGAACACTGCTGATTGACATTCTCAATTCCTTGGATATCTTTTTATACCCCTTTCCTGTTTTATACAGTTCAACTACCTTTTCCCGCAGAGCCTTTGACAGTTCTTTTGCTTTGCCCATGACTCAGAATCCAGAAACGTCAATGCAGCACTGTATGAAAGATACAAGGGTCTGTCAGGAGTCCAGAAACTCACTGACCTTTTATACACACACACATTAATTACAAGCAAACAGATCACAGGTGAGGATGGTTACCTTTAATAGCCATTCAAACCCCTTTGTGTCAACTTGTGGGCATGTTATCAGGCCAAAATCACCAGGTTATGTAAACTTTTGATCAGGGTCATTTGGGTAGTTTCTGTTGTCATTGTGATTTAAAAATAGTAAACACAGTTGATTGATAATAAATGGCTTCAGCCAAACACTAACCATGAGTGAAAGAAATGTTTTTGTGTTATCATTCATATTCTCTGAAAATGGCCAAGAAATCATAAATTCTGCCAGGGTATGTAAACTTATGAGCACAACTGTAGAGAGGCCCAAAATCCAAAGAGCTACTTTAGGCTTTGTAGGTGCATAAATTACACATCTAATTTCCTCACTACCTATAACATTTTTTTGGAGGCTCTACCATGTGTGATACTTTTTCACTGTTTGAATATAAACGAAAAATAATAAGCGCACACAATCATGAGTGAATACTAAAAATTACAGCTGAACACTCAAAGCCAATTACACAACACCTTCAAATAATCAAATAAATGAAAATAGGGCACTGCAAGAAATATTCATATATTAAAAACATATACATTTTATAAAATATATATAAGAAAGTCCAAATAAATTTCCATAAAAAGGATCTGGATGGTGCAAAGTGGCGTCTCTAGATTGAACATGCAGGTGTCATTTAATATGCAGCACCTCCACCATACACCCAGTTGACCGCTCACCTCAGGACCATGACCCAGACCCATCAACAGGATGGTCAAACAAGCATTCCCCTGAAGGGATCTAATAGTCTCCCAATGGTCTGAGTGGAGCCGAGACCGCCAATTCCTCCGTAGGATTGTGGATATCAATATAAAAGAAAATAGAAAGAATCTAGTGCTCTCTGTTATGTAATCATTTATTCAATAAATGTAAAAGCACTTCAAATTCTGGCACTTGTCACAAGTGTACAAACGAGCGCTCTGTGTATACACATCTAATCCAGTAAGATGGCCATGGGTGATGTCATGCGTGGCTCCTTCTCCCATACACGTTACATCCTGGGAAGGACTTCGTCAGTGGGTATGGAGCCACGCTAATCTCCCGCACTTAAATAGACTTGCCCGAAGTACCATGGCTGCACAATCAGCACTGTGATTATATAACAGAGAGCACAAGATTATTTCTATTTGCTTTTATATCGATATCCATGATCCTACTAAGGAATTGGCAGTCTCAGATCCACTCAGGCCATTGAGAGGCTATTAGATCCCTTCATGGGAATGCTTGTTTGACCATCCTGTTGGTTCAGGGTTGTTTGGACTGATTATGTTTCAGACATTGTATCTTGTGTATCACAAATATCAACCAATTGTGTCAAAAAACAATGTACTGTAATGGTCGCCTCTGTATGAGTGATCAGGGAATATAGCTTAGTGTAGTGTCACCTACAGTCAGGTCCATAAATATTGGGACATTGACACAATTCTAATCTTTTTGGCTCTATACACCACAATGGATTTGAAATGAAACAAACAAGATGTGCTTTAACTGCAGACTTTCGGCTTTAATTTGAGGGTATTTACATCCAAATCAGGTGAACAGTGTAGGAATTACAACAGTTTGTATATGTGCCTCGCACTTTTTAAGGGACCAAAAGTAATGGGACAGATTAACAATCATAAATCAAACTTTCACTTTTTAATACTTGGTTGCAAATCCTTTGCAGTCAATTACAGCCTGAAGTCTGGAACGCATAGACATCACCAGACGCTGGTTTTCATCCCTGGTGATGCCCTGCCAGGCCTCTACTGCAACTGTCTTCAGTTCCTGCTTGTTCTTGGGGCATTTTCCCTTCAGTTTTGTCTTCAGCAAGTGAAATGCATGCTCAATCGGATTCAGGGCAGGTGATTGACTTGGCCATTGCATAACATTCCACTTCTTTCCCTTAAAAAACTCTTTGGTTGCTTTCGCAGTATGCTTCGGGTCATTGTCCATCTGCACTGTGAAGTGCCATCCAATGAATTCTGAAGCATTTGGCTGAATATGAGCAGATAATATTGCCCGAAACACTTCAGAATTCATCCTGCTGCTTTTGTCAGCAGTCCCATCATCAATAAATACAAGAGAACCAGTTCCATTGGCAGCCATACATGCCCACGCCTTGACACTACCACCACCATGCTTCACTGATGAGGTGGTATGCTTTGGATCATGAGCAGTTCCTTTCCTTCTCCATACTCTTCTCTTCCCATCACTCTGGTACAAGCTGATCTTGGTCTCATCTGTCCATAGGATGTTGTTCCAGAACTGTGAAGGCTTTCTTAGATGTAGTTTGGCAAACTCTAATCTGGCCTTCCTGTTTTTGAAGCTCACCAATGGTTTACATCTTGTGGTGAACCCTCTGTATTCACTCTGGTGAAGTCTTCTCTTGTTGACCTTGACACACATACGCCTACCTCCTGGAGAGTGTTCTTGATCTGGCCAACTGTTGTGCAGGGTGTTTTCTTCACCAGGGAAAAAATTCTTCGGTCATCCACCACAGTTGTTTTCCGTGGTCTTCCGGGTCTTTTGGTGTTGCTGAGATCACCGGTGCGATCTTTCTTTTTAAGGATGTTCCAAACAGTTGATTTGGCCACACCTAATGTTTTTGCTATCTCTCTGATGGGTTTGCTTTGATTTTTCAGCCTAATGATGGCTTGCTTCATAGAGAGTGACAGCTCTTTGGATCTCATATTGAGAGTTGACAGCAACAGATTCCAAAAGCAAATAGCACACTTGAAATGAACTCTGGACCTTCTATCTTCTCCTTGTTAATGGGATAATGAGGGAATAACACACACCTGGCCATGGAACAGCTGAGCAGCCAATTGTCCCATTACTTTTGGTCCCTTAAAAAGTGGGAAGCACATAAACAAACTGTTGTAATTCCTACACCGTTCACCTGATTTGGATGTAAATACCCTCACATTAAAGCTGAAAGTCTGCAGTTAAAGCACATCTTGTTCATTTCATTTCAAATCCATTGTGGCAGTGTATAGAGCCAAAAAGATTAGAATTGTGTTGATGTCCCAATATTTATGGACCTGACTGTATAGCAGTCCTTGTTCCTATAAGCCAATCAAGCCTAGTACTGGTATGTGGCTGCCCCCAGGAATGCCATGATGATAGACAGGGGTATATCTTATTCAGATTTATCAGTGCCTTGCATTCTGGCCTTCCTACATTGGGGACTTGACCAGCATGGGGACAGATAGTAGTACCGTAAGGACCCCCGTCGGTGCATTGTCATGATCCGAACTAACCGAATATCCTTGTTCCTGACGATATGTCAGTCCAGGTATTTATAACCC
>BLSH010552316.1:2374001-2393527 GCA_018402905.1 Glandirana rugosa | reverse complement strand
CTTCACCAGGGAAAAAATTCTTCGGTCATCCACCACAGTTGTTTTCCGTGGTCTTCCGGGTCTTTTGGTGTTGCTGAGATCACCGGTGCGATCTTTCTTTTTAAGGATGTTCCAAACAGTTGATTTGGCCACACCTAATGTTTTTGCTATCTCTCTGATGGGTTTGCTTTGATTTTTCAGCCTAATGATGGCTTGCTTCATAGAGAGTGACAGCTCTTTGGATCTCATATTGAGAGTTGACAGCAACAGATTCCAAAAGCAAATAGCACACTTGAAATGAACTCTGGACCTTCTATCTTCTCCTTGTTAATGGGATAATGAGGGAATAACACACACCTGGCCATGGAACAGCTGAGCAGCCAATTGTCCCATTACTTTTGGTCCCTTAAAAAGTGGGAAGCACATAAACAAACTGTTGTAATTCCTACATTGTTCACCTGATTTGGATGTAAATACCCTCACATTAAAGCTGAAAGTCTGCAGTTAAAGCACATCTTGTTCATTTCATTTCAAATCCATTGTGGCAGTGTATAGAGCCAAAAAGATTAGAATTGTGTTGATGTCCCAATATTTATGGACCTGACTGTATAGCAGTCCTTGTTCCTATAAGCCAATCAAGCCTAGTACTGGTATGTGGCTGCCCCCAGGAATGCCATGATGATAGACAGGGGTATATCTTATTCAGATTTATCAGTGCCTTGCATTCTGGCCTTCCTACATTGGGGACTTGACCAGCATTTGGTCTTGGTACCCTATAAGGGACAGGTGGCTTTCATGTCTGTCAGATGTGTCTCTGAACTGTTGTCTCTCTTTTGTAAGGAAACCATTCCTGATCCTTCACACAGACAAAGTAGCCTTATACCCAATACCTACCTTCTACTTAAGTGGTATCTACCTTCCACCTTTTTTTTTTTAATAAGATTTTATTTTGAGATTTTTTTTGTGGCAAATACAAAGAAAACAAATACAAAAAAGGAATCTATTTAGCAGGTAAAACATTGATGTCATCAGTATGTTTAGTTCATTGTCATCTGATTTTCTAGAAGCTATCCCAGAACAACTGCTACACTATATTATTTTATGTTTAATGTAAAAAAAAATCCTATAGGAGGCAGACCCGTCCAAGGGAGAGATAGACAGGTGAAAAAAGAGGGAAATAACATTTATTGCCTTAGATTAGATCATGAACATGATCCATTTTTTCCAGATTTTTTCAAACTTCCTAGAAGCATTACATTGAGCATAGGTATATTTCTCAAACAGTAGATATCTGTCCATTTCCTGAATCCAGTCCCCAAGGGTAGGAGGATTGGGTGAAACCCATAGAGAGGCTATTAACCTGCAGGCCAAAAACAGCATTCTCATAATGGCCACTGCCTCATCGTATTCCAAATTGTTGAAATTTATATACTCAAGGAGACATAGGACGGGATCTGTAACTAGCATAGTTATATCATATATAGAGTTTATCCTATCCTGTCAGTACCGATGTAATTTTGGCCATCTCCAAAATAAATGTATAATGGAATCAGGGGATTTAGCACATCTTACACATTCAGAATTGTCTTTCTTTCTCATCTACCCTATAGAACAGCTCCGGAGTACGATATGTCCTATGTATAATAAAAAGTTGGGTTGGAGATATCGATACAAGCTGTACATTTTCCATTATTTGGTCCCATATATCCCCTAGGGCCACATCAATATCCATCTCCCATTTTTGTCGGCATGGACTCGGAAATTTAAGAAACAGTGCAGACAATAATTGTATATAAAATTTAGGAATAAGACCCTTAGTATTCTTTGCTTGGACTATGCTGTCTAAGATGGGGGCCAGATTCCTACCTTCCACATTAATGAAGACATAGTCCTTTTCTCTTCTTACCCTGCTCCTAAGCATCCCAAAAAGAGTGCTGTTATTTGCATGATGTTGTCAGAGCTATCAGAGTTTATCTGAAAACCACAGCTTCTATCAGAAGATCTGACTCTCTTTATCCTGTCATCAATGCCATGTGGATAAGACAGCTCTGCTCAAGAGCTTATACTCTAAAAGATATAACCCTTATATAAAAATATATACTCTTAGGCCGGCCATACATGGTTTGAATCTTGGCCAGTTCAGCAGGAACTGACCGAAATTTGAACCATTAATGGCAGGCTGAATGTACCAAGTTGATCAATCAACTTGGGGACAACCAGCCTGCTGGATTTGCTTGAAATTATTGCAAGCAGCTGCTATAGCCGCTAGCAATTATCACGGTCTTCTCCCAGCGGGCACATCTTCCCCCGCCAGGAGAAGACGATTGCTTAGTGTGAGGGATTCCCCTGTCTGCGTTTGATGGGGAATTGTGAGAATTTCTATGAGTTGCAGGAAAGAAATATGCACCATCTATGGGCTGCCTTAGGTCCCACCATGTGAATGATCACCATGTAATTACCCCTTGCAATTCATTCACACTCATTTTCAAAAAAAGGTTAAAGAAGAACTCCAGCTTTGCACACAGTTTACATACCCAAGGTGGCCCAAACAAACTATGTCCCTTACTAACCTGTGAGACTACTGGACGTGCGGTATAAACTGTATTTAGCTGCGGCTACATACAGCATACCATACTGTGTTGCAGTTGCAAGCAGAGACTTCTGTCTCATACCGGAACACAGGAGAGTCTACACGAGAGTCTACAGCAGCGGCCATTCAGAGGAAGCGATGTATTCTATCTATATATACAAAGCTTCCTCTGATTGGCTGAGTCAGAGAGGCGGGCTCATGATGTAACACCTCTGACTCACTTTATCTAGCAGTAGATCCAACGGAACTCAAGATGAGGGTTCCCCTGCTCCATAACAATCCTCTCCTGCTGATGCTCTCCAAATGACAGTTCACTGGCATTGCCTGAATGTCAACACAGTACTAGAAAACCTGGGGGAATATGGAAAATATGGTCATGACCTTTACAGTGGTAAGCAAAATGACAGGAAGCTGTCATTTAGCGGTGTTAGTTATACCCTCACTATATGAATAAATTCTAGCTACAGCAGCTAGATGTTTGAGCAACCAGGCGAACTGGCCAGATCTGATTATTTAGTTCACTTGTTTCCAAAACTATGAACAAGCTGGGTTGAAGTTTGACTCATGTTTGCCCGAAGGTCATCTCTATTTATGAACGGATCCACCAAGTGTCTAAAGCTTTGATGTGGCAGAATTCTACATTTAAATAATGTCCACTAAGCACAAAGAATAGCCTGCTGAAGCATAAGGAAACAAGATGGGTAGTAAATAATTTTCCAAAATGCATTATTTAGCTGCTAAAATGTATTTGCAGGAACCCAGAAGTCAGCTGTATGTAGGAAATGTCTCTTCTGATAATGGGGTTGATTTACCAAAAGAGTAAAGGCATGGTGAAGTTAGTAAAAAAGACCACATTGAATACCTAATCATTTGCAAAGGAAAAAAAGAAAACTGTATTCTTGTTGGAAAACGATTGGGCATTCAACATGAACACAGATTCACATTATTTACTAACATTCAAATTGTTATTTATTTCTGGTGTTTATATAGCTGCAAAAATGTGTGCAATGCTTTACATATTATGCATTCACATCAGTCCCTGCCCTAATGGAGCTTACAGTCTAAGGTGTCTATATCAAATGCATACATACACATACTAAATCCAATTAACCTTCCAGCATGTCTTTCAAGTGTGGAAAAAACCCAAGTTCCCAGATTAAACCCACACAACCCACAGTGAGAATATGCAATTTCTATGCTATCGGTGTCCTGACCGGGATTTGAAACAAGTACCTTAGTGTTGCTAACCACTAAGCCACTGTGATGCCCAAAATGTAAATGTATTCACTTTTTAACCACTTCCCGACCGCGCGCTGTCTTTTCACGGCAGCAGTCGGGATGCAGAGCGCGAATCACCGTAAAAAGGCGGCGATATGCGAACAGCCACTAGGGGCGCCGCACTCCTGAATAAATGTCATTGGTCCCAAAAAAGTGTCAAAAATGTCCGACATGTCCGCTGCAATATCGCAGTACCGCTAAAAATCGCAGATCGCCACCATTGCTTGTAAAAAAATAAAATAAAATAAAAACCCCAGAAATTAATTCTCATCATCCATAAACGCGGCCACTTTTGCGCAAACCAATCAATAAAAGCCAATTGCGATTTTTTTTTATCACAAATATGAGGAATTATATAAATCGGCCAAAAACGGTGAAAAAAAATTTTTTTATATATATTTTTTTTGGATTTGAATTTTAGCAAAAAGTAAGAAATTAGGTTTTTTTTTGCAAAATGGTCGCTCTTCTTTTGTTTATAGCGGCGATCAGAAATGACGCAGAGGTGATCAAATACCACCAAATGAAAGCTCTATTTGTGGGAAAAAAAGGACGCAAATTTTGTTTGGGTGCAACGTCGCACGACCACGCAATTGTCCGTTAAAGAGACGCAGCGCCGAATCGCAAAAAGTGCTCTGGTCCTAAAGCTGGAAAACCTTCCGGTTGGTAAGTGGTTAAAGTAATAAAATAGTTGTTACCACAGAAATTATATTCACCGCCAGCCCTTCTATTATAATGAGGCAGAACACACAGGGTAAATGTTTTTTCAAAAACAAAGCTTGTAAATACTGTTTTCCAGTGATCTTCAGGCCAGTCATGTGACTCCCTGCCGGTCTCCTACTCCGATCCAAGGCTACTGCGGGAGGAGCCGGGATCTCCCTCTAATGTCGACCGGGGAGGTCACGTGGCTGCTCAGCCTGGAATGGAGTAGCAGACCGTCCGGGAGTCACGTGAACAGCCTGAAGATCACAGGAAAATGGTATTTACAAAATTAGTTTTAGAGGAACATTTACCCTGTGTCTTATGCCTCATTATAATAGAGGAACTGGCAGTGACAATTGCTAATATTTTATTTTTACATAATAGCGGCTGAGGAGGGGGGGGACAGTCAGAGACACAAACATTGGAGCCGAAATGCTTTGAGGGGAAGAGGGGAAGGATTACAGAGGAGACCAGAGAGGAGAGCTACGGATGATGGAGGGACTTAAGCTGACCACCGTAATCAGGGCTCAGCAGCCATGATTATCGTGGTCAGCTCACAGAAGGGGACACAGGAAGTGGCAGGATCAGGTTTATCACAGTTTAAAGAGGGGCAGATTAGACAGCACAAGCACTGTGCTGTTTAATCTGCTATTAGGGAACAGGATCTCTTTTTTTAGGGTTGCAAACACTTTAACTTCTTAGATATACAGCTTTTACTCCTTTAATAAATGAATCCCTACGTCTACAACTTCGCTAGTTTTCATAAGCTTGTGTGTAACAACATTTTCTTTTGGATTTTTTTTTTATTAGCTGTAGCAATCATCAATGTGGAGATACAAACTTTAAATAGACTATTTAGTGTTATGGACACATTGTGGATAATTATAGACTGTAAAAAAATCAATCTCAGCTGTCAATAATATTGTTGCCGTGTACTGTGCATGTTAAGGCATGCACGCACGTCAGTCACTCTCCTTGCCTGGAGTACGGAGGTTATTGGGGATACAGAAAGAGCAGAGAGAAGGCCCAGTAATTGCCTTTAAGATCACAGCATCAAGCATTACTTTAGATTTTTACAAGGCCAGCCAGCAACAAAAGAGCAGTAATTTATGAGCTCAGCGTAAAAGAATAGCATAATTGCATTAAAAATTAATGCTAATGAACACTAAAATGGGGAAGGTGGTTATTATGAAAGTTTGTATTCATCTTCCCTGGTTTGAATGATGGCTAGTGCCTTGATTAATGGCTTAATTTCTATCAATTAGCAGGGAAAAAAATCTCCTACGAGACAAGGGTAAATTGAGCATTGAATTACATATCTTTTGTGTGTGCTGAGGATAGAGGGAACAGTGTATCTCCGTGACAAATGTGGTGTGGCCTGCAGGGTGACAGCTTCTGTGTAGTTATGGGGTGTCTGGAGATGACATGCAGACAACTATCCCATCTATACAATGTTAATTAGTCTATGTGCATGCTGCTGCCAGTAAAAATGGACAGCTAGCAGCAACTAGTGACTTGTCTTCTCCTGGTTTGTTGGACTGCCAGTGGCCTCCTTTTCTGTTTTTTTTTTTCAGGTCAGTGTGGTAAATATTTGCAGTCTCTTTTTAATTGATCAATTTGTGGGAAGAGTGGCAGTTTAAAGCTCTGCTCCAAAAAAGGATTTACATGTAGCCCATATTTCCCCCAGACAGCTCATATTTTCTCTGATTCCTGGTGAATCAGCCAAAATTCAAGCCATGGGTGGTCATGTAAACACCACCCAGCTTGACAAAAATAGATTTTAAAATCAGTTAGGGCGGGTGGAAAAAATACTATGGTACTATAGCTGGCAGTAGAGATTCCTCAATCCATACTGTTAGTGTGGATGGGGGAATCAACAGATTTTCTATATTTTTTTTATATTAAGAACTATTAGTAAATACAAACTTGTCAGTCTTTAAAATTAGAGTATTATTTTTAATGAAACAGATTCTATGAGCTGAGGCAGATGGCGCTGTCTTTAAATCCTGCTGGTGGCTATTAGATCTTTACCACATTATATATATATATTTATATATATTTATATATATATATATATATATATATATATATATGTGTGATAATAAACAAACCATACAATTTCACCATATATTCCTGAATTAAAAAAGTGCTACGTGCTAATTCAAATACATTTTTTGATGAAAAAAATTGCTTAGAAAACTTGTGGTAAAAAATGCATTATATGATAGTCCCCATATAATCTCTCAAAAATTCATAACAAATACATATAAATATCCATAACAATAAGTTTGTGTAAATATAAAAAATGTGATAAAAATTCATATGCACATTTAATAGATATATGAATGAAAGTTAATTTGTGCAACAATGCTGTGTGAAAAGTGCCTTGCAACTTCCAAAGTGACTTGTGCAAAAAAAACTTTTCTTTGTGCAAAATAGTGGGTCCACTCATGCTCCCCCTTATGTGTCCTCACTCACAAGAAGGCATCACTCCTGCAGGGGTAAACCGCATATATGCAGACTATCCGGTGTGCTGATCTCCTGTAGAGTGTGTTCCTCAGCTACAGATTATCTCTCCATACGGGTGCATATTCCTCTGCGGCCACTTCCAGCAATGTCTCCTCTCTACTTTGTATCACATGGAACCTTTCTGTACCTGACATCACTTCCTGTCACTCACTCATATATATAATGTGGTAAGGATCTAATAGTCGCCAGCAGGATTTAGAGACAGCGCCATCTGCCCCAGTTCATAAAACCTGTCAGCCTTATTAAAGTTTTAAAAGTAAAAATCCTTTTAAAAAACTGGCTCTACAAGGTGCCTACTACTTCCTTTACTAAACTACAGTATATTCAGTCTCTTTTGTTAAAGTATAACTAAAGGCAATTTTTTTTTTTTTTTTTTTTTTTAGTTTTGGATAGAGTTGAGAGGGATTAGAACACCTGTCAGTTTTTATTTGAAATGTGAAGTGGTGTTGAGCTGTGGTATTGAGTAAAATATCAAAGTGTATTACTAGATACACTAAATGACAAATAACACAAAGTTAAAATGGCATGAACAACGTAAATCATAGTGTGTCAATACTTAATGTGGACTCCAACCAAAAACAATGAGCCTCACATACACAAACATGCATAATCAAATAATGTGCTTAATTTATAAATGTGGCTCAAAACATAAAATATCTAGTGCAGTCCCAAAATTCACAAGTGAAGTGGTAAATGGACATTCCTCACGTGCTAGTCTGTGTGAGTAATGAAAAACAGCAAATGGTGTCACTTCTTCCCAAGTGTGAACACCTATGTGCAAGGTGGCCTCTCGCCTTCCTGCTGTGGGGTAACAGCATAAATGGGTACACCAGCCCAAAATAAACTCCTCGGGGTCACTCCTAGATACAACTGCAAGTCTCCAGTGATGCCTAGTTGTTTATGGCAGTCATCTGGATGTCACTCCAGGATGGATGGTGGCTGCGTCATACCAGTTCCTCATATAAAGCTCACGTGCAGGGTAAGAAAGGAAAGAGGGGATGCCCAGAATAGTGTAATAACGTTTTGGGTAAAAAACATTCATTAAGATCTCATAGTAAACACTCACAATTACATATAAAAACAGTGCATAAAATCCACGAGCTGCAAGCTCGTCCTACTGTGTCACTTATGGTGTGCTAGTGGACCAATCCCGACACGTATCGTCACGTCACTTGACTTCATCATACTTACCTCCTCTGTGCAAGGGTTTTGCACAGAGCAGCCCTGAACCTCATCTTCTGGGGTCCCTCACCAGCGCTCCTCCTCCACATCAAGCCCCCCCACGGAGAGCTGATTTCCATGGGGGTACACGTGCGGGCACACTTCCAAGTCCTGCTGCTGCATCCATTGAGAGACAGCAGGACTCGGCCCCACCCCTGGCTCCTGCTGCTATCAATCTAACCAATGAGGGCCCAAGACAGCAGCTTGAGCTGCTGGGCTTGTTCTTGTCACTGGAACGATTGTGTTCAGTTAAGTAAAAGGGGGGGCTCTGGGGGGTGCAGCTGCAAAAGGTTTTTCACCTTAACCTCCCTGGCGGTAATTCCGAGTGTGGCTCGGGGTTAATTTTCATTACCAAAAGTGGTAACCCCAAGCCATACTCGGGATTACACTGTAGTGTAACTTACCTTGTCCCTGCGATCCCTCATGTCCTCTCGCTGTGTCCACCAGCCGTTGCCAGCATCCGTCTTCTGGGTTCCCTTCCCTGCGACGCAGACGAAGGGGGGGGCGGGAAATTCAAGAAAGTAAACAAAACATCACATACACACAATACAATGTAATCTATAGATTACATTACTGTATCAAACCATTTCACTTCAGTTTTGTCCCTAGTGCTTTGCCCAGTGCCCTGCCTGCACTTTTACCGTTATTTCTGCCTGGAAACTTGAGAACGTCCATGGCCTCCAAAAAGCATCCCTTTAGGTCAAAAGGGGTTTTGGACCAGCTAGAACACAGCGATAGTGAATTAAAATCACTTTCAGAATTTAGCGTTAGTGATTTGTGGGGAAATTCGTCACCAGACACTGAAAGTGATGACAGCGACGATTCTGCGACTGAGCTCAGTGATGTGTGAACTTGGTGCTCTATTGACTTTGGTACAGATCAGGCAGTGCCCCCAAGATTCCCATTTACTGGAGCATCTGATCTGATCTGGTATGAAAGTAGACATTGAAAACGACAACCCCTTGGCATACTTACAATTATTTCTGACCGATGAGGTTATTGAAAAAAATTGTTACTGAGACAAACTGGTGCCAAGAGTATTAGCTACTCTGCATGGGAAGTTTCCAAGAAGCAGGAAGTGGGGACCAGTGACCAAAGATGACATTTGGAATTTTCTGGGCCTAATAATACTCCAGGAAATGGTGGGGAAACCCCTGCAGAAGTGGTATCGGGCAACTAATAAATTACTTGCCACTCCATTCTTTGACACAGTCATGTCAGAGTACAGATTTTCTCTGATCATGAAATTTCTACACTTTGAAAACAACAGAATTTGATGAAATTACTCATCCTGCACCAAAACTAAAGAAAATATGGAAAGTATCTCAATTGATTCTAAAGAATTTCCAATGGAGCTATGTGACAGAAAGCGATATCAGCATATGTGAAAGTCTAATGGCCTACAAGGGAAGGCTCAGCTGGGTACAATACATGGCATCAAAGAGAGCACGATTTGGAGTAAAATCCTTCATGCTATACAAATCGTCAAATGGCTACATTTGGAATTCAGTCATATACACTGGAAAATGAACAAAATTCAATCCAAAATACAGCAACTATGGAATGGCAACATCTTCCGTTCTTTTACTCATTGAGCCATTGCTAAATCAGGGCTATTGCATGACAACCGACAACTTTAATACGTCTCCTGAACTTTATTAGTTTCTTCTGCAAAACAAAACAGATGCCTATGGAACTGTTAGTGCTAACTGGCGCAGCATGCTGCCAATGTTTGGCCAATAAGAAGCTGAAGACTGGAGAAATGGTTGCCAGGCAGAAAGGCAAAATGATGGCACTGTGATGGCATGACAAGAAAGATGTGTGCCTAATGAGTACAGTTCATAATACCTCCACTGTTATGGTACGCATAAAAGGTGGATAAGAAGTAATGAAGCCACAAGTAGCGATAGACTACAAAAGGGATATGCAATTAGCGGACCTCCAGCTGTTGCAGAACTACAAGTCCCATGAGGCATAGCAAGACTCTGACAGCCACAAGCATGACACCCAGAGGCAGAGGCATGATGGGACTTAGTTTTGTAACATCTGGAGGTCCGCTAATTGCTTATCCCTGGACTACAATAACACCATGGGAGGTGTCGACAGAGCCGACCAAGCAATGACATTCTACCCAGCAAAAGAAGTACTACATGAAGATCTTCAGGCAATGCTTGTGGAATGCCTACATTCTGCTCAAAAAAGAGTGACAAGCCTGTGATTCATTCTAACTTAATTTGGAAAGTTTCCGAACGTATCTTTGTGAACTGCCAAACACCATCAATGGCTGTGAATGGAGCTGGACACCATGCTGTTGGCGTTGTCAACCCGGAATGCCTGACTGGTTGTCACTTAATGGACTGTTCCCACCAACCAAGAAAATGTCAGCACCTACAAGGATGTGTGGGGTTTGTTGTTCAAAGCAAGATGACAGTGGAAAGAAAATCAGAAAGGAAACCAGGTTCCGTTGTCCTGATTGTGACGTCGGACTTTGTGCAGTCCCACTTTTTAAAATTTCTCATACCCAGAATGTTTACTAAACCAGTATGCAGTGTGTAGTATTATAGTAACTAGTAATATTGCACCCTTGTCAATGTCAGTGTTTTTGCTTTGGTAAAAAAGTATAAATTTTCCGCACAAACGGATAGATACACACTATTACTCTGAGAGCTGCTGCCTCCACCGAACTGCACAAACGTGTAGTTATATTAATATGAGGTGATTAAGGTGGAAATGGCGCTGCTTTATTTATGTTGGACCTATGGATGCAGTGCTAAGTCCGTATGGATCCCTATGAGTAGGCAGGTGTCCAACCATACATAAAAAAACTAAGCGAAAATGTACATATGGATGAAAGATAAGAAAAGTATCAACATGTGGGTCCCGGTGTGCAATCAAATTTTATATGCGCACGCCCTTGCTGTGAGGTCCTTCCTATGGTCAAGGTGGAAGGCTGGGTGGATAGAAAAAATCAACGGTGTGGTGTGATGACGAAAACGTAAAAATAGTTGTGATAGAGTGAATTCTAGGATGGTAAAGTAGTTCAAATTGTGATATCCTAAAAGTCTCCAAAAAATATATGCAAAAAATATGCAAAAATATATATATGAATATGATGCTTCTGACGAAAAACACACAAACTGGCTGAATATATAAAATGAAATAAAAATAAATAGTGCTGTATGCAGAAAGAGGAAAGTGCAACAGTGCTATGCAAACGTGGTTACCAATCTATAATGCTGCTACTTTTATACAGTGCAATCAATCCCTATGATCAAACCAATACAAGAGATGCAGGAAATAAATAACGCTCTTTTCAAAAAGTACAATGCATAAGGTGATTGTCCATAAAGAGTTCCTGAGGTGCCCAGGTGGTCATGTCATAACAAAACCGCAGTGCCTCCGGTGTTTCACTCCATGCGTTTGCTATTATAAAGCCACTCACCAGACAGCACTCCCCACTGAAGGGGTATGTGCTCTGTGGTTTGTCACCTCCGATATGCTCCCCCTCAATTCAGTCCAGGAATATGCAAATGAAGAAAGAAGCCAAATCTTGCGCAGTATTGTATATTCATGTTTTAATAGAAAGCCATAAATCACTTACATGTAAATATAGGTGATCCAACATCAGATTGCTATGTTCAGCTGTATTCAGACAGGGACCAGGAAATCCGCTGTGTTCCCTGCGTTCCACGGCCCGTACTGGAAGTGACGTGTGACGTCGTAGCCCCGCGCGTCCAACATAAATAGAGCAGTGTTTTTGCTTTGATTACATTATTGAATTACATTTATTTGTATTATATTCTTATTTTTTATAATTATTTATTATATTATTTATGATTTCGTGTTTCAAACTTTATCATTCCCCGGATGTCTACTAGACTCTTGTTTCAACAGATTTAAGTGAGTTATTCCTAAGAATTACAGGCCTACAATATAAAACAACAAATTTCCATGCAAAACAATGTACCGCTTTGACATTCAAAAATGCTGACATAATCAGACCGCCAGGGAGGTTAATGCACAGAATGCTTTAAGGTGAAAAACCAGGAGACTTTGCAACCCCTTTAATTTGAAAACCTTCAGTGGCCCTCAGACATACTCCATAAGACCACCACTCACTCCTCCAGACTTGGAAATATTGCTGATCCGTTGTCATCAATACAAGTGCTATAATGAGCTGCTAATGTGCTTGCACTGGATTGTAGGATGATTAGGGCTGGAGGCAAAGCTTGGCATCATAGGAAGGTTTTCAAGTTATCAACGGTAAAATCAGGCACCTTCTGGTCCCTTCTCTTAGGGAAAACGTAAATTCTGATACTATGAAAAAGCTGACCTGTTTACTTTATTTAAAATAGTGAGTTAAAACATAAGTGCACATCACCCTAATGTATGCCCATGCACCATGAAGGAGTATCCTCACAATGATAAGGCCCTCTCTGTGCTGTGGCCTACAGTACACTGCCTAAATAATGCCATACCAATGCATTCTGCAATCCAGGTGTTCTTAAACTCTACTTCCTTTGGTTTGGTGCATAAGGGGGCTTAAAACTTGGTGTATGGTGTGGGAGATTAGCTTGTGGGGATTAGCTTTCTTGAGGAAAAATAGCGTGCAGGCAACTTCCCTTAAAATCTGGCGGCTTGCCAGGTCTATTGATAAATAAGGTTTGCAGGTAAAACAAAACATAAAAATAAGTCCTTGCCATCTGGCGCTAAACTAGACAGTAAAGTTTCCTCACTATATGGTGTGGGACTGGCCCCTGACACCCACAAAACATGAGCAAAAATGCAAGCCTTGTCTTTTAAAGTTCAAACAGACACAGAGATCCCTCAGATCCCTCTCTGATGTTCAGGCCATAACTCAAGTGAGAGCTCTTCCTGATTATTTAAGTCCACCTGCTGGTGGACTCCAGTGAACCACAAATTCCAGACCGGAATTAGCTCTGCCATGGTGGCTGGTAAAATCCAGACCAGACTCCGCTTAATCCAGTCCACATGAACGCATACGAGGCATCAGGTAGCATCCGTCTACCACTTTGCCTCGCATATTGTCACATATCCACCCCCACCTCTGCTCAAGCCCCTGCGGCTGAGCAACTGCCCCAACCATACAGTGGACCCAGGAGAGGGCATCCACATTGTTCTGGAGTCTACCTGCCCGGTGTTCCACTGTGAACGTAAATGGGTGTAGGGCCAGGAACCACCTAGTCACCCGATTATTTTTGTCCCTGTTGTCACACATCCACTTCAGGGGTCATGGTCGGTGACTAACCTAAACGCTCTACCTAAAAGGTAGTACTTCAGTGCCTCTAAGGCCTACTTGATAGCCAGGCACTCCTCCACAATGGCACAGTTCCTCTCATGCCTGTTAAGCTTCCTGCTTAAGTAGACAACCGGGTGCTCCTCACCGTCTCTGATCTGGGACAGAACAGTGCCTAGTCCCACCTCAGAGGCGTTTGTCTGTACAACAAACTCCTTTGTGAAGTCCAGGGTCATGAGCACCTGTTGTACACAAAGGGCCTGTTTCAACTTCTGGAATGCCTTCTTGGCTTCGGGATTCCACTAAACCATGCCCGACCCTCTACCCTTTGTCAGAACCGATGAACCGTCTGTAATACCCTGTAATCCCCAGGAAGGCACAAACCTGTTTTTTATTCACTGGTTGGGGTCATTTTTTGATTGTCTTGATCTTATTGGTCTGGGGCTTGATCAGTCCCCGACCAATAACATACCCAAGGTATTTGGCCTCCTCCAGGCCTATGGCACACTTTTTCGGGTTGACTGTTAAACCTGCTACCCTAAGAGAATCTACGACTGCTTGTACTCAGGGCAGATGCGATTCCCAATCTGGACTGTGGATGACCACATCATCCAAATAGGTTTTTTCCATCATTCTCTGGAAGGATGTAGGGGTCCCATGCAGACCAAATGGCATCCGCTTGTACTGGACGGACGTTTTTTTTTTCTTTTGCTGACTCCATTAAGGGGATCTGCCAGTAGCCCTTAGTTAGTCTAGGGTTGTTATGTACCGGGCACCTCCCAACCTGTCCACAAGTTCGTCAACCCGCGTCATCGGATATGCGTCAAATTTAGACACATTATTCAGCTTCCTGAAATCGTGACAGAACCTGATAGTGCCACGGGCTTTGGGACCAGCACTATAGGGCTCGACCAGGCACTGTGGAACTCCTCTATCATGTCTAACTAACTCCAACATGGTTTTATATTTCCTTCACCACCGCCTCCCGTCTAGCCTCAGGTATTCGGTAGGGTTTTAAATTTATGTGGACCCCTGGTTCCGTGATTGTCATGTTGTAGTATAGTGGTCAGTCTTGGTATAGGAGAGAAAAAATCTATTTTTACTGATAAACTCCTTAACGTTCTTTTGTTGCGTTAGTGACAAGGACTCCGTTATGGGGTAGTCCAGGGTCATGGATAGCCTGTCCTCTTGAGGAGTGGGCACTGCCATTAAAGTCTCTCTGTCTTTCCACGGTTTTAAGAGATTCACATGGTAAATTTGCTTGGGTTTCCTTTTCCCTGGCTGGTAAACTTTGTAGTTCACTTCCCCTCCTTTTTCCCTAATCTCAAAGGGACCCTGCCACTTTGCTAGGAATTTACTTTCAACTGTGGGGACTAGTACCAACACTCTGTCTCGGGGGTTGAAAGTTCGGGCTTTGGTCCCCCGATTTATAAACCCTTCTTTTGGCTTCCTGAGCTCCATATGCTCACGTACTAGGGGCAGGACTGCTGTGATTCGATCCTGCATCACGGAAATATACTCGATGATGCTCCTATATGGGGTGGTCTCTCCTTCCTGTGTCTCTTTTGCGACATCTAGCAGACCCCTGGGATGACTACCATACAAGAGTTCAAAGGGGGAATACCCCATAGACACCTGCAGAACCCCTCGTATGGCAAACCTGAGATAAGGCAGCAACATATCCCAATCTCTCCCATCTTTTTCCACTACCTTTTTCAACATGCTTTTGAGCATTTTATTAAACCTCTCCACAAGTCCATCTGTTTGGGGTTGGTAGACCGAGGTATGGAGATGCTAGATTTTATCCAACCTCCACAATTCCTTGGTTACACGGAACATAAACAGGTGCCCTGATCCGTTAAGACCTCTTTAGGGATCCCCACCCGACTAAACACCTGGACCAGCTCCTTGGCGATAGTCTTAGCGGAGTTGTTCCGCAAGGGTATGGCTTCAAGATAGCGAGTTGCATAATCAAGGATCACCAGGATGTGCAGATTTTACTACTGGTCCCATGCCAATTCGCTCAAATGGCACTTCTATTATGGCAAGTGGGACAAGGGGACTACGAAAATGGGGTGACAGGGCCGTCATCTGACACTCAGGGCATGATTCATAATACTCTCTGACATCTGCATGCAACCCGGGTCAGAAGAATCTCTGGGTTATTCTCTCCCTGGTCTTATCCATCCCCATTACATGTCCATGGGCTAGATCTAGCACCATC
This sequence comes from Glandirana rugosa, assembly GCA_018402905.1. Taxonomy (NCBI): domain Eukaryota; kingdom Metazoa; phylum Chordata; class Amphibia; order Anura; family Ranidae; genus Glandirana; species Glandirana rugosa. The sequence continues at coordinate 2,377,750 of BLSH010552316.1, read as the reverse complement.
CTGTGAAAGGGTTTGGGAACCACTAGCTACTCCACGTCGTCCTCCCCCCGTTTCACCACCTGATACAACAAATTATTTTTAAGAGCCATGTAGGGAAAAGACACCCCCAATTAGGGGCCACAGGTTCCCCATCCATCACTTTCATGCTTTCTCTGGCTCTAAGGAAAGTGACATCCCATAGTTGCTCTGTACATAAGTCCTCTCTCCGGACCCCTAAGTTAGGTACTACATTCGGTTCACTCTCACTGTCAGGATCAGAGACATTGTCTTGGTCATTAGCCCCCAGCTGGGAGCTATCTTACAGCTCCTCCGGCTCCCCAGCCAGTATAGGAAAAGGAAGAGGGTTTCCTCCCTCCTCGTTCCTGCCACCAGTTTCCCCTTACATTTGGCAAAACGGGTCTGGCAAGAGGTCCCATGCTTCCGCAGTAGGGGGAGCTCTATCCTCCAGACTCCCTGTGCCTTCCCATAACCTCCAAAAATGGGGGAAATCCCTGCCCACTAGGGCGTCATATAGTAGTGAAGGTACTACCCCCACTGAATGAGTCACACTGCCCCAAGGGGTGTCAATCTCAACCACCGCCATCTGGTAGTCACAAGTGTTCCCATGGATGCAAATGACCCCAACAGTGCTAGGGTGTAACCTTGCAGGATTTATGCAATTGCTTTTTACCAATGTTACTACACTACCAGAGTCAAGCAAGGCAGTGACTGGCTTTCCTTCAACACAAACCACACACATTTGCCTCTCCATGCGATTTGAACATGATGCTGTATATGCGACCTGTGCAAAAAGAGAAAAGTGTCTATTCACATAAGTATAATCACATTCCATGGGTTCATCATTGAGGGGACAATTGGCAGCAATATGACCCAATGCATGGCATCGGTAGCACTGTATGTGCTCTAAACCCAGTCCTTTCCAGGGTCCCCAAGACCTTCCTGGCTTCTTTGGCCAGTCTCCAGGTCTAGAGCCCACAGTCTCTTTGACCGTAGCAGTCTTATCAAATTTCCCCACGCCCCTGAACCCTGTAACAGTCTTACCACGTCCACCGGGCAATCTTTCACACCTAGATACATTGGAGTGTGGCATAGATGGGTGCAACAAGTCCTCAGCAGCAGTGTATCTCTCCATGAGTTGGTTAGCAGTTTTGGGGTCCCCATGACTGACCCACTTCCTCAAAGCAGCAGGAAGTACACGTAGACAGCGGTCCATGACCACGCGCTCCACAATCTGGGGACCTGGCAAAGTCTCCAGCTGTAACCACTTCCTGATGAGGTGGACCAGATCAAACATCTGCGAGCGGGGTGGCTTGTCGGTGCGGTAGGTCCACTGATGCACCCGTTGGGCTCGGACTGCCATGGTGACCCCTAGACATGCGAGTATCTCTGCCTTTGGAGTCTCATAGTCCTGGGCCTTATCTGGCTCCAGATCAAAGTAGGCTTTTTGGGGTTCACCGGTCAAGAATGGTGCTAACAGTCCCACCCACTGTTCTTTTGGCCTTCCTTCGCAACTCTCTTCAAAAGTCGTGAGATGTGCCTCTACATCATCCACAGGTGTCATCTTATGCATGTGGTAAGAGGCGCGTACCAATTTTGTTTCCACTGCCACGGGAGGTGCGGGCTCCTTCTTTAACTCCAACAACCTCCGTAAACCGGCGGCTCATCTCCAGCTGAGCCGCAACAGCCTGCTGAGTTGCCTCCTGTTGAGCCGCCTGTTGTGCTAGGATAGCCTCACGACTCTCCTCCCGCTGTGCTGCAACAGCCTCTTGTTGAGCCGCCTGTTTTGCTGCGATAGCCTGGCGACTTTCCTCCCCCTGCACTGCAGCGGCTTGTGCAACCTGGAGGTTGGTCTCCCGCTGAGCTGCAGTCGCCTGTAGTAAGGCCTTCAACATCTCCTCCATTTTGAAAAGATGCCCGCTGAGTCCACCACATGTGGGAGATTAGCTCGTGGGGATCAGCTTTCCGGAGGAAAAATAATCAGCGTGCAAGCAACTTTCCTTAAAATCTGGCGCCAGGTTTATTGATAAATAAGGTTTGCGGGTAAAAAAAATAAATAAAAATAAGTCCTTGCCGTCCGTCGCTAAACTAGACAGTATAGTTTCCTCACTATATGGCGTGGGGCTGGCCCCTGACACCCACAAAACATCAGCAAAAACACAAACCTTGTCTTTTAAAGTTCAGACACATATTTCCCTCAGATCCCTCTCTAATGTACAGGCCAGAGCTCAAGTGAGATCTCTTCCTGATTATTTAAGTCCATCTGGACTCCAGTGCACCACAAACTCCGAACCGGAATCAGCCCTGCCATGGTGGCTGGTAAAATCTAGACCGGACTCTGCTTAATCCAGTCCACATGAACGCATACGAGGCAACAGGTAGCGTCCGTATACCACTTTGCCTTACATATTGTCACAATGGTTACTACATCTGATTTTATCTATACCAACAAACCACAAGGGAGCATCAATTGGATTATTTTTGCTGGTAGCTCACAGAGCCATCCTCAAGAAACGAGTATGAGCATTGAGAATCCTACTATACAAAGAAAAGCTGGACAGAACTATACTTCCACTAAATGGTGTGTAAACAGGGGGGAGTCCTGTATGGAATACACTCTCACAGCCTCTGGAATATATTATTCTTGCTATTATCCTATCACTATATGAAATGGTACACTAAAGCAAGGTCTGCCACTCCATAAAGTACCAACTTACCTAGTCTGGAGCTATCCCACCCCTTCAAGTTTGCTCCACTTTCCCTACTACAAGACCTTGCTTTCTTTTTTAGCCTTTTTTCCCCTTTATTTTTACCTGGTGATCTAGCAAGTAAGACCCCATACACACTATTAGATTTTCTGCAGATTTTTGACTTCAGGTTTGACTTCATATTATATGGTTTTGGTAAATCTGAAGACAAAAATCTGCAGAAAATCTAATATTGTGCAGTGAGGGAGCTGACATGTTCCCTCAGCGTTTCTTCTGGGTTTGCGGCTCTGGGCTGAGTGGCTGGAGTCGCGATGGTGTCACCATCCGCCGGACCTTCACAGCGCATGCGCCGCTAACGTCAGCGGCTGCATGCAAGGTGAATATCTCCTAAAGGTGCATGTTTAGAAGATATACATTTTACCTAAAGGTAAGCCTTATAGGTTTACCTGTAGGTAAAAATGTGCAATTGGAAATACAACCACTTTAATGCTGGCAGTGGTCTTTGCAATAGTCAGCTTTTATTTATCTAAAACCTTAATCAGGAACAAAACTATTGCTCTATCTGCTTAAAAAGTGTTAGCTGGGGTTTGGCCAGTGGCAGCTCCTCCATAGAGGGCACCAGTGTGACAATTCTTAGATCACTGACCCAAAGGCTTGCAGACTGACTGTACTTCTGGGTCAGTGAACTCGATATTATACCATAGTAAACGACCGGTACGCGGGGGTTATCTCTCTTTCCAATACTTCGACCCTCCTAACCTGACATGACAATGTCCTCTGACAGTGTTTCCTTTATATTTTCGTCTACGAAGTAAAATCGACGGACAGAACAGCTAGTAATTTGAATTTTTGAAAAAATTAAGTGACTGGGTCTTCATGTCAGTCAGACGTTCGGAAACCCAGTCACTAGATTCTTAACAGTGTGACCACGGGAGATACCTCCTCGACGGTGACCGGTTTGGGGTCGATTGTTAAAAATTCGTCTATCTCGTTATCAAAACAAGGACTAATTCCAAAATCTATTTATTTTCGACTGATAACGTT
>BLSH010552316.1:2357904-2373991 GCA_018402905.1 Glandirana rugosa | reverse complement strand
CCCCCCCCCCCCCCCCGAAACCATCGCCCCACCCCCCCCCCCCACCTCTGATTTGTGAAAAAAAAAAAAACAGGGCGCCGTTACACGCTGTGCCGGCTTTTTTGGGAAACTTGCTGTCTTTTGACAGCAAGTCCCAAAGCCGAAGCGCACATAGATACACTGATTGGCTATGGCCTCAGTCACTGGCCTCCAGCGACTGATTGGTCAGGTCGCGGGGGCGGGATTGGAGGACGTGCTGGTGCTTGGACTGGAAGTGTCCAGCATGCACGTCTGTTATTCCCGCCGGCCGGCTGTGTGAGAGAGAGCGGCCTGACTCCACTGAGGTACGTACTGCTGTGCTGTGTACTGGCTGCAATACCTGTGTACTGGCTGCAATACCTTGTACTGGCCGCAATACCTGTGTACTGGCTGCATACTGTGATACTGGCTGTATACTGTGATACTGGCTGCAATATCTGTGTACTGGCTGTATACTCTGATACTGACTGCAATACCTGTGATACTGGCTGCATACTGTGATACTGGCTGCAATACCTGCGTACTGGCTGCATACTGTGATACTGGCTGCAGTACCTGTGTACTGGCTGCATACTGTGATACTGGCTGTATACTGTGTACCAGCTGCAATAACTGTGTACCGGCTGCATACTGTGATACTGGCTTCAATACTTGTATACTGGCTGTAATACCTGCATACTGGCTGCAGTACCTGTGTACTGGCTGCATACTGTGATACTGGTTGTATACTGTGTACCAGCTGCAATAACTGTGTACCGGCTGCATACTGTGATACTGGCTTCAATACCTGTGTACTGGCTGTATACTGTGATACTGGCTGTAATACATGTGTACTGGCTACATACTGTGATACTGGCTGCAATACCTGTGTACTGGCTGCAATACCTGTGTACTGGCTGCAGTACCTGTGTACTGGCTGCATACTGTGATACTGCCCGCAATACCTGTGTACTGGCTGTATACTGTGATACTGGCTGCAGTATCTGTGTACTGGCTGCATACTGTGTTACTGGCTCCAATATACCCCACCTGTGATACTGAGCTGTATACTATGTCCTGTGATATTGAGCTGTATACTGTGTCCTGTGATACTGAGCTGTATACTGTGTCCTGCGATGCTGGGGCTGTATACTGTGTCCTGTGATGCTGAGCTGTATACTGTGTCCTGTGATGCTGAGCTGTATACTGTGTCCTGTGATGCTGGGGCTGTATACTGTGCCCTGTGATACTGAGCTGTATACTGTGTCCTGTGATGCTGAGCTGTATACTGTGTCCTGTGATGCTGAGCGGTATACTGTGTCCCGTGATGCTGAGCTGTATACTGTGTCCTGTGATACTGAGCTGTATACTTCTGACACAATATGTGGAATACAGGGGACAGGCTTATGAGAAGGTCAGGGCCTGGCGCCCCCCCATCCTAAAACTTCACCAGCCCGCCACTGAGTTTGGCATCAATTTGTTAGTGTATATAAATCTTCTGGTACATCTAACACTCCCCCTAGACTGAAAATGCTGCTCTCCAAAGGAGTCTCTGCTGCTCCTTTATCCAGAGTGTAGGCACCCTAATACAGGAGGTGTGTTACTGGCCAGATCACCAGGTGAAAACCGCCTAAAAAAGAAAACGAATGCAGCCATCACATCTAATGATTGGTAAGCAGCAATAGATTACATTTTTTGGTTTTGAGTTCTTTAAAGACTGCTGCCATAAGCCTTATTGCAATGCTATGTTTCACATTTGTCAGTCTCCTAAGCTGTTTTATAGCTGAAGTCCTACTAAAGTCAATGATCTTATCTTTTTTGTTTTGTTTTTTTCCTCAATTGATCTAAAACGTCCAAAAACATCAGAGATTGACGTTCAGCCGTGTTTTTGAGCGTTTGAATGTTTTTACAGCTGAAAAACGTCGCTCAGAACCCACTGGTCTTGGGTTTTTTTTACAGCTCAAAAACATCTCTGCTAAAAACAGTTGATAACAGCCTATGTGTGCATGAACACACAGGATAACATGATGGAGGGTTTATTGATTGTAGAAAAAAACATCTGCAGCTAAAAACAGCTGCTGTAAAACAGTCAAAAAACGTCCTGTGTGCATGAGGCCTAAAAGGTAAGCTTTTTTAATGCAACCTGTAATAAAAGAATAAAAAAGTTTTTCTACAATAACACAGAGGAAACTATTTTCTATAGTGCTTGAGTTTCTCAGAAATATGCAAGTGGGTCTAGAGCCTTAAATACTAGAACCAGGACTATAAAAGTTTACTCACCCTTTCCCACAGCTAATCATCAGATAATCGGATGAAAAATACCGCTTTCAAAGTGGACAAACGATACTCTGATCTGAATCTCCTATAGAGCTTTCAAGAGCCAATTATGACAGTTCATCCGAAATTATCCAAAGGGACAAACACAAAAATTTTCCTTGTATGTTATCACATCTAACGATAATTGGATGAATATAGTATAGTAAATGAATGAATGAATCGTACAGTGTTTAAGGGAAACCTTTCATAGTAAAGCCTGCCATTGCAGACATTGCTATGAAAATGCTAGTTGTCTGGCTGTTTTACTGATCCTTTGGCTTCAACAATTCTTAGATCACTGACCCAAAGGCTTGCAGACTGACTGTACTTCTGGGTCAGTGAATTAAAAACGTTTTTAAGTTTAATAATCGACAAGACAGGCAGCTAAAATGAAGCATCTGCTTTTATATTTCCTTTGTGACAGTCTCCTGTAACAGTACAGTCCAATCCTCCCAGCTTCATAACCTTTCTCTCTATTGGGGGCGCACGGCCAGCAATGATACCATATTATATCTCATTGAAATAGTCAGCACACCATATATTGAACCCCAAATATTAAAATGTTTATTGAGGTTTCAATTTTTTTAGCTTTTAGTATTTGGGGTGCTGTCTATTTATTTACAATATCTCACAAAAGTGAGAACACCCCTCACATTTTTGTAAATATATTATTATATCTTTTCCAGCACTATATCTTTTCCAGCACTGCCTTAACCCCAGAGGGTTAAGGCAGTGCTGGAAAATAATAGTGGCCACACAAAATATTGAAACTTTGGGCCCAATGTGGACATTTTCACTTAAGGGTGTACTCACTTTTGTTGTCAGCTGTGTGTGGAGTTATTTTGAGAGGGCAACAAATTTACACTGTTATACAAGCTGTACACTCACTACTTTGCATTGTAGCAAAGTGTCATTTCTTCAGTGTTGTCACATGAAAAGATAGAATAAAATATTTACAAAAATGTGAGGGGTGTACTCACTTTTGTGAAATACTGTAAATGATTTTCCTGTACCAGACACATGGGACCCTTCACCTCACCCATCAGATTTTTGAAGCCCCCATGCCCCAAGTAAAGTAACATGGATTTCAGGTTTGTAAGTGCTATACCCTGTTTATATTTTACAGTATTTAAAAAAGCCTACAATAAGAGAGTAGTAATGAACGCTTTTTAAGTGTTCAGAAAGTTGAAAAAAAAAAAATCTAGTAACCTTCATCCCATTTAGCATACATTGCAGTAAATGCTTGTGGGAAAATACAAATTCCAGGTAGAATAGAAGCCTTTTGATGAAGTGTTATCTTGGAAAAGAGTGTCACCTAGTGGTGATTGCGTATGATTGCTTTTTAGCTTCCTCTTGGCAGAGCAAACAATGACTATGATAATTATAATTTGAAAGCCATCCTGTCTCATGCCTCTGAAAGTTGTTAGTTTGTATGTTGCATTTTAAATTAGCTGCACTTTTTCTCAAATATAATCTGGTGGAACACATTACTGTAGATTTATCTGCAATTTAGTAGTGCTGTATTCCACTGGGTATGTTAGTTTTAAGAAAAGTGCATTGTGGGAAAATGACCTAGGTCTACCATTGCTGACCTTCATCTGAAAAAACCTAGTTGGCTGGTTTGAATGTTGACCTTATTGTTGCTTTTGACATTACCTGTATATTACATCATCAGTTTATATAGATCCATCCAGCACATTTACATTACTGCATAATAGACCATTCATATACAAGTGCCTAGTGTAAAAGGACCCTTTTAAATTAAAACCAGGGTTCCAACACTGCAGGGCACGAGAGAAGGTATCCAGTGTGATACATTTGCCAGTTCATAAATAAGTAAAACATAGCCTAATTTCAATAATTATCGTCTGTGGTTAGGTATTTTTAGATAATCAGATTTAATACTGTATAAATGATCAAAACTGTATAATGGAACTAAAGTGTGATGTGTATATATGTACAGTATATATAATGCTTTTACACAATAAAGTGTTTTAGTGTGGGGTTTGTATGTTTGCTACAAGACTTTTTTCTGTAACTTAACGGAATATATATTCTACTTGTGCATTCAAGTTGTCCCTTAAAAGACAGGTTCACTAACCCAGATGTCTTAGATCTCAGTGATGTGACCCGCACAAGACCAGGCAAAGTTTACATCCTTCCATCAATGCTTTTATTGTGATATATCACAAATGCAGCACCCAAATAGTTTAATGGGCTGCCTCCAGAGACATTCTGGAGGTGAACCTTTATACTCTATGGTCCATGTATACTGTATGTGTGACAATAGTAGTACTGGCATACCCCACTTTTAAGTACACAATTGGGTTTATTCGCTAAATCTAGAGAGGGCAAAATTAGCCACAGTTCTACAGAGAAACCAGTCAGCTTCTAACCTCAGCTTGTTTAATTAACCACTTCAGCCCTGGAAGGATTTTCCACTTTAGGACCAGAGCACTTTTTGCGATTCGGCACTGCGTCGCTTTAACTGACAATTGCGCGCTTGTGCGACATTGTACCCAAAAGAAATTTGCGTCCATTTTTGCCCACAAATAGAGCGTTCTTTTGGTGGTATTTGATCACCTCTGCATCATTTCTGATGTCATGTCCGCCAGGGAAAAAAAAAATTAGACGTCAGCAGCTACACATACAGTAGCTGCTGACTTTTAATATTAGGACACTTGCCTGTCCTGGAGTCCAGCGATGTCTGCACCCGCCGCCGATCTTTGGATCGGGGGACGGGTGCAGCCTCCTCCATTGCGGATAAGGGAACCTGGACATGTAACATTACAGCTTCACGCCCGGCACCTTACAGCGCATGCCCGAGGCTCCACTGCGCCCTGCTATTGCCCAGGCGGCCAGTAGCAAAGCGAACAGGGAGGAGGGAGCCAGGCTGCTGACGTCAGCGGACGCGGCAGCCGGCCAGAGCTCCCGGATGTGTGGAAAAGGACACCTGTCTAAAGACAGGCGTTCTCTTCCCCCTCCCCCCCCGAAAGGTGTCAAATGTGACACCTGAGGGGGGGAGGAATCCAACCAGCGGACGTTCCACTTTTGGGTGGAACTCCGCCTTAAGCTTTAGCAATAAAACCTGGAAGCTGATTGGTTCCTCTGCAGAATTGTGACTAATTTTGCCCTCTCTAGCTTTAGTAAATAAACTCCATTGTGTACTTAAAAGTGGGGTATGCCTATTAACAGCAGGTTTTTCTAGTGCTGAGATCTCCTTTTATCTTACTGAGGTCGGAATGTGATGAGAATGGCAACTTTACAACTGCTGTATTAGGTTTATGACTGGTCTTCTTTAATGACAGTTAATGTTTTATTGATATGTAGTGGGGAACATGAACATCAAGCCTTGCCAAAAAAAAAACTAGAAGTTCCCTGCCATTGGTCTACTATAGGTTAAATATGAGCAAATAAGTTTCTTTTCATTGGCAAAATACACATATTCTATCTACCCTAGCATCCTACTGTGTTTCTGAATGATCCGGCAGATAAGACGAAGTGACCAAGAGAAACAGCTTAACATGAGAAATTAAAGCAGTATTTGAAGCCTGCTTTGAATATTCAGCAAACAAACGAGTCTGATTTCTGTGCAAGACATCAACCATTATTGCAATGTCTTTTCATTTTCATTTTTCAGCAAGGACTTTTACAAAGTGAGCATTGATTTCTATAGCTTTCTAGCCTTCTCAATCCATTATTTTTGATTTTCCTATGAAATATATATGTCCTTTCTACTGACATCTGACAAACATCATATGGAAGTCATTTTATCTACCAATAATGTGTTTGTCAAAAGGTATCAGTCACTAATGGATTTCACTTCCTTGCAGTCCATTCCAACCACGTTAATGTCATCGACATAACTCTTAGAAACATTTAGCCATATATTTATTTATTTTCATCCCTGTCCCCACCCTTTGCAATTTCTTTCTGGCTGTCACTTCTTATCTGTTTGTTCATTATGAATACTGCATGCAAATATGGCTAATGGTTAATGATAAATTATGGGCAGGCAGCTAGATTAGAGCCTTGATTTTACCCTCAGCATTTTGACAAATTGTTTTCTATTTCTTTGAATTGATGGGAAGTCCAAGTCTCCTGATCTTTCAAGTTTGATTCTAACACTTAAAGGGTAATTGCAGCCTTGAGATGTATTTTCATATTGGATAGATACTGAATGGATACCAATGAATTGGCTCAAAAGACGCTAGGTTTCAGGATCTCTGTTTGTGAGTTAGTTGACCACCTGTTTGAGTGAAACTACTTTGGGAGGGGGGCAACAAGCCAGGAACTTTAGCGCAGAAATCTTACTTCTAAGGTCCCCAACAGGCATGAAGCTGATGGGCTATTTATCCTACAAGCAAACTCAATTACTGAAAAAAACAGTTTTGAGTGCATTTAGGGAAGCTCTCCTTCTACGTTTTTTCGTCTTGTTTGCTGCTGTATGTAAAAAACGTGTTTATTTTCCATGTCCCCAGTGTGTACCTAAAGTATGGGATTGATCACAAGGCTTCTTCAGTCTCCTTCCAGAGCACCCTAGGGACCTCAAAAACTCAGGGCCTTATAATATGCAAATACCGTACTAACTTTACCTAGATAGCAATTATTTTTGCTCATCTTCTAGTCCTCAGTATTGGCTGCTAAATATGATGAGTAGCCTCAAAAACCTGAAGTGAAAGGTAAAAAGTGCCAATCTCCTAGGGAAATAGAACACCTCAGATAGCAGAAATCTAAAGGTGCTTTAAATTTCAGGCATCTGCAGTGTGGTCCAGCTAGCAACTGCAGGTCACTACAGGTTTGCTTTAATGTCTATTTCAACTCAAAACTTTTATATAATCTGTATGTAACCACTCTCTATTAATATGGCATCTGTAAATTTGCTTTACCTTTCAGACCAGGCCATACTTATAGAACAAGCAAAGCGTGTGAAGGAATTTGAAGCTATTGAAAGCGACTCATTTATACCACAGGTTTTCCGGTCAAGTCGAGACAATAAAGCTGTAAGTTTCTCTGTTTTTTTGGTTTTTTTTGCAGTGTTCTGTTTTGCTTGAGACCAGTGCTTTAACTGTAGAAACTCTCAGTGCTATGTAACTCTGGAACAACCAGTCACTTTAAATGCTAGCCTATACTAAGCCCATAAAAGGCAGAGGAACTGTACTTGCCTTCATTCTATTCCTGTGTCTCCCTGCCACATTGCTGATGCAACCTGGGTTTCCCTCACAAGTACGAACATTCTCAAAGTTGAAATCAGTTCAGAGTTCAGCCTCTTCCTCCTAACCCTCAATCAAGTCTGGCATTTGGCTACTTAAAGCGGAGCTCCACCCAAAAGGGAAAGCTCCACTTATCTGCCTCCTCACCCCCTCTGGTGCCACATGTGGCGCCTTTTGAGGGGGAATGGGTACCTGCTTTTGACAGGTACCTGCTGCCACCTCCTGGACATGGTTAGATCACCTGGAAGTTCGGCCCCCTACCTCCTTCAATGTTACTATTTCCCCTACCTCCTTCTCCTGCCAGCGGGCCATTCACAAAGCGCAGCACACTTCGCACATGCGCAATAGGGAACCTGCTCTGAAGCCGCAAGGAAATGGCGATGGCAGCACCCAAGAGCCGATGGAAAAATTGGCTTGGCTGCTGACATCGCTGGATTCCTGGACAGGTAAGTGTCCTAATATTAAAAGTCAGCAGCTACAGTATTTGTAGCTGCTGACTTTTAATTTTTGCTGAATGAGCCTGGACCTCGTCTTTAAGCATTGAGTGCTGTGGTTTGGGGGCAGGGGAGTGCCACATGTTTTACCCATACCAGAAAGTGGCAAGTATGTTGGAGTGATGGGGAAACAGGAGAGCGCTAGGCCCTGGCATGAAACTAAAGCCTAGTACACACAGGCCAAATGGCGAGCGGCATCGACCCATGTTTATGGCACCCATTTTTCCAGCTTCTGCCACAGGGTTATAACCTAAAAAGGTCTACAGACCCTCTGCCAATGGCTGAGAGTGCTGACAAGAGTGTTCTGGTGGGGGGCTGTCCCACTGTCAGAACACAATGGCACAGCGGGGGAGATCACTGTACTAACATTGAATTGTTAGCACAGCGGCTCCGACCTAAGCTGCCAGTTTTTTTTTCCTTCAAGCCAAAAAAACTAGTAGTGTGCACGAGGCTTTAGGCTGGCCATACAATTTTCTTATTCAATTTCCTTTAGATTTACCTTCAAATATGTAGTGCAAGGGCCTGCCTGATTGCATACAAATTGTAAGTGTTTAAGTGTGACCTTATATTATATGGTAAATCTAAAGGAAAACTGTACAAGAAGATTGTATAATGTATGGCCAGCCTACTGATGATTTCTGCTTCGTTCCTTTCATATACCTAGCAAATCTTAACCAGTCACAATGTATAGTAACAAGGTTTGTATCAATCACAATGTACAATAACAAGGTTCTTAGCTATTCATAATTGACCAAGAATCATGGTTGTATTACATATGCTGCATGACAAGGTATCTTCTCGAAGATAATTCTTGGCTTAGTTAAAATTAACAGAATATACAGTATTCTTGTGAAGCCTTAAGTGTTTTACTTCCATGGTACAATAAAACTCACTCATACAAGTAACAACCTTGTGAACATTGGCAATTAAAAAAAAAAAAGGCTTTTATTGTATTTCATCATATGGTTATCATTCTGGACTTCTTTACCCCCCCCCCCCAAACAAATGATTTTATCCCCTGTTTCATTGAAGGATACCTGTACTGAGAGAAATGTGGAGTATGCCATTACTGAACTCCTTTGTAAAATGCTAGTTGCTTGATTCTCTCTGGCACCATTGGTTCAAGCATTAAGCTAGTCAAATTTGTCCCAATTTGTATACCGGTATGTGTTTTAGGTTTGTGACTCTCATAGTGTAATGATGGAGCCAGAGAAACAGTATGACAGGCAGGCAAGAAGCATTTTTAAAATCAATAAAAGTCTTAAAATACAGATTCAATTAGGATTAATATGATAGGAACACAGCTTACTCACACTGGTTCTCCTCACCAGAGCACATACATGCGTTGTCATCACCATAGCACATATGTGCGTTGTCATCACCATAGCACATATGTGCGTTGTCATCACCATAGCACATATGTGCATTGTGATCAGAGCAGATATGCATGTTCTCATCACCAGAGCACATATGTACATTGTGGTCAGAGCACATATGTGCGTTGTCATAACCAGAGCACATATGTGCGTTCTCATCACCAGAGCACATATGTGCGTTCTCATCACCAGAGCACATATGTGCGTTCTCATCACCAGAGCACATATGTGCATTGTCAGAGCACATATGTGCGTTCTCATCACCAGAGCACATATGTGCATTGTCGTCAGAGCACATATGTGCGTTCTCATCACCAGAGCACATATGTGCATTGTCGTCAGAGCAGATATGTGCGTTCTCATCACCAGAGCACATATGTATGTTCTCATCACCAGAGCACATATGTACATTGTCGTCAGAGCAGATATGTGCGTTCTCATCACCAGAGCACATATGTACTCATCACCAGAGCACATATGTGCATTGTCGTCAGAGCAGATATGTGCGTTCTCATCACCAGTGCACATATGTGCATTGTCGTCAGAGCACATATGTGCGTTCTCATCGCAAGAGCACATTTGTACATTGCCTTCAGAGCACATATGTGCGTTCTCATCACAAAAGCACATTTGTACATTGCCTTCAGAGCACATATGTGCGTTCTCATCACAAGAGCACATTTGTACATTGCCTTCAGAGCACATATGTGCGTTCTCATCACAAGAGCACATTTGTGCATTGCCTTCAGAGCATATATGTGCGTTGTCATCAGAGCACATATGTGCGTTCTCATCACCAGAGCCCAGTCAAGCGCGATTTATTAATCTGCTGCCTACTTCATATCTGATAATAAAATGATCCTTACTTACACACTGTCACTTGTCACACACTGTCAGTCTCACAGTCTGTAGCTAGCTAGCAGCCAGGAGCACACTGCCTCAGAGTTGGTTGCAGCTTGCAGTTGGAATGGAGCCCTGAGGCGACATAGCAGACTCCTCTATGTCACACTCCGATACTTCACAGCGCGCCTCTGAGTCCTCACAGTGCGCCTACGTGACGTCACGCTGTCGAAGGAGACAACTGCTCCGCGGGGGGCGGAGTAACAGCTCTATTGAAGCGCAGTGCGCTGCCTGACAAGAAGGGAGATGAATGAAGTCTGTTGTGCCAGGTGCAGGAGCGCACTCGGCACAGTATTAGTGTTACACACAATTTTTCTGGTTCAGGCAGCGCCACAGCGGACACACTATACCTGCACCCCACCCCCATCTCCAGAAAATGGTAGCACCCGGGGCATCCGCCCCTGCCTTGTACCGGCCATGCATGTCCCCACATGTAAAACACAATTCTAGCAGTACAGCTCAGACTGAAAGGTCTGCCCATCAGTAAGTGATATTTATGTTATAATGTGAAGTCTGGTGAGCTAAGCTGCCAGCAGCTGACAGATCTCCCCAACCCCAACCTAGCTCCAGCTCTGTTCTGCCCACCCTGCAGTCTAATTTGTAGAATATATGATGGTGCTGAGTGCATCATAATATAAAATAAATTAGAAATCGATCAGTGAGTCTGGGAGTCCCTCAAAATTGTATGTGCAGCCAGTGAAACTCACTTGTATCAAACTAGAAGACATGCCAAATTAGTTTTTTGGGTTTATTTTAGTTTCACTAACATCACTGCCACCACCACATTCACCTTCACAAGTTCCAGTTACAGTGGGTAAGGAAAGTATTCAGACCCCCTTAAATGTTTTACTCTTTGTTATAGTGCAGCCATTTGCTAAAATCATTTAAGTTCATTTTTTTCCCTCATTAGTGTACACACAGCACCCCATATTGACAGAAAAACACAGAATTGTTGACCTTTTTGCAGATTTATTAAAAAAGAAAAACTGAAATATCACATGGTCCTAAGTATTCAGACCCTTTGCTCAGTATTTAGTAGAAGCACCCTTTTGATCTAATACAGCCATGAGTCTTTTTGGGAAAGATGCAACAAGTTTTTCACACCTGCATTTGGGGATCGTCTGCCATTCCTCCTTGCAGATCCTCTCCAGTCCTGTCAGGTTGGATGGTAAACGTTGGTGAACAGCCATTTTTAGGTCTCTCCAGAGATGCTCAATTGGGTTTAAGTCAGGGCTCTGGCTGGGCCATTCAAGAACAGTCACGGAGTTGTTGTGAAGCCATTCCTTCGTTATTTTAGCTGTGTGCTTAGGGTCATTGTCTTGTTGGAAAGTAAACCTTCGGCCCAGTCTGAGGTCCTGAGCACTCTGGAGAAAGTTTTCGTCCAGGATATCCCTGCACTTGGCCGCATTCATCTTTCCCTTGATTGCAACCTTTCATCCTGTCCATGCAGCTGAAAAACACCCCCACAGCATGATGCTGCCACCACCATGCTTCACTGTTGGGACTGTATTGGACAGGTGATGAGCAGTGCCTGGTTTTCTCCACACATACCGCTTAGAATTAAGGCCAAAAAGTTCTATCTTGGTCTCATCAGACCAGAGAATCTTATTTCTCACCATCTTGGAGTCCTTCGGGTGTTTTTTTTTAGCAAACTCCGTGTGGGCTTTTATGTGTCTTGCACTGAGGGGAGGCTTCCGTCGGGCCACTCTGCCATAAAGCCCAGACTGGTGGAGGGTTGCAGTGATGGTTGACTTTCTACAACTTTCTCCCATCTCCAGACTGCATCTCTGGAGCTCAGCCCCAGTGATCTTTGGGTTCTTCTTTACCTCTCTCACCAAGGCTCTTCTCCCCGATAGCTCAGTTTGGCCGGACGGCCAGCTCTAGGAAGGGTTCTGGTCGTCCCAGACGTCTTCCATTTAAGGATTATGGAGGCCACTGTGCTCTTAGGAACCTTAAGTGCAGCAGAAATGTTTTTGTAACCTTGGCCAGATCTGTGCCTTGCCACAGTTCTGTCTCTGAGCTCTTCAGGCAGTTCCTTTGACCTCATGATTCTCATTTGCTATAGACAGGTGAGTGGCTTTCCTAATCAAGTCCAATCAGTATAATCAAACACAGCTGGACTCAAAGGAAGGTGTAGAACCATCTCAAGGATGATCAGAAGAAATGGACAGCACCTGAGTTAAATATATGAGTGTCACAGCAAAGGGTCTGAATACTTAGGACCATGTGATATTTCAGTTTTTCTTTTTTAATAAATCTGCAAAAATGTCAGCAATTCTGTGTTTTTCTGTCAATATGGGGTGCTGTGTGTACATTAATGAGGGAAAAAAATGAGCTTAAACGATTTTAGCAAATGGCTGCAATATAACAAAGAGTGAAAAATTTAAGGGGGTCTGAATACTTTCCGTACCCACTGTAGATTCAGGCAGTAGGATGTATGCAGTGTCAGTAGACAAAAGAGATAGACAGTGGAACGTGGATCAGCACTGCATCTAAGGTCTGTGGCATTGTTTTGGGGTTTTTCTGGGACGGGGGAGGAAGATACATTTTTTCTAAAGCATACCTTTAGTTTAAGCTAGTGTTATTCCCAGTTCATAGCCAGCACAACAGTATAAAGCTTGTAAGTTACGTTTAAACTATATGTTTAAAATATGGTAGTTAAAATTATTGTGAACAGCCTCAGATGATAAACAAAGATGAAACAAATCCTCCTACATAGGTGTTGTTTATCTGCAGTCTTCTCTTCCCTTTAGAGGCGCATAATCATGTTAAAATCCTTCTTCATCTGTCAGGGGCACAGGGGAGTGAGTGAAGAAACTGCAGTTGCAGTGTGTGAGAGCTGATTGGAGGAAAATAACACCCCCCACCCCCTCACCACAGAAAAACAGTGTTGTGAATAGACAAGATCCCTGTTTATGTCCCTCTCCGACACAAATGTTATCTCATGTGTCAGGAAAACGAGTCAGAAGTGACTCATGCTGATAACAGAGGAACAAACCACCAGAGAGAAACGACACTTAGAGCTTTGGAGAGAAATAAGTAAACACTACAGATAAAGTGGATATAAAAACACACCCCTGTTAAAATGTCTGGTTTTCTGTGATGTAAAAAAATGAGACAAAGATTAATAGTTTCAGAACTTTTTACACCTTTAATGTGACCTATAAACTGTACAACTACAGTTGTACAACAAACTGAAATATTTTAGGTGGGGGGAAGTAAAAATAAAAAAACTAAAATAATATAGTTGCATAAGTGTGCACACCCTTAAACTAATACTTTGTTGAAGCACCTTTTGATTTTATTACAGCACTCTGTCTTTTTTGGGTATGAGGTTATCAGCATGGCACATCTTGACTTGGCAATATTTGCCCACTCTTCTTTGCAAAAACACTCCAAATCTGTCAGTTTGTGAGGGAATCTCCTGTGCACAGCCTTCTTCAGATCACCCCACAGATTTTCAATTGGATTCAGGTCTGGGCTCTGGCTTTGCCATTCCAAAACGTTAATCTTCTTCTGGTGAAGCCATTCTTTTTGTTGATTTGGATGTATGGTTTGGGTCGTTGTCATACTGAAAGATGAAGTTTCTCTTCATATTCAGCTTTCTAGCAGAAGCCTGAAGGTTTTGTGCCAATATTGACTGGTATTTGGAACTTTTCATAATTCCTTCTACTGTGAAATTGGGGGTGTTTAGCTCAGTGGTAGATGCTCTTTTTGTGTAGTGAGGCCACGTCACACAGGCGTGATCATTAAAGTGGATGTACAGTATCTCACAAAAGTGAGTACACCCCTCACATTTTTGTAAATATTTTATTCTATCTTTTCATGTGACAACACTGAAGAAATGACACTTTGCTACAATGTAAAGTAGTGAGTGTACAGCTTGTATAACAGTGTAAATTTGCTGTCCCCTCAAAATAACTCAACATGCAGCCATTAATGTCTAAACCGCTGGCAACAAAAGAGCGCACACCCCTAAGTGAAAATGTCCAAATTGAGCCAAAAGTGTCAATATTTTGTGTGGCCACCATTATTTTCCAACACAGCCTTAACCCTCTGTGCCATGGAGTTCACTAGAGCTTCACAGGTTGCCACTGGAATCCTCTTCCGCTCCTCCATAAGGACATCACGGAGCTGGTGGATGTTAGAGACCTTGCGCTCCTCCACCTTCCATTTGAGGATGCCTCACAGATGCTAAATAGGGTTTAGGTCTGGAGACATGCTTGGCCAGTCCATTATCTTTACCCTCAGCTTCTTTAGCAAGGCAGTGGTGGTCTTGGAGGTGTGTTTGGGGTTGTTATCATGTTGGAATACTGCCCTGCAGCCCAGTCTCCGAAGGGAGGGGATCATGCTCTGCTTCAGTATGTCACAGTACATTTTGATGGTCATGGTTCCCTCAATAAACTGTAGCTCCCCAGTGCCAGCAGCACTCATGCAGCCCCAGACCAGGACGCTCCCACCACCATGCTTGACTGTAGGCAAGACACACTTGTCTTTATACTCCTCACCTGGTTGCCGCCACACACGCTTGACAACATCTGAACCAAATAAGTTTATCTTGGTCTCCTCAGACCACAGGACATGGTTCCAGTAATCCATGTCCTTAGTCTGCTTGTCTTCAGCAAACTGTTTGCGGGTTTTCTTGTGCATCATCTTTAGAAGAGGCTAACTTCTGGGACGACAGCCATGCAGAATAAATTGGTGCAGTGTGCGGCATATGGTCTGAGCACTGACAGGTTGACCCCCTACCCCTTCAACCTCTGCAGCAATGCTGGCAGCACTCAAACATCTATTTCCCAAAGACAACCTCTGAATATGACGCTGAGCACGTGCACTCAACTTCTTTGGTTGACCATGGCGAGACCTGCTCTGAGTGTAACTGCTGTATGGTCTTGGCCACCGTGCTGCAGCTCAGTTTCAGGGTCTTGGCAATCTTCTTATAGCCTTGGTCATCTTTATGTAGAGCAACAATTCTTTTTTTCAGATCCTCAGAGAGTTCTTTGCCATGAGGTGCCATGTTGAACTTCCAGTGACCAGTAAGAAAGAGTAAAAGTGATAACACCAAATTTAACACACCTGCTCCCCATTCACACCTGAGACCTGGTAACACTAACGAGTCACATGACACCAGGGAGGGAAAATGGCTAATTGGGCCCAATTTGGACATTTTCACTTAGGAGTGTACTCACTTTTGTTGCCAGCAGTTTAGACATTAATGGCTGTGTGCAGGGCCGATCCTGGGCGGGTGCTTGGGGTGCACTGCACCCAGGCGCCGCGGTTTGTGGGGCGCCAAACTGTAAGAGTTCTCATCTCCAAGTCTCCATGTTCGCAGTTCTGATCCCTGCCGAGCAGCTTCCCGGAGGGCGGTGGCTGTGAGATGAGAAGAGCCGCTCTATTCAGCTAATGAAATTCAGAGGAGGAGCGGCGATGCTACAAGCAGCACACAGGCTGAAGCCGCTCCTCCTCTGAATTTCATTGGCTGAATAGAGCGGCTCTTCTCATCTCACAGCCACCGCCCTCCGGGAAGCTGCCTGCTGTTCAGCATCCCTCCCCTCTCCTATGTCAGCCCCCTCCTCCCTCCTCCCTTCACTCTCTCCGCAGTACAGAGGTTAGGGGAGGGAAACAGAGCACAGTGTTCCTCCCTCCCCCTCCCTTCTGTACTGCAAAGAATTATGGGAGATGTAGTCCACAGGAGGGGCGGGATTGCCTTAAAAATGAATGGAGAGTGTAATGGCCACAATGAGGAGGTGAGTTTCTGATCTCACAATCTCACATTTTTCACACATGGGTA
>BLSH010552316.1:2339766-2356465 GCA_018402905.1 Glandirana rugosa | reverse complement strand
ACCAGTCTCTGACGTCTTTACTATGTCCTCTAGCAGTCTCTGACCATCTCCTGTATCATTTCTGCAGTCTCTGACCATTGTTTATTGTTAAGAGATTGTGGGAGGATATTGAGGTAACAGACTCCTTAGGGTAGCATCTCTGTGTTTACGTCGCTGCCATGGAAACATTTGTAAAGGGGAGGAGTTAACAAGATAACCACACCCATGTGGGGCGCCAGAAATATTTCTGCACCCAGGCGTCTGTGACCCTAGGATTGGCCCTGGCTGTGTGTTGAGTTATTTTGAGGGGACAGCAAATATAATCTGTTATAATAGCTGTACACTCACTACTTTACATTGTAGCAAAGTGTAATTTCTTCAGTGTTGTCACATGAAAAGATATAATAAAATATTTAAAAAATGTGAGGGGTGTACTTATTTTTGTGAGATACTGTAAACCCTCCATATACCCAGTGAAGTGAACAGCCTCAGATGGTACACAGAGATTACACAAACCTCCATTTACAAGTCTTACATTTATATCTTCTGTCTTCCCTTTGATACGCTGTTTACAAAATGCACATTCTGTTAGATTTTACACTTCCTTATTTCTATGTAGGTGGAGTTGATAGCTAAACACTGTGAGAGACTGTGCGAAAGCTGATTGGAGGAAAGACATACACCTCCTCCCCACACATGCAGAGCCGTGCCAGTGTTTTGTTAAGCAGTGTGCTCATCTATTTTTAGCTACCTCCTTCCACTCTAAATTATCTGAATTCTCTGTCCTGACTAACAGAATGAGTGAGAACTTATCAGGCTGATAACAGAGCTACTGAGGAAGAGACCGCTATGGGACATAGCTCTTTGAAGAGAGATAACAAAACACTACAGAAAGATATGCCCAGCTCAAATTTCATGAATCAGATTTACATCCACTTTAAGACCTCATGCACACAGGACGTTTTTTGACTGTTTTTCAGCAGCTGTTTGCAGCTGCAGAGGTTTTTTTCTACAGTCAATAAACCCTCCATCACGTTATCCTATGTGTTCATGCACACATAGGCTGATATCAACTGTTTTTAGCAGTGACGTTTTTGAGCTGTAAAAAAACCCCAAGAGCTGAGGGTTTTTTTGGACTGTTTTCAGCTGTAAAAACGTTCAAAAACGTCAATCCCCAAAGTTTTTGGACGTTTCAGACCAATTGAACAAAAAAAAAACATTGGCCCTTTAAAAATGTGAAAAACGCGAAAAAATGGCGGTAATATAATGCTGGTACAAGCTGAAAACATCCCTGATAAGCTACTGACGTTTTTTGGCTGTTTTTTTAAAGTCCTATGTGCATGAAGCCTAAGACCTCATGCACACAGGACGTTTTTTGACGTTTTTACAGCTGCTATTTTCAGATGCAGCCATTTTTTTCTACAGTAAATAAACCCTCCATCATGTTATCCTATGTGTTCATGCACACATAGGCTGTTATCAGCTGTTTTTAGCAGTGACGTTTTTGAGCTGTAAAAAAAACCCAAGACCAGAGGGTTCTTTTGGACATTTTTCAGCTGTAAAATCGCTCTGACGCCCAAAAACGCTCACTAACGCCCACTAACGCTACTTACCAACATTTTTGGACATTTTGTGTCCATTGAAAAAAGAATAAATAAAAAAAAAACGCCCATTCATGCCAGCGCTAAAAAACGCTCATTAACGCTGGCGCAAAAACGCTAAAAAAAGCTGGAAAAAATCACTGATAAGCTACTGACATTTTAGGACTTTTTTTAACGTCCTGTGTGCATGAAGCCTAAGGGCCTGGTCGCCCAAGTTTATTTAAAAAGGAAAAACCAAACAAAAGTCCATTAAGGATTCCCACGCAGGGATTCAACTTCACTTGGCACTCATGAATGAAAAACATACCGAGCCACCTGGCTCTCTTGTCAGCAGCTCCTCTGCTTGCCAACATGCTCCTTGATTCCTTCCAGCCCTCCTGGACTCACTGGCTTCCTTAGTCTTCCCGACTCTCAAAGCAGCCTTTCCCACTCCCTGGGCATGGAATCTCCTTTCACAGGCTGCAGTCTCCCACAGAGCCGACCTGCTCACACTCCACCTTCCTCTCCCTACTGCTCTCACCAGCCCCTCGTTATATTGGCTGAGTCCACCTGGGCACACACCCTGCTGGTTGTCCTCAAGACCCAGACACAAGGTTGGAGATCCCATCCCACCTAAGACACTTAATGATCTCCAAACTACAGTGCCCCATCCGAAAATAGCAATATCCGGAGAAAGCTGCCAGAGCAGTTTTCTCAGTTTCAAATCTATGCTCTGTTGCTCTGCAGTCAGCAGACATGCCAACTCTGTGCCCTTTTCCGACCTATTCCCATAGGGATAGGGACTCTCACTATAACATATCCCCCCTTTGTTTCGATCGGGAGGAACACCAGCACCCGTCATCAAGGTTGGGACACCTCTGTGCCGGCTGTCAGCCACATGGGCCCAACCCTTTTTCCGGGTGCGCTTCCAGGTATGTACTTCCCTGAATCTTAACAGGGTCCTATAGTTCCTTATACCCAGCCTTCTCCCTCTTGTCTTGGGATCCCTGGACTTACTCTCTTTTCTTGGGAGAACTCTGCCTTCCCTAACCCTACCATTCAATTTACAGATATCAGTTTTACTCTTCACTTTAAGTCTTTCAGGTTCAAAAACGTTTCTCTGGTTACCCCAAATCATTGTTTGCATTACAAACCATTAGCAGATCAGACATTTCAATGTCACAGTTTCCAACACCATCAGTGCTGTCTACCTCAGTGCTTGTTAAAACCAGACCTGAGAAGGAACTACCCCCAGGCGAGTGGCTACACCCCATGGGACCATAGCACAGCTCCACCTCACCTGTTGTCCACCACTCCACGGGTGTCTGTTCTAACAAATTACACACACCCAAGCATAAACCATTGCTTTTTGGTGTACACATTACATTGTTACAGCCACCAATACCTTCAGCACTTTCTCCCACAGTGTCTCTGGGTACCTTAATCACTTGCCAACCGCCGACTGCAGTCTGACGGCGACAAAGTGGCTCGATATCGCAAACCGCCGTCATATGACGGCGGCTGCGATATCACTCACTGGGAGCGCGCTCACTGTGTTTGGGGGGGGCCAGGGAGCTGGTAGGGCGGACTCAATCCGCAGTAAAAGAACGGAGGTCCATTGTAAGTAAACACGGATCTCCGTTCTGTTAGAGGGGGAAGGGCGGTGATCACAGGCTTCCTGTATATGGAAGCCATGATCACCTCCTTCCCCCAGCCAGGGCAGCCCACATACAGTTAGAACACGCCCAGCACAGGATCCTGGGATTCTTTAGCCAAAACTGCACATTTGTGACTTCTACGCATATCAGATGGGGATGACGCATCATCCATCAAGGCAGGCTGCCATACCCAATTTTGACAAGCCTCCTATGGTGGTGCTGCTGACACATCCAACTTTATATTCTCAGCTTCAGCAGGCTGAATTAACCCCTTGCCAACTGGATTACACTTAGGGTTGTGGGGCTACGCCCACACACTTTCACTGTGTGACTCAGTTCCGTCTTGTTACACCAGAGTAGTCCCACAGCCATCCTGGACAGCCTCTGGCTCCAACACATGAAGACCCCATAAATCTCCCATGGACAATGCAGTGCATCTGCCTGTGGTTGTCACAGGAGATATCCTACTCACATCATTCTCAGACATGACATTACCAGAAATACATTTTTCAATGTCATTACCATCATCACATTTACCAATAGTATCACTTTTGTCAGCATGACCATCAGCATTTTTATTGCATATAGATGTAACTGCCTCTTTTGCGGGTTGTCGCTGTCTATTACCCACCACAACCTGTAAGCCACTCCTCACAGCACCCTCTCTCTTTAAAGGGGAACTCTTATCTTCTTGTGCAGCTCCATAGCTGACCTGGGAAACCGTCTGCTCTGTCACTGCAAGCTCCTTGGAAGTTGCCCTGGGCAACTCTGCAGCACCTGTCACTAGGGAACATGGCACAAGAACAGTTTTGGTCACCCCTAGTTTAACTTTTCCAGCACTCTGCTGGATTATAGCTGGCGCATGCATAGTCCTCTTGTCCATTTGAGTCTTTAACCTTGCCATCAGCTGGCCTTCACCCTGTGCCTCCCCACTGCTCCGGGTAGTGCACTGCAGCAAGTCTATGTCCATTTGTACTTTCCCAGTCCCTGGGCATGGAATCCCCCTTTCACAGCCTGCAGTTTTCCACAGAGCCGACCGCTTTCCAGACACAGGTCTGTCTTTGAACAGCAGCAGCAAGCTGCTCACACTCCACCTTCCTCCTCTACTACTATCACCAGCCTCTCGTTATAGTGGTCCACCTGGGCACACACCCTGCTGCTTGTCCTCAAGACCTGGACACAGGGTTGGAGATCCCATCCCGCCCAAGACACTTGGGGATCTCCAAACAACAGAGTACCATCCGAAAATAGCAAAATCCAGAGAAAGCTGCCAGAGCAGTTTTCTCTGTTTCAAATCTATGCTCTGTTGCTCTGCAGTCAGCAGACGTGCCAACTCTGTCTCCTGACATCTTACTTTGGAGACAGAGAAAGGGACTGATTACAGAGATTACAGAGATTCCCCAGTCCCCTTTTCTGCAGCACTGGAGAGTGAATGAATGGAAAGTGCTCTGTACTGAGCGACATCCTGTTCATTAACAAACATTCATAAGCACAGTTTACTGTGCTTTAATTATGAATGAAAACAGTCAATGATCAGGACCAATCACTGACTGTGTTCATTCAGAAAGGGAATGGGCCAGTAAATTACATATTTACTGGCCCCTTCCCCTGATCTCCATCCTGAAACATCCCCTGTAGCAGCTGGTAGAAGAGGAGGGAAGCTGGCAGCGCTGCGAGGGTGCATAGCAGCAGGAATCTGCGCTGCATTGGTTGATTAGGGTGTGCCCAGGGACACCCTGTGTGTATGCCTATGGCATTTAATAATATCAAACACATCTTGCCTGTATCTGACTAGTTTTCAGCACCTCCAGAATAAGAATCCCTGTACCTAGGGCACAGTGAGGAGTCTCTATGAGAAAGGAGGTCCACTTCTTAAGGGAGTCCAATATAATCTGGGGGGAATTTGTGAAAATTGGAGCAGCCAGAATCTGGAGCAGCTGTGTATAGTAACCAATTAGCTTCTATCTTCAGCTTGTTCAGTTAAGCTTTTAAAACGAAAGCAAGAAAATGATTGGTTGCCATTTACAACTGCTCCAGATTCCGGCTGTTTTGATTTTGATACATTTTCCTCACTATGTAATAGGAATAACTGCCTAAGTCACAAGGATGGAGATATTGAAAGGGGGAGATATCAAAATAGGAGGTATTTTTTGCAGAGCTTTGAGCCAGTGTTAAACGGTAAATAGATGTAGGTCCTGTACTCATTTTTGTGTGTTTACTATTAACAATGTGAGATCTGGCAGTTAGTGCATTATATGTTTTAGCTATAAGACCCTTCTTACACAGATAAAGAGAAATCAATACCACTTCAGCCCCGGAAGGATTTCCCCCTTTAGGACCATTCGGCACTGCATCGCGTTAACTGACTATTGCGCGGTCGTGCGACGTTGTACCCAAACGAAACTGACGTCCTTTTTCCCCACAAATAGAGCTTTCTTTTGGTGGTATTTGATCACCTCTGCGTCATTTCTGATCACCACTATAAACAAAAAAAGATGGCCAATTTTGGAAAAAATCCAATATTTCTTACTTTTTGCTAAAATACATATCCAAAAAAAATATTTAAAAAAAATGTATTCATCGGTTTTGGCCGATATATATTCTTCTTCGTATTTTTGGTAACAAAAATCACATTTGGTGTATATTGATTGGTTTGCGCAAAAGTTGCCGCGTTTACGAACGATGAGAATTAATTTATGGGGTTTTTATTTTTGATTTTTTTTACCAGTAATGGCGGCGATCTGCGATTCTTAGTGGGACTGCGACATTGTGGCGGACATGTTGGACAATTTTGACACTCTTTTGGGGCCATTGGCATTTATACAGCGATCAGTGATATGAAAATGCACTGATTACTGTGTAAATGTCACTGGCAGGGAAGGGGTTAACACTAGGGGGTGCTCTAGGGTTTAACTGTGTTCCCTGGGGTGTGTTACTAACTGTTTGGAGGCTTGGCTGACTGGGGGAGGAGAGTGATCGCAGCTCCCATACACAGGGAGACTACGATCACATTCCTTCCCCACTGACAGAACGGGGATCTGCTTGTTTATATTAGCGGCCCCGTTCTGTCACTGCGGGGGAGCGATCGCGGGTAACCAGCGGACATCGAGTCCACCCTACCCACTCCCTGGCTCCCCCCGTAACACAGTGAGCATACGAGCGTGCCTCCTGTGGGGCGCGCTCACGATCTTGCAGTCGCTGTCAGGTGACGGCGGTATGCGATATTGAGCCAAGTTGCCGCCATCAAGCCACAGTGGGCGGTCGGCAACTGGTTAAGTATGTACTGACTCTAAGGGCATGTTGAAATTGAAGATATCTTTTAAAAAAAAAAAAAAAAAACCAATGTCTTGGAAGAGAAAACTCTGTCTGCAGTTGTTGGAGGGATTTGACTTTATCAGCAAGGTATAGTTGAAGGAAAAGAGTAAAGCCACGTTTTTTACCACAATTGAGATCCTTCAAAATGAATTGACTCTCTAAGGGCTCGTTCACACTTGATTATGAAGAATGAGCCAATGCTGACTACTGCGCCTGTAGCATTTATAATTTGTTTATGACATGTTTTCATTGTGTTTTTGAAGCATTGAAAAAGTTTCAAGAATGCTTGATAGATGCCCATGGAAGTGTTGCTTTTCTAGTGGGAAGTGCTTAACCACTTCAATACCAGGCACTTACCCCCATTCCCACCCAGACCAATTTTCAGCTTTCAGTGCTGTCGCATTTTGAATGACAATTGTGCGGTCATGCGACGTTGTACCCAAACAACATTTTTGCAATTTTGTTCCCACAAATAGAGCTCTCTTTTGGTGGTATTTGATCACCTCTGGGGTTTTTATTTTTTGTGCTATAAATAAAAAAAGGCCGAAAATTTTGAAAGAAAAAAAGTTTTTCTCTTCTGTTACAAAACTTTGTAAATAAGTAAATTTTTTCCATCACTGATGGGCACTGATGAGGCTACACTGACGGGCACTGATGAGGCAGTACTGATTGGCACTGATGAGGCGGCACGGACGGGCACTGATAATGAGGAACTTATATGCAGCACTGACGGCACTGATAGGTGGCACTGATATGCAGCACTGATGGGCACTGATAGGCGGCACTGATAGGTGGCACTGAGCACTGATAGGCAGCACTGATTCCCTGGTGGTCTAGGGTGGCATCTGTAATGGGCATTGTGCCCCTTACCTGGTGGTCTAGAGTGGGCTCCATTATGGTGTCCCTGGTGGTCGTGATCTGCTCTCTGGTGGTCCTGGTCAGCTCCCTGTTGGTCCCTGGGTGGGCGCTCCCTGACGGTCCCTGGGCAGGCTTCCCGGTGGTCTAGGGTAGCGATCCGAGGGGGGCCGAGCTTATAAACAATCAGCACAGGACCCCCTCTTAGGAGAGCAGCCGATCAGTTCTCCACTACTCGCGTATACATGGCTCTTCCTGTTTACATCGTGATCAGCCGTGATTGGTCACGGCTGATCACATGGTAAAGCGCTTCTGTTGGAAGCTTTTTACCAAGATCGGTAATGGGGTGGGTCAGACTGACCCACCACACCACAGATCGCTGTGATGCGCGCCCCCGTGGGTGTGCGATCGCGGGTTATCCTGAGAACGTCATATGACGCCCAGACATCATTTGTCTATACGCCAGGAGGGAAGTGGTTAAAGGAGAAATCATGTAGAGGAAAGTATCTGCTTTGAGGCGTGGTTAGGTTGTGGTGTAGTAGCAGACATTTTTGTGAATTCTATCTATGCAAGATGGATTTGTATACTTTGATCTATTTAACCCTTGGCTTGGTCTGTTTCAACTTTGCTGAAACAAATAGCTGACAATAATGCTGAATGCCTCTGCTGCTGGCCCTGGTAGTATTGCTTGTTGGCTTAATGCTTTTTCCTGCACACAGAAGCAAATGGTGTTTCCACATGGCTGCTGGAAAACCAGGAGGTTGCAGAAGGTGCACTGTCCTAGTTCTCTATTACTTCCCAGCACATCCTGAAATACAGTCCCCCATTGCCCAGATAACACTTTAAATGCTTAAAACGCTATCACATCATGAATGCTATAGGTGCTTTAAGGGGCGGTTACCGAGAATTACCATTGAAATCAATGGACAAGCATTGATGCCTCATGAAAGCGACATGCTGCTTCATTTTTAACACAATGCTACCGCTTCTGTGTGAACAGCATTATGTGGTGCCCATTGTAATATTCATGGCAGGCGTCGAAGTGCAGTTGTGAAGCTTTAAAAATTAATACATGCCACATAAACACAGGGTATTGACCCATGGGAAGGAGCCCTAAGACATTTATTATTCCATAGAGGGGTTTAATCATAAGAACACTTTACTAGTTGAATAGAATGTTTCATTTAAGAGATATTTTGGTCCTTGGTAATTTAAATTATTAGATTGTTACATTAATTTGGCCATTAGATGGCACTGTTTACTATTCGTGAACAGCATTAACTACCTAGCAGTTTACATTTTCAGGGACTGGAGATCCAAGCTCTTGAGCCCCTGGTCTACAGACCTGCTGCAGGAGTCCCAATATTCCTTGGATATGCCTTTTATTATTACATTCTAAACACAGCTGTAGTAACAGAAGAAGAGAGAAGCCAAAGTGGAGTGAACGGTTATGGGGTGGTCTGCTGCTGGGGTCAGATAGAGGCAAAAGATGCCATTGGGAGACTGAAATCACTTACGTCACATAAAACTGAAATGTTACTTTGGGGTTGTGTTAAGTCACATATCCTCAAAGAAAAAAAAATGGTTTGACATTTTGATTGTGTGGATGCATTCATTACAATAACCAAGTTTACAGCTTATATAACTGTTCATTCTGGTTAGCACAAAAGTGTGCATAAGATACAGCGAGATCATTTTGATTACACATGGGAGAATAGTGATGTTCATTTATTGAAAACAAGAACATTGCCATATGGGCTTTGGTTTCTGAGTGGGGAAGAAGTGTGTTTTCAGTACTGGATGAAACAGGAGAATGAATAAGGCCTAAGGGCGTCCTGATTCCTCATAAGATTTGTAAGCAGTGCTGCAGATTTATAAATGATACAACTTTGTATATCACCCGTGATATTTGAGTTGTTTAGGGGGGTAGCTAAAAAGTGAATATGAATGCTTGCACTGTTGCATACATTTTCCACCTCCAATCTCTGTTAAAATGTTGTAGTCTAGGTAGAAAAGGCAAAGACTCCACAAAAGTGGGGTTAAAGTAGAGCTATAGGCAAAACTGGTTTCTTCATTTTGGATAGAGTAAGGGAGGGTTATAACCCCTGTAAGGTTTATTTTTGCCATCTTTGTCTCATTGGGGAGATTTACTTTCACCTCCTGTCCCATAGCCAAACGGGAAGGGAATGTAAATCCCTACAAATTGAGGAAATTCCTTGTGGACCCGCAGGTCACCACAACTAGTGTACCCATTGGAAGATTTCCCCTTTATTACTTTCTGGAGACTGGGAGATCTGGGATTTCCTTTTACTTTTACTTTCACTTTCAATGATAATGGTATACAGGACAAATAGAGAGGGAGAGTCTCCCTAATGGGGGCACAGACAGCAATGGAAGGTTACAGTGGCTCTAATCCATTTCCACTCTGTCCAAAACTAAAAAAAAATGTTGCCTTTAGTTATACTTTTAGTTATACATTTAAAGCATCACAGAATATACCTGCAGTGTAGTAGATCTCTTATGAACTCCTATGTCTTAGTAAAAGGCCTGTCTGTATATGTTCAATCTTAAGATATTTATAGGCTTGAGGCAATCCATCTGCATATTACACCTCTTGTGGAGCATTTCTGAGAGAAAGAGCTATTGGCTTCTGTTCAGGAAATGTTATAGATAGGTAACTCGCATCCTCCTATTGATCAGTATATTACATTTTGATCACTAACCATACCTCCAATCACTCTTAGACCCCTTTCACGCTGAGGCAGTTTTCAGGCGTTTAACGCTAGAAATAGTGACTGTGAATCGCCTGAAAACTGCCTCCCATGCTGCCCGAGTGCTTTCACACTCGGGCGGTACGCTTGTGGGACAGGAAAAAAAGTCCTCCAAGCAGCATCTTCGGGGTGGAAAATGCCCCTGCCATTGCAGTGAATGGGCAATCGCTTCTGAAGCGGGTTTAAAGCTCCCAGTTAGTGGCCAAAAAACGCTAAAACAACCTAGTGTGAAAGGGGTCTCAACCTGGAAGGACTACCTCCACCTACGCGTATGGAGGTTTCAGGTTAAAGGTGATAGCAGGTATGGTTAGTGATTAAAATATTGATCAAAAAATGGGAGCGTGTAAAGGAAGTTTGTAAATTCTGTATAAAATTGTATTCTATTTTGTATGCTTTGCCTATGCGTTGCACACTGCACTCATTGTGCACACAGCACTAATAATGTTTTGATTGCCTGTTGCATTCTTTCACATCCTGATTAGAATTTAGCCTGCCTTTGTTACCATAAAAGTACAATTGTAATATTAATGTGATACCTACGTAATCATGTGTATAGAAACTAGGGTTGTTCACATACCGATACCAAGGATTACTCCAAGAGCAAATGCTCTCAATGCCTGTACCGATACCTGGACACTCTGGGGTGACCGGAGGAGGGGGGGGGGCTTAATAGCACAGAGGAAGACACAGAGGGGAGGATACAGGGACACTCAGGGATGATCGGTGTGGCGGTGGGGGAAATTACAATCACCGATCTCCCCTCCACGGCATTCAGCTGCTTTATTGAAAGCCGCACAGGGAGAGTGTCCCTGTATCCTCCTCTATGTCCTCCTCTGTTCTACTCCAGGCCCCCCCCTCCTCCGGTCCCCCGTGTCCAACTCCGTGTTCTCCTCCAGTCTCAGTCCCCCCTCCGGTCCCAATCTGTCCTCCTCCAATCCCCCCTTCCCATTTGATCCCCTCTGTCTTCCTCCGGTCCACCCCCCCCCCCTTCTGATCCCCTCTGTTCTCCTCCGGTTCTCCCTTTGTCCTGGGGTTGTTCAGGATGGAGAGCGGAGGAATGAGCCAGTAAATCTGTCATTTACCGGCTCCTTCCTTTTCTGAATGGACAGAGTTGGTGTTCATTCATAACTGAGCATTGTAAACTGTGTTTACGATGTCTCAGTATATGAATGGAGAGGAGCTGCTGTCTCCTCTTCATTCATCTTCAGTGCAGCGGAAAAACAAAACAGAAAGGGAGGCGCACGCACCTAGTGCATTACCATAAAAATGTATTAGAATTGTAAAAAAGTTTAAAAATGAATACTCACAAAACCACAATGTGGTATCACAAAGCCATAAAACCAAAGCGAGATGATGCAAATGGGTAGATGAAAGAGCACAAGGTGGGGTAACAGCTGAGGTGTTTCGGGGGCGAACCCCCTTCCTCAGAGCTTTTTAAACTTTTTTACAATTCTAATAAATTTTTATGGTAATGCACTAGGTGCGTGTGCCTCCCTTTCTGTTTTGTTTTTTAGTATCGTTCGGATCACCCTGTCCGAGGGGGGCAGCACACATTTGGTGTCTTATTCCTTGATGCTCCGGTTGCCTTTACTCCGAAGGTCTTTTAGCGCTGGAAACTACTTTTTTCTTTTGTACAACATTCAGTGCAGCTGAGGCTGCTGAGGAAGGGACTGGGGAATCTTTATCCTCAGCCCCTTTCTCCCTGTCTCAAAGGGGAGATGTTGAGGGCATTTTAAAGTAAAATTGTAAAAAGAATTAAAAATAAAATAAAAAAGCAATGGCATCGTCCACTCACCCCCCCCCCCCCCCAAAAAAAAAGAAAGAAATACAATTGTGAAAAAAAAAAAATTAAAAACTACTGTCAGTCCACACCTCATCAGCACCACCTATCGATGCCCATCAGTGCTGCATATTAGTACCACTGTCACATGGCATTTAAAAAAAAGTATTGGTAATCAGTATCAGCGAGTACTTGAAAGAAAGTATCGGTACTTGTACTCGGTCTTAAAAAAGTGGTATCGGGACAACCCTAATAAAAAACCTTCAATTGCGTCAAATAAAACTGAAGTTATTTGGAAAGATGCTGAGTGTATCTTTTGTGTCTGTTCCCTACTGCAGTAGTTATTATTTAATTTAAAACCACTAATCAATATGAGGATAGGAGTTACTTATCTATAAAATTTCCAGAACAGCTGTACTGGATATTTTTAGCCAGTCATCGTTGTTTGTCCCAGGGGGGTGCCAGTGCAAAGGTTAGGGTGTGTCGACCCTTTTTCTTACTTTGATAAATACATATGCTCAAGAAATTTGAACATGCATGTTTATGGAAAAATCCTTCAAAAGAAGGTTACTGTATATCATGCCTGTACACCCAGCTGCCCTCCTATACCTTTACCAGTTTAAGTCATAGCCTTGTGACCCACTGAACTTTTAAAAATATATTTCCATGTAATAAA
Source organism: Glandirana rugosa (assembly GCA_018402905.1). Taxonomy (NCBI): domain Eukaryota; kingdom Metazoa; phylum Chordata; class Amphibia; order Anura; family Ranidae; genus Glandirana; species Glandirana rugosa. Next base: position 2,343,851 of record BLSH010552316.1, on the reverse strand, counting down.
AAGCTCATTTACTCTGTTATCCAATTGCTGAAGCATGCTTGGTCTTTCACTAGTACACTCACACATACATCTGAAGGCCTGAATCAGAGATAGCTGATTAGGGAATAAATACGGCCTTATAGATTAAAGTAGTTGATTTGTGGAATGGAGTCCCAGCGGACAATACAGACTAGAGAATTAAAGGCAGCATGGGATCTACTACCTATAATTTAATCTATGAAGATTAACAAATTGCGTAACCCACAGCCATTAAATTCTACCCTGAAGCGGTTAAACATATTTATTATATCTATCTGAAAAGTACGGGAATGGGGCGATATTCTCAGCGAGCTATCATCTCGAAAGTAATTGACAAAGGGGTGGAGGGCTGAACGTAGCTTGAAATGAGTTTGTCAATTCTCTGTGCCTGCCGTACATGTCTGCAGAGGGGGCAGTTTATGAGCATAGCCTTTCTTACCCGACATACTTCATTGAGAATCATGCACTATGACAGCCCCGAAGGTCACAGCAGAATTTATTTAGCACACACCGCTCAACGAGATCTTTATTCACATTTCTGTCCTGTGGAAATGAGCAGCAACCATTTTAAACTGATTTATGGGGATAATTCATGCTCGACTTGGTTGTATTTCAAGACATTTAATATGCTTTCCATGGTGTATATTTAAGTACCACAGCTTAATAATGTTGTTTTTTTATTATATATTTATTTCCAGCTGCTGGAGCTGTACGTCTCGCCACACTGTAAAAGCTCAGCGGCATTTTATAAGTGTTAAGTGAAGTATCTTCATAGAGAAAACAAGGAAAGCTGTGTTTGTATAGCTATAGCCTCTGCAGTGGAGAGCTCTCCTCTCAACAGCAACCAGCTTCTCCTATACTGCACCAGATACCCGAAAGGAAAGGTCTGCTTAAATGTTTTAAGCAACACCAATGGTGCTTTTTTTCACACATTGTTCTGCATAAGGTCCAATGTTTCATTGTAAGCAAGAAATGAAACACTATAGTGCATTTACATGTTGTGATCAAAATCCATCAACTAAAGTTCAAATACTTTTCAGCTGAAGTCAATGAGAAGTTTTAGTAATCCCATTACAGATTGCTGTACATAACTAATGCATCTAGCCTGCTGTAGCTTAGACTCGTTATTGGTTCAAGCTTCAAAGCAAATGCCCACTTATATGTCAAATCCTGTCAAAATATGAATATGTTTTATGTATAGTACTGTGCAAAGTTTTGGCAGGTGTGAAAAATTATGTAAATTAAGAATGCTTTCAGAAATAGAAGTGTTAATTGTTTATTTTTATCAATTAAGAAAATGGAAAGTAAATGAACAGAAGAGAAATCCAAATCAAATCAATATTTGGTATGACCACCCTTTAGTTTCAAAACAGCAACAGTTTTTCTTGGTACACACAGGTTTTGAAGGAACTTAGCAGGTAGGTTGTTCCAAACATCTTGGAGAACGACGTACAGATATTCTGTGAATGTAATGTGCCTTAGATCCTTCTGTTTCTTCCAGGACTCCTTGTTGTTCTTTACACTGAAGATAGTTCTTAATGATATTGGCTTTATGTTTGGGGCCTTTGTCCGGCTGAAGAATAAATTTGGGGCCAGTCACACATTTCCCTGATGGTGCGGCATGATGGATAAATATCTACCTGTATTTCTCCTTGGTTCATCAACGGACACAGCGCCTCCTTTAACCACCTCGCGCCGCCGCAATAGCCGAATGACGGCTACAGCGCGGCGCTAAAATGCCGGGAGGACGTCTATAGACGTCCTCCCATTTGACTCGTGCTGGGCACACTCCCGTGAGCGGCACATGCCTGCGCACGCTGTGGGAGCGTGCCCATGGGTCGGGCGGACCCGATGTCCGCCGGAGACCCGCAATCTCCTTCCAGAGAGCCGGAACGGGGAACCGCCGATGTAAACACGGCGGTTCCCCGTTCTGTGAGGGGGCATGACAGATCTACTGATCCCTGTCACTGGGATCAGTTGGATCTGTCATGCCCCTGCCAACCCCACCCCCCCACAGTTAGAACACACCCAGGGAACATAGTTAACCTCCTTCACTGCCCCCTGCAGGTTAACCCCTTCACTGCCAATGACATTTACACAGTAATCAGTGGATATTTACATTTCTGATCGCTGTATAAATGTCATTGGTCCCAAAAAAGTGTCAAAACGTCCGACGTGTCTGCCGCAATATCGCAGTCCCGATAAAAATCGCAGATCGCCGCTATTACTAGTAAAAAAATAAAAATAAATAAAAACGCCATAAACCAATGTCCATAGTTTGTAAATGCTATAACTTTTGCGCAACCCAATCAATATACGCCGATTTCTATTTTTTTTTTACCAAAAATATGTAGAAGAATATATATCAGTCTAAACTGATGAATACATTTGTTTTTTTATTTTTATTTTTGGATATTTATTATAGCAAAAAGTAAAAAATATTGTTCTTTTTTCAAAATTGTCGCTTCTTTTTTGTTTATAGCGCAAAAAATAAAAACCGCAGAGGCGATCAAATACCACCAAAAGAAATCTCTATTTGTGGGAAAAAAAGGACGCCAAGTTTGGGTACAACGTCGCACGACCGCGCAATTGTCATTCAAAAAGTGACAGCGATGAAAACTGAAAATTGGTTCGGGCAGGAGGGGGGTTTAAGTGCCCAGTAAGGAAGTGGTTAATCTTGACCACCGGGTTATATCGCCTCTGCGGGAGTAGGACTAGGCAGAACATAGAACTTGGCTATGCCCCATGGGCCGTCCTGAGCTGTTGTATAACCCCCTCCCTGCTCTAGGTATTCAGTTTTTTTCTGTCTAGTCAGGAGTAAGGACCCAGCTCCTTCCTGGGATCTTTTTGGTCCTAGCAATCTTTGGTTTTTTCTCCTTCCATGCATCTTTTTGATTTCTCGCCTGGGAGATCTACAATCAACTGCCGGGCTGGGTGACGGGCTGGATAATCTAGATCCAGTGGTCTCCCCAGTCCAGCCAGCGAGCGCGTGCAGACCGCAGCTACGCGCTAGGTCAGCCGCGACATAGCCTCAATGGACGGAGGCTGGCCCGCGAGTAAAACGTCTTGCAGAGTCGCTTACAACCGGGCTCTGGTCCGAGTCGCAGCGTCCTCCTGGCCGACAGCCCCCACTTCGGTGGCGAGGGTCCTGTCTGGAGCGATACCCGCAGCCATGGAAGGGGTAAGCACAGTCCCCCCATCCTTCTGTGCGGGGGTGCGGTGGACGCAGGTACTCTCTAGGGATTGCCGGACCTGCCTACAGTATCCCTCCTCCCATCCCTCAGTTAAGCTGGGTTTTCCCCCATCTGAGTGTGTTCCCTAAGGTGGAGGGAGGGGGGACTCATGTGCTGCTGTGTATACTGCCTTCTAGGTGGGGCTTCAGCACTGGAGTCATGGGGTTCCCAGTGCAGGGCTTTCCCCCCAACTCCCCTCTATCCCCCCTCTGGGGGTGTTCCCTGGGAGGGGTTTGTGTGCCAGGGTGGGTACAGTACCTGGAGGGAGTCCCAATGCAAAGGGAGCAGCAGAGGCTTCTGTGTGCTTTGGGAACCACGTGCTAGCATTCGGCAGCCATTTTATCTTAGCCTGCTTGGTCTTGGGCTGACGGCCATGTTGGTGTAGCCTGATGTCATGGCCGGCGGTCATTTTCCCTTGTTTTGGAGACAAGCAGAGCTGTGCAGAGACAGGCCAAGCAGGTCGCATGATTTACAGAGCTTACGGGCTCCCCCTCTTCCTCCTGGGATACATATTTTGGACACATGGCATGCTGACTGCACCGATCTGACGTTCTCCAGTCTGGTGTGGTGAGTCCCTTGGGTTCCCTTCTGTTACCAGCAAGCACCTTTAGTGGGGAAGGGGGGGGGGTCCATCGCAGTGCCAAAAACGTATTTTGTGCTGCAGGTCCCCCCTCCTCCGTATGTAATAAGATAAGTCTAATAAGACTCTGATGTCATAGGGAAGTCCGTCTCTCCAGATGGGACAACTCCCCTTTACACTGGGACTCCGAGGTACCTCCTCCCCCCTGGACGTCGTGTTTTATGCAAAAACCGTGACGCTACCTGGGGGGGGGG
>BLSH010552316.1:2302990-2335298 GCA_018402905.1 Glandirana rugosa | reverse complement strand
CTTCGTCTCCTGTTTGTCGTTATACCAGTATGTTGTAGTGATACATGAAGACCTAGGTACTCTTTTCGACTCCATTCGTTCCACAGTCGACCTTCACCCTAATGTTGACGTCTTCTACTAGTCTCCGTTTCAAACCGTAGAAACAGGAACAGGACCGTGACACATAAGAAAGGTTTAGAGTACGTATATTTCACCAATTATGTTTTATTATTGCACGCACAAGATATGCACTTTTAGATAATCATTATTTGTGAGTTTTATTGTTGTTATTTATAGTCGGAGTGCGCAGTATCCATATTTACTCTTGTAACCGTTGCGTTGTTCACTGCACCTGCCTAGAATATATATATATACACACATACACACACACTTTATATGCATGAGATTTGGAAAGAATACACAGTGCCAGGACAAGGACAAAGATGCCAAACTTTGCCTCTGATCATCTTCTGCAGTTGTAATCCCACTTCCAGCTGACACCTTGCTTACCTCAGCTTTTCTCATGGATCCAGAAGTACATAGTGATGTTGTATGACCATATTGCTGTTTGTCCTCTGCTTCTTCTGTTCCCCTTGTGCTGACTGAAAACGGACTGGCCAGAGGCAAATCTAGAACTGTGGAATAGAGGCTGTACAGCATGGTATAGTGAATAGTGTAGTGGGAATAGGGAACATACATCATGTTATATGAAATGAGGTGGTAGAGAGAGAATGTACAGCATGGTATATAGGGTGTATATGGCATGGCATACAAAATGAAGCAATCTGAAATAAGTACAGCGTTTTATAAGGATTGAGACATTGCATTATAGAGAGCATATAGAATGAGCCTCAGTTGCACAGGGAATGTACAGCATTGCATATGGAATAATAATCAAACTGTGCAGCGCTCCTACCTACCAGAGAGGCTCTAGGAGAAGTGATCATTGGTATCATTCAGGACTTCCTACCTGCATCACTGCTTGAGAGGGGTTGTTGCCTTTTTCTCTAATTAAAGGCAGAGGCTCTGTATGATCCCTGTAATAAGGATCATAAGAGAAAGGTGAGCAGCCTGCGTAATTGGTGATGGACTCCTGAGCACCCTTTTTCATGTGTGAAGCTGAAATGTGCATGCTCTAAGATCCCACAGATACAGCATATGTGAGGAAGTCTTTTCTGGATGAACTTTTGGACTTTTTTACTACATTGGAGCGCTGCACAGTTTGATTATTATTGTATGAATTAATGGAGGTGATTGTATTTGCCCTGTGTGTTCAGCGGCTCTCTGGGACTTATATAGTGTGGTCAGTCCCTTATAGTGTATAGGTCTGCGTTGATTGATTTCCTTTTTTATATTGCATATGGAATGATGGGTTGTGAAATAGGCAACATACAGTATGGCATATGAAATAAGTTGTTGCGGCAAAAGGAATATACATCAGCGTGAGACAGTAGAGATTAGTTACAAAGTAGCTTAAAAATTGCTTAATTCTTCTGCTCAGGCTGACCCCATCCAGAGCGCTTTTGTCCATTTGGATGGGGTACACCAGGGATGTGTGGCCTGAACCCCATCCAGGTCCAGGGCCGGACTGGCCCACTAGGATACCAGGAAATTTCCCATTAGGCCGTCTGCCCTCAGTGCCCTGGGGCCACGTTTGGCTTGCCTTGGAATGAAATGAAAAGCAGCGGCAGCCGCATTTTCTGATGCAATGCCTCCTGATTTGATGCGGCCGGCGCTACGCCTCCCACTGAACGAATACCTGCAGGCTGCGGAGTGATATTCCTGAGGGCAACAGCAGTAGAATAGCCTCGGTGCTGGATCTCTGTTTCGATCCAGCCGGTGTGGCGCCACCCACTAAACAATGCCTGAGGGCAGCAGCAGAACTGCCATGGGGTGGAAACCTAAGGTGCTGGAATATATCTCTCTCCACCCTCCCCTCTCTCTCCCCTCTCTTCAATCTCCCCCCTCTCTCTCCCCCCTTCCCCTCTCTCTCCCTCTCCCCCCTCCCCCTCTCCCCCCTCTCTATCTCTCCTCTTCTCTCTCTCTTTCTCTCCCCCCTCTCTCCCTCTCCCTCTCTCCCCTTCCTCCCCCTGGGTGGGTATGCACCTGGTTCTATTTCCCCATGTTTTACATTGTACATCCCTGTACACCGTGTGTCCTATAAAGGATATGGGCATTAAGGTACCGTGTATATATAGAGAGTGAGCACCTCCTAAATATTGATACACCAGACATGTGTAAAGGGCAATGGTGTGCAGGCAGGTTTTTATTTTTTGTGTACATTTCAAGCAAATGAAATAAAAATGCATTCTTTAACTATCGCATGCCTGCATCACTGCTTATGTAACAAATGCATTTATTTATTTATTTTCTTAAGTAAATGAACTTTAGCACTGTTGTATGTGGTATTTACCAAGCGTTTTTGCTTTTTGAGGTAAATACTGCATAAAGAGATAGTGAATTGACATTTTCTGTATCGTATGTGATATTTGGGAAAATATGTTAAATGACCCAAATACCACATGTGATATCCTTTAGTGAATTGAGCCCATAGTCTCTTTGGGTCAACATTGGATGCTTTCATCAATGATGTTACCAGAGTTAAGAGTACCCACCTATCCCAGTGGAAGAAGCCTAAGGCATAGGCTCGGAAGTCCTATACATTCACAACTTTTCAGTAGCATCCCTTATGCATCACAATGCCTTTGACTACCAACCTGTTCACCACTGCCAAACTCAAAGGGGGCATTCACCCTCAACAACAAAGATTTAAATGATGACATTAGTGTATGAAAATTTCTAATAGAGGACTTAAGTTTAGGCTTATTAGCAGTGCATCTTTTCATGGCCACCAAGGTTAGCCAGGGCCTGGAAATCCCCTGTCCTCAGTTTTGAGGTAGTGAAGAACTGAATGAATGATATCATGATTAATGAAAAGCTGACGGCTATGTTGGCGGACTCCCAAGACAAATTTCTCCAAATTTGGTGCTCATGGATTGAATATGCCTATCCCCCTATAGCCGATCCTCTCCTCCTGACATTTTAACTTTTCAGCTGTCGAAACCCCCTGGGAGCACCCAGTGCCGGTCCTACCACAGGGATTACATAGAGCGGTGATTTCCCACTTTACCTGGCTGTCAGACGAAGTCCCACCTCCTGGGCTGACTCCTATGATAGGCAGCACACTGGTGATGTCTATCAAAGGAGACGGGACTTCGTCTGAGGACAACAACCGCGCCGGGTAAACATGAGATCTCCGCTCTGTATAATATGTCTGCTCTCCTCTAATCCCTATGCACTGGTCAGGCTGCATTGATGGGCACTGAACAGGCTGCATTGATGGGCACTGGTGAAGCTGAGCTGATCGGCACTGGTGATGCTGCATTGATGGGCACTGGTGAGACTACATTGATGGGCACTGGTGAGACTACATTGATGGGCATTGGTGAGGCTGACATTATGCAGTTGGACTGGGTATAGTAATGCTATGGGGCTGGTATGAAATGTTTTCCTGTGCTGGTTTTTATACCCAGTCTGGCCCTGTGCAGACCTCTGTCGGCACAGAACCACCACATAATTTGATAGCTCACCTGGCTGCAGCTGTCCTTTGTAAACAGAGGAGCAAGCAGAGGAAGTCCTCTACTACACGCTTCCTATGCCACACTCTTCAATCAATGTCATCAGCAAGATCCACAGAAAAAGCAAGTAGTGAAAAACTACTTCTGCTGGCTTCTGTTATTTATGAATGACAGCAGAAGTTGACTGAGCTGTCAGATCCTGTGATAGAGGTCTGGATTGGGTCAGCAACGCTCGGCATCCCCCTCATAATTCGATAGTACTGTACCCCCCCTTTTCCCAAAACTTCCTATATATTTGAAACCTATATGTACACACACACACATCTACAGTATATAAGATGTTTTACTGTTGGCCCACATCTTATAATTATGGTGTTTTTTTCAGTCTACAGAGAGTACAGAGACCAAGCATGACTCTGCTATATTAGGGACAGGAACCCTGGATATTTTTGCAGAGGAGAAGGAAACCGATATTGATACTATCCCAACTGCTATCAAGTACCTTGATGATAACTCTGTTGCTCACCCAAATGTAAGTTTCATCATAAACTTTGCTCAGAGTGAATACAGAGCCATTAATAACAGTACACCAGTGAAAAATCCTAACATCTATATAGCCTATTGACGTATTTCCCTGTTAAGTGAGGATGTTAAAACAGACAGAAAATATCTCTCTAAGGCCCCATTCCACTTGGCTGCTGTAAAACTCTCGCAGAAGCAAGCGTTTCTTAATGGCACTCCAAAGGTGTTACAATTTTGCAATGTAACAAAATGCATGACTCTACACAGCCGAAAAGGAGCATAAGCTTCTTTGGCTTGTTTGTCATGCATTGGACAGCCCATTCAAATAAACAGGCTGCCCTATGCCCGACGCACAGAGCCACACAAAAGACATGCAGAAAACATGTGAGTCGCCCCCCCTCCTCCAAAGCACCCCCCATGTTGAGGGCTTGTGGCCCGGTATGGTTCAAGGGGGGCTTGCTTGCCCCCCCCCCCCCTTTTATGGCCTGCCAGTCTGTTGTTTTTTTTTTTTTTTTTATGCCAGTTCTTCTTTTGTTTACATTCTGCAGATGAGTCATGGTTATTAAGGATGCAGCAGGTGCCAGCTCCTTAACAACCAGCTGAAATAAAATGCATTCTTTAACTATCGCATGCCTGCATCACTGCTTATGTAACAAATGCATTTATTTATTTATTTATTTTCTTAAGTAAAATTAACTTTAACACTGTTGTATGTGGTATTTACCAAGCGTTTTTGCTTTTTGAGGTAAATACTGCATAAAGAGATAGTGAATTGACATTTTCTGTATCATATGTGATATTTGGGAAAAATATGTTAAATGACCCAAATACCACATGTGATATCCTTTAGTGAATTGAGCCCATAGTCTCTTTGGGTCAACATTGGATGCTTTCATCAATGATGCTACCAGGGTTAAGAGTACCCACCTATCCCAGTGGAAGAAGCCTAAGGCATAGGCTCGGAAGTCCTATACATTCACAACTTTTCAGTAGCATCCCTTATACATCACAATACCTTTGACTACCAACCTGTTCACCACTGCCAAACTCAAAGGGGGCATTCACCCTCAACAACAAAGATTTAAATGATGACATTAGTGTATGAAAATTTCTAATAGAGGACTTAAGTTTACGCTTATTAGCAGTGCATCTTTTCACGGCCACCAAGGTTAGCCAGGGCCTGGAAATCCCCTGTCCTCAGTTTTGAGGTAGTGAAGAACTGAATGAATGATATCATGATTAATGAAAAGCTGACGGCTATGTTGGCGGACTCCCAAGACAAATTTCTCCAAATTTGGTGCTCATGGATTGAATATGCCTATCCCCCTATAGCCGATCCTCTCCTCCTGACATTTTAACTTTTCAGCTGTCGAAACCCCCTGGGACCCTTTCTCTCTTCTCTTCCCTATTCATTTGCTCTTTTTTAGTTCCCCCAGTCTTACTTTCCTCCACCCCCCCACCAGATGATTTGGTATTCCCTTTACTTACTTGGCTCCACTCCCCTTATTTCACTTAATGTACTTTTCTTTTTGTATGTTTTAATGTTAACCCTTTTTGGCTGTTTTTCCATATTTAATATGGATACCATAATTATGCAATGAGCTAATTATGTGTAATGTGAAAACAGCCAATAAACAGTTTGTTAAAAAAAAATTCTGATAGAATTGACAAGATCAATTATTCTTTCTCTTTATCAAGGAGACTGTCTGGCCTCAGTGGACATTAAGAATGCCCACTTACATGTACCATTTTTTTTTTAGTGCATCGACACGTCATGTGTTTTGCAGTGAGGCCCCTGTACTACCAGTTCATAGACCTTCCATACAACCTGTCCTCAGCATTGTGGTTGTTTACCAAGTTCCATTATTGCAATTTTACACACTCATGGTATCCCGATTGTGAGCTACCTAGACATTCTCTTCTTAGTGAGGGCACTGATGTGTTCATGACTGTCCAGATATTGCAAACCTTCAGATAGATCCTGAGGTAAACCTTAAAAAAGCATTGCAAAGATTACCCATCACTTGAAATATCTATTATTTTCACAGGAAAGACTTCAGACTCTCCAGTCTCAGGTTAATGCACTCCAGACAGGAGCAGTTCAAATCTCCTTTTCTGCTTTAGAGGTTTGGGACTGATGGTGGACTCCTTTGATGCAGTTCCATTTACCCAGCTCCATTCAGGGACTCTGCAATGCAACAGTCTGTCATTGTGGGACAGGTCAGTCCTGTCTCTACACAACCCAGTTCATTTAATACCAAGCACCAGACTGTCTCTGTCCTAGTGCATTCAGAATTTGTCTCTGACGCTGGGGAAGTCTTCCCTTCCTGCTTTTTGGAAAATATTGACGACGCACTCCACCCTGTCAGGATTTGAGGGGGAGTCATGGGTACTTTGTTAGTGCAGGTGGTTATCTGTTTTGGATTCACGCAGACAACAGTCTATGAAGATAAGTCTGTATATCTCTTCTTCATTCAGCAAGACAGATTTATTTTTTGTCGTTCTGAATGGGCTTAGAAAGTGAACCCTGGCTTCTAGTTGCATCATTTCTAAGTAGTTTAGACAGACTGTCAAACAAGATTATGGTCTCAAGGATCCCCCTTTCCAGTCGAGGCTCACTTCACCAGGGCTGTGAGTGCTTCTTGGATGTTTCATCATCAGGCCTCTGTTTTCCAGGTTTGCAAGGTTGGTCTTCACGTTTTCCAGGTTTTACCAGATGGACATTTCAGCCTTTTCTGATGCCAGCTTTGGGTGCTAGTCCTTCAAGTGGATATTTAAAGAGGAACTACAGTCATTGACAAAAACAGCAGCTACAAATTCTGCAGCTGATGACTTAAAATAAATAAAAAAGAGACACTTTACCAGCCCAGGAGTCTAGAGCGGTCTTCGTCTGTCTTTGGATGCCTGGTGCCACCACCTTGGCTGTGGGAAGCTGGCTGAGACTACAGGCTGTTCCACAGCCAACTCCCCGTTGCACATGTGCGAGATGAACATTTTAGTTTCAATTCTCTAACCTACATTGAGAAAATCAAATAAGAAATGTAATTTGTTGATTTTGGACTGTCTCCACCTTTCTTTTCAGTATTTAAAATAAGGGCTGTTGTTTATTTAATACCTTATTTTAGAATGTAACATGCTTGGTGCCAAACAGGCGACCTTTGTTTCCAGTATCTGTCTTTTAATATTTGACCAGTACATCTAACAACCATTTTTTCCTCTACAGCTGTACATTGAGAAGGCTGAAGCTGAGGAAAAGTGGTTTAAAAGATTGACTTCTCTGCGACAAGAGAGACTGATGGGAAGCCCAGTAGCATGAACCTTGACATTACTGAGTCACCTTCACATTATGGTGTTTTTACTTCTGTGCCATTCCTTTAACTTCATTATTGTTTTTTTAAATAATAAATATGGCTTACTTTAGACTAGTGTGTGTTTCATGAGACTTTGGAAATGGTATATATTATACATATCTGTTGGTACTTATTAAATTGCAGTACAAATATTTGTCTTTTTTTTTAACTCCATAAAATTTTTATTGAGTTTTACAAACCGAAAAGAAGAGCAAAGACATGGCGACCTACAATGTATCCTGTTACAGCAAAGTAGCATAGATTGTGATATCATCACAAAATCGTAGTGCAAAATCAATAAGGTTATAATGAGCCATCATATATACGGTACATACAGTGCCTTGAAAAAATATTCATACCCCTTGAAATTTTGTAATGTTACAACCAAAAACGTAAATGGATTTTATGTGATAGATCAACAAAGTGGCACATAATTGTGAAGTGGAAGGGAAATAAATGGTTTTCAAAATTATTTACAAATATATGTGAAAAGTGTGGCATGCATTTATATTCAGCCCCCCTGAGTCAATACTTTGTAGAACTACCTTTCCCTGCAATTACAGCAGTCTTTTTGGAGATCTCTCTACCAGCTTTGCACATCTAGAGAGTGAAATTTTTACCCATTCATTTTTGCAAAATAGCTCAAGCTCTGCCAGACTGGATGGAGAGCGTCCGGGGGTGGCACAACAACACTCCCCCTGCCCCGGTAGACAGACGGCGGGTAATCCTCTACACACACATCCCCCCGAGACACAGGCGGCGATCAAACATTCCCACAACCCCCGCTCCGGGAGACGGATGGCGGGTCATCCTCCACACACACCCCCCCTTCCCCCCCCCCCCGAGACACAGGTGGCGGTGAGACACAGGCGGTGATCAATTATCCCCACAACCCCCCCGCGGGAGACAGGCGGTGGTGGTAATCACCCTCCATCCTCCTGCGGGAGCCAAGCAGAGGCTGCCTTACCTTCTGAGGCAAGGAGAAGGAAGAGCCGGGGCTGCTCCAGCGAGCATACATTCTTCTTTCGGCAGAATAGAAACCCCAAATGTGTCCTGAGACACGATTGGCCAGGGAGTCCTAAGACTCCCTGGCCAATAGGGGCTATTTGATTGGCCGGGAGGAGAATGAGGCAGAATAGCAAACATTAATTCGCTAGTGTATCACAACAGGGTGGGATCAGGGGGCAGTGGTCTGCGCCCAGAGCCCATGCTGTTTTGTAGCCTATTAGAGCCTCAGGCTCTAATAACATGCTTCAAAAACATACACCCCCCATTGGAATTCATAGTCTGGTGCTCTAATATGCAGATTAGGAGACCGAGAGCAAGGATGGGGGGGGCGGCGCCCCTTATGGAGCGGCCACCACTGCTTGCCACAGATTCTCAATTGGATTTAGGTCTGGGCATTTACTGGGCCATTCTAACACATGAATATGCTTTGATCTAAACCATTCGATTGTAGCTCTGGCTGTATGTTTAGGGTCGTTGTCCTTCTGGAAGGTGAACCTCTGCACCAGTCTCAAGTCTTTTGCAGACTCCAACAGTTTTTCTTCTAAGATTGTATTTGCCTCCATCCATCTTCCCATTAACTCTGACCAGCTTCCATGTAACTGCGGAAGAAAAGCATCCCCACAATATGATGCTGCCACCACCATGTTTCACGGTGGGAATGGTATGTTCAGGGTGATGTGCAGTGTTAGTTTTCTGCCACACATAGCGTTTTGCTTTTAGGCCAAAAAGTAAAATTTTGGTCTCATCTGACCTGAGCACCTTCTTCCACATGTTTGCCGTGTCCTCTACATGGCTTCCCGCAAACTGCATACGGGACTTCTTATGGCTTTCTTCTTGCCACTTCTCCATAAAGGCCAGATTTGTGTAGCGCACGTCTAATAGTTGTTCTGTGGACAGATTCTCACACCTGAGCTGTCGCTCTCTGCAGCTCCTCCAGAGTTACCATGGGCCTCTTGCCCGCTTCTCTGATTTTTGCTCTCCTTGCCCGGCCTGTCAGTTTAGGTGGACAACCATGTCTTGATAGGTTTGCAGTTGTGCCATACTCTTTCCATTTTCGGATGATGGATTGAAAAGTGCTCCGTGAGATGTTCAAAGCTTTAGGATATTTTTTTTATAACCTAACCTTGCTTTAAACTTCTGCACAACGTTATCCCTGACCTGTCTGGTGTGTTCATTGGCCTTCATGATACTGTTTGTTCACTAAGGTTCTCTAACAAACCTCTGAGGGCTTCATATAACAGCTGTATTTATACTAAGATCAAATTACACACAGACAAACTCTATTTACTAATTAGGTGACTGAAGGCAATTGGTTCCACTAGATATTAGTTAGGTGTTTCAGAGTAAAGGGGGCTGATTACAAATGCACTCCAGACTCTTCAGATATTTATTTGTAAAAAATTCTGAAAACCATTTATCATTTTCCTTCCACTTCACAATTATGTGTCACTTTGTATTGGTCTATCACATAAATTACATTTATGTTTTTGGTTGTAACCTGACAAAATGTGGAAAATTTCAAGGGGTATGAATACTTTTTCAAGGCACTGTACATTTTCTAATTTGAACTTTCCAAAGCAGAACAATTAAGAAGCATGTTTTACACAGTGATTTAAGCTTGAAAAAATGTTTCCACTAAGGGCCGGTTCACACAGGGGCGACTTGCGCTCCGACTTGTGTCGCCCCAAGTTGCTTGACATCTGAAATCCCATTGAAGCGAATGTGAGACGTGCACTACTGTCGCTCTGACTTCAGAAAAGGTTCCTGTACTACTTCAAGGCGACTTCTATCAGACTTGTGCCCATAGAAATCAATGGAAGGTGCTTCCAAGTTGGATTCCCCATCTATATTGAAGCGGCTTTACAGGAAAAAGAAAACAATTTACAAAGTTATTCCCCGCAAATTACCCAGGCAACCCCTCCCCCCCCCCTTCCCTGATTGGCCACAGGCAAAGTTGCCTGGCATGGAGTCGAGTTGTAAGTCGCCCAAAGTCCCATTGTAAGTCAGCTAGCAAAAAACGCGCTGAAGTCCGATCGACCCTGTGTGAATGTGGGCTAAGTCTCAAGCCATCGCTATTACCTAACTAGCCATTTAACTCAAATATAATAGCGTATCTGAGCAATAAAATAATGTGAGAGAAGGTGGTGATCTCTCTTCCATAGTCCTTATATTCCCAAGAGAGGGGTAACACTACCTTACAGCATAAAGTTCACCACCAAAACAGAAAGCCATAGAGAGAACAAAGAAAGAAAACAAAGGGAAGAAGAAAGAGGTGAAGGTGTACAAAAGCAAAAGAGTGGTAAACCAGAGTAAATGAAATGGTTGTCAGATAGAAGAGCAAAATTCAGAGAGAACAAAAAGAAGGTTGGGGGTGGAGGGGGGGCAGAGAGGGAAAATAGAAGGGGGTTATTAAAACTGGGGTAAAGAGATGGGTAAAATTGGAGTATGCGGGAGATTCTAAAGTAAAAAGGAGAAAGGGAGCCAAGTCCAAGCACACTAATACCAAACATTCTGTCCAGAACATTGAAGGGGTGTAGAGATGATCTGAGAAGCATTAGAATTCCCTTCCGCTGATCACCTGCCTATTTCTCAGACACATATTATTTTAGGTTGGTCCAGCTAGAATTGTATTTGAAACACACTGAATTTTCACTCCCACATATTATGATTGCCATTTCAAGCTTAGAAATATTGTTTTGTTTTTTTCTGGACAGGTTTGTAAATTCAAACCCATCTTGAATGATTATGAATTACAATATACCCAGTTTTGATATCCCTATTAAATTATTGTATTAAAATATTTTCTGTAAATATTATATTATAGCATTGGAAATTGCCAGTGATAAAAATATTAGACAGAAAAATATTTCTGGAAATGAGGATAAATTGGAAGCTTCTACTGACATTACATTTTCAACTGTATATAAAATAAGAAAAAGGGGCCTAAAGACTACCACATCCCAATTATATCATTCTAAAACCTGAACCTGGGGTATGAACCCCTATCTATGGCAGAATTTTATAGGCAGTACCACAATTTCAATAAAAAAAAGTTTATTACAATTTTTTTTAGAGGTTTTGAAACATTTTCAACTGTTTTGATGGCAAATGTCTTGCTGTTATATTTCTATCCTTTCACGTGTTTTACCTACTGTATCTGCTCCTCTATGCAGGCAGAGTAATGGAAGACATCCTTCATAATGCCCAGATCTGAATATTGAAATGGCGTCAGGCAGCCAATGCATCCTTCACTTTTTGTCCCAATAGAATCGTATGGAAAACGAGCGTTCTTCTCAACATCATTTGTGTATTAGAGACTGAAGGAGTGGCTAGAACAACTACTTTCCTTAGCCAAAAATGAGTAGTGCCTGGGACTGTATGACAGATGGGCTCAGTGACCTATAGTGCAGATTGTCCCCTAAATCTCAGAAGGTCCTTGTGCAGCTGTACAGTCTTGCCAAGTGGTGTCTCTATCCATTTATAAAAACGCTACCTGCATCATATCTATATATTTTTAAAGGGAACACTTAGGGATGGGTTTTTTTTCTTGTTTTTTAGTCAGGTAAATATAAAATATTTTGAAACATTGAAGAGTGACAGCAGAAATTAACCACTTGACCACTGGGCAATTAAACCCCTTAACAACCAGACTAATTTTCAGCTTTCAGTGCTCTCACATTTTGAATGGCAATTACTCAGTCATGCAACACTGTACCCATATGAAATTTGCGTCCTTTTTTTCACACCAATAGAGCTTTCTTTTGGCGGTATTTATTCACCTCTGGGTTTTTTCATTTTTTGCGCTTTAATTTAAAAAAAAGGAAAATTTTGTAAAAAATGAATTTTTCTTAGTTTATGAAATTTTGCAAATTAGTCATTTTTCTTCATAAATTTTGGCCAAAATGTATACTGCTACATATCTTTGGTAAAAAAAAAACTAATTAGTGTATATTATTTGGTCCTTGTGTAAGTTATAGAGTCTACAAGCTATGGTGCCAATCACTGAATATTGATCACACCTGATGTACCGACGGCCTATATCATTTCTTGAGCCCCTAACAAGCCAGGAAAGTACAAATACCCCCAAATGACCCCTTTTTGGAAAGTAGACATTCCAAGGTATTTAGTAAGAGGCATGGTGAATTTTTTGAAGTTGTAATTTTTTCCCACAATTCTTTGCAATATGAAGATTTTTTTTTCTTTTTTTTTTCACAAAATTGTCATATGTTAACAGGTTATTTCTCACACCCAGCATATGCATACCACAAATTACACCCCAAAACACATTCTACTACACCTCCTGAGTATGGCGATACCACCTGTGTGAGACTTTTACACAGCCTGGCCACATACCGAAGCCCAACATGCAGGGAGCGCCATCAGGCGATCTAGGAGCATAAATTACACACATAATTTCTTGACTACCTCTTGCACATTTGAAGGTCCTGGAGCACCAGGACAATTGGAAACGCCCAAAAAATGACCTCTTTTTGGAAAGTAAACACCCCAACGTATATTCTAGGAGGCATAATGAGTCTTTTGAACATGTCATTTTTTTCCACAAGTTTTTGGAAAATGTGGAAAGAAAATGAAAACGCTTTTTTTATATAAAAAGTTGTCCATTTATACAATATTTCTAACACACCGCATGTACCTAGCAAAAATGACACCCCACAAAATATTCTGCTACTCCTCCAGAGTATGGCGATACCACATGTGTGACACTTTTACACAGCCTGACCACATACAGAGGCCCAACATGCAGGGAGCACCGTCAGGTGTTCTAGGGGCATACATTTCAAATCTAATTTGACTACCTTTTACACTATTGTGAGGCACTGTGGTGGCATGGATAGGCAGTGTAGTGGCACGGATGGGCAGTGTAGTAGCACAGATGGGCACTGTAGTGGCATGGATGGGCACTCTAGTGGCACGGATGAGAACTGATGTGGTATGAATGAGGCACAAATGAGCCATGGATAGGGATGACTGAGCACGGATGGGGATGACTGAGCACGGATGGGGATGGGTGAGCATGAATAAGGATGGATGAGCACAGATGGAGATGGATGAGCACAGATGGGATGGATGAGCACAGATGGGATGACTGAGCACGAATGAGGATGGATGAGCACGAATGAGGATGGATGAGCACGGCTCGGTGAGGATGGCTGAGCATGGATGGATGGATGGGTGGCTGAGCATGGATGGGGTGAGGATGGCTGGGTGGGTGACCATGGATGGATGGATGGGTGGCTGAGCATGGATGGGGTGAGGATGGCTGGGTGGGTGAGCATGGATGGGTGGCTGAGCATGGATGGGGTGAGGATGGCTGGGTGGGTGTGGATGGATGGTGGGGGGTGCAGCCTGTCCCCCATTGTCACTTAGCAGCACTGTGGGCATTACACAGCGCTGCACACGTCCTCTCTCACACTGCACCGATCGGTGCGGAGAGAGAAAAGCCAGCGGAAGCGCTGGCTTGTTTACATGTGATCGCTCCGTCATTTGACGGAGCGATCACGTGGTCAAAGGCCGCTCACAGCGGCCATTCACCGCGATCCGTGATGCGCCGGGTCCCCTGGACCCGGCAGTCATGGATGTTCCCTTGTGCGCGCCTTAGGGGGCGCGCGGGAAGCACGTTTCTGGAAGGACGTCAATAGACGTCCTCCCGGAGTTAAGCAACCACCCTGTAGACGTATTTTGTCTATGGGCCGGTTGTTAACTGGATAAAGACCAAGTGGTCCATCGAGTCTGCCCCACTTTTTTTTTCTATTTATACATTTTTTTGTCTAGAGCATAGATCTATGTTTGTCCCAAGATTGTTTAAATCTGGCTCACTACCTCTGCGGGAAGTCTATTTTCCCAGCATCAATTATTATTTCAGTAAAATAATATAATAAGGATTTATCCAGAAGCTGCAATAGAGGCAAAAAAAACAAAACACATCCATTAAAGCGGAGTTCCACCCAAAAGTGCAACTTCCGCTTTAAGGGAGGGTGACCCCCCCGACATGCCACAATCGGCATGTCATTTTTTTGAGGGGGTGGACTGGAGACCCTGTTTTCACAGGGTCCCAGGTCCACTTCCTCCCCTGAAGCCGCGGCTCTGGAAGGAAGTCCACCCCCCCCCCCTTGGCAATCTTGTGGGACACATCACAGGTCCCAGAAGATACGCCGGCCATTCACAAGATGCAGAGAAACTCACGCCCGGCTTTGAAGCCAAAGCCGGGTGCCCACACATATGATGCTGGCGCCACAGAGGGGGCGAAGAGCGAGCCCTTGAGCGACCGCATCGCTGGAGCGAGGGACAGTTGAGTGTCTGATTATTAAAAGTCAGCAGCTACACTTTTTGTAGCTGCTGACTTTTACCTGGGTGGAACTCCGTTTTAAATGATTTATGTAAACGCAAGAAGATACCTGCACTAGTGGTCCTCAGTAGAGTTGAGCGAACCCGAACTGTAAAGTTAGGGTTCGTAACGGACTTTAGGGTGTCCGTGTCTCGAACATTTGAGAAAAAGTTTGGGTATCTTTTCGCGCCTGTTGAATAGCTGCAGGGCAGCCAATCAACAAGCGTTTCACTCGTTTGCCCTTAGAAGCCATCACAGCCATGCCTACTAATGGCATGGTTGTGATTGGTCAGTGCATCATGTGACCTCTATATAAGCTGGAGTCACGTAGTGCTGCATGTGACATCATCTCATACTAGTGTAGGGAGAGGATGCTGCTGCTGCTGCGAGGGACAGATTAGCTTTTGAAAATCATCTCATACTAGTGTAGGGAGAGGATGCTGCTGCTGCTGCTGTGAGGGACAGATTAGCTTTAGAAAATCATCTCATACTAGTGTAGGGAGAGGATGCTGCTGCTGCTGCTGCTATGAGGGACAGATTAGCTTTAGGAAATCATCTCATACTAGTGTAGGGAGAGGATGCTGCTGCTGTGAGGGACAGATTAGCTTTAGAAAATCTGTTAAAAGCAGCGATTTATTGGTGGGTGGGTGCTAGAGGAGATTTTTGTTTGCTAGAGTACATTTTGTTTGCTAAGCAAAGTGCCTCACATAAAACCTAAGCAATTTTTCTGTTTGTTAGGTGGGCGTTTGCAGACATTTTTGCAAGTGCAGTGCACTTGCAAGTGCTTGTGTGTCAGGGACACTACTTTAATTGTGTTCTGTTCAGTTGGCAACATTTTCGCATATTTAAATACTGCTTTTACATTGCAGTTAGACAAATAAATTTTTTTTTTTGTGCAAAATATTACATTTCTTGCACAAAAATAAAAGGTGCGTTTACATTGCTGGTTTAAAAATATATATATATATTCTAAATACTACATTTGCGGCCAGCGGTGCATTTCTTGCACAAAAATAAAGTGGGTCTACATTGCTGGTTTAAAAAAAAAAAATTCTAAATACTACATTTGCGGCCAGTGGTGCATTTCTTGCACAAAATTAAAAAGTGCTTCGACATTGGCAGTTTAAAAAAATAATATAAATTTGTGCTAAACAGTACATTTGCCTCCAGAATGAGGAGAGCGTCAAATAAGGGACGTAGTCGTGGTGTTGGTGAAGCTCCTATTGCAAGGAGAGGACGTGGTCGATCTGTGCCAGCTACACGCACAAGTGAAACACCTTCCTCAGGTGCGAGTAGCCGACAGAACCTTCAACATTATATGGTAGGCCCAAATGCCGCTCAACGAATGGTGAGGCCAGAACAAGTACAGACGATAGTAGGCTGACAATGCCTCCAGTTCCTTCACATTGTCTCCCACCCGTTCCCTTGCTGAAAGCTCAGAGTTGGCACCTGAACCCCATCTGTCTTTCACCTCAGCCCCTTGTAAATCAGTTAAGCAATCTGAGCCCCAAGTCATGCAGCAGTCTCTTATGCTTTTTGATGACTCTGCTGGTGTGCATTCCGTGGGCCATCCACATAGCCCTGCCCCAGAAGTGGAAGACATTGAGTGCACCGATGCCAAACCACTTCTGTTTCAGGATGAGGACATGGAAACACCACCGCAGCATTATTAAAATGAACCAGACATGGATCCCACAAGACTTGTCTGTACCTTGTGCAGAATAGACATAAGTCTTTATTGGAATTTGTAACAGGAGAAACATGAAAAATAAACCATGGTACATTTTACATGGAAAAAGTGAACCTGGGCTAGAACATCTCTGGGTTTGTCTGCAGATAGTGATCTTTTTTTTTTTTTTTTAATATGTCTCAATATTTTGGGGGCTACCCCAATTAGAAAAAAACAAAACAAACAAAAAACAGTGTTGGCTACCTCCTCCACCGCCACTACCACCTACACTGCCATGGTCACTGCCTCCTCAACCTTCTACTCCACATCCACCTCCTCCTCCATTTTTTTTATGTGATTTTAAGTTATTTCCCTATCCACATTTGTTTGCAGGGCACTTGTCCTACTCTTACCCCCATTTTGCTTCCTTATGCAGCCCTCTAGCCCTTTCCAGGACTTTTTTAGAGCCATTTTAGTGCCCAAATGTTCGGGTCACCATTGATTTCAATGGGGTTCGGGGTCAAGTTCGGGGCCGAACTCGAACTTTTTCGCAAGGTTCGGCCAAACCCGAACATCCAGGTGTCCGCTCAACTCTAGTCCTCAGTACAGCCTGCTCAGCAGGCCCTCAGAAGAACAATGAGCAGCACAGGAGTAACATCTCCTACTCTCAGTCCCAGCTATAGAATAGAGCTGCCTAGGGTACAGTAACATGCTTTTCTCCTGTGTATTCACGGCAAAAGGTAGATTTTAGAAGGTTACAATGGCAGTAGAACATCAATATCTAGATCAGCCTTTCTCAACCTTTTCAACACTGAGGAACCCTTGAAATAATTCTCCGGTCTCGGGGAACCGCTGCTAAAAATGAAAAATCTACAACTCATGATACATTAGTGTGATGGTCAATGGGAAGAATGCTCCTCACACTTGTGGTCATTGGGAAGAATTACCCCCTTACAGATAGCTAAAAAGATCAATGGTATCATTGGGAATTTATGTAAGAGGTAGAAATTGACCCAGAGGTTGCTAGGAACCCCTAGCAACCTCAGGAGGAACCCTGCTTGAGAAACCCTGATATAGATATATGGCCTAATCTCCCCTTTCCTTACATTAATTTAAATTCTTAAGCCTGTGTGCTCATTTGTGAGTATATTATGAATATAGTACCAAACTGTGCCAAATTACAAATAGATTAGATCATTCTGGTATAATACTGTCAACTAGTGCTGTGCCATGAATTTATACAGATGAGAAGTTCATCTTAGCCATCATTCTGTGTGAGGCTGGTCCGGAACATGTGACATGTGGGTGTCTCAAATGGGTGAACAGATGGGGTTTTCAGTACATGAGGCTGTACTCACTGTAAAGAATTGGGTTGCTATTTATTGGCTGTACTGACTCTCCATTAACACCTTCTGTAATCCCATTTTATTTAGCAAAAGAGCGGACTATAGTATGGGAAATTAGGAATCCTGAATATGGTTCTGGGGATTTGTTTTCATTTCTTCTGCAAGATTACATTACACACAGATCACAGGAGTCACCTCTTACATACTCTGGCGTAATCTAGAAAGTATTTCACACAAAACCGTTGTGGAAAAGGCAGTAGGAGAAGTTCAAGAGCATTATAAATTAGAATCAGAATCAATGGAAACACAATAGAATTGACCATACATGAGCTCTACTTTGGTAATACCTTTTTCTTCTTCTTTTTCTGAGTGTCATTTAAACTGGAAAAGGGCCAGAACTGAATGACCGAGAATAATCCAGATGGCAGCACTGGAGAGTGAAGAGGATGAGTAGGGATATTTTTCCTTAAAAAAATTGGGCAGCAAAGGCATTATTAAAGTAGAACTTTACCCATAACAACTTGACAGAAAATAATGTTAGTGAGAACACACATTTCACATTAATAATCATGCTACCAAAATTATTGTGCTGTAAATTGCCTCCAGCATTGTTCCTTTTTTTTGTTCTTGGCCATTTTGCTGGAGCCCAGAGCCCCTGAGCAGCAGTAAATCTTTAGGCAGTCAGCAGATCGGCCTCTAGTGGCTCTGATTTTCAGCACAGTGCCCAAAATAGAGAGCAACTGAGCATGTGCAGAGCAGAGTGAGACAATGTATTACTGGATTTTAAACAGTATAGGCACTTATTGGTAATGTTTTACACAGCTAAACCTGCAAAGGGGGCCAGTCTGAAGTGATCTAGCAAGACTTAATTTTCTGGCTAAAGTTCCACTTTAACAACTTTTGTTGTAGGGGGTATACCCTAAAAAGTTAACAAAGTTCCTAGGGAATATCTTATGTTCTGCTCCTCCCTCCAACCCCCCCCCCCCCCCAATCAACTTTTGCCTACAGTTCTTGGCTGTGAAAATGACAATCAGGAGCTTGCTAGGTATGACCGGACCAGTGGCAAATGTCAATGACATATATAACATAAGTGTGTTTACTTCTTTTCATTCAATTAAAGCAACTGTAGAAGTTTTAGGAAAAAAAAAAAAGATTTTGTAAATTAAATTGTGTTCCTATTATTAAGCTTAGATAACCATAATTCTCCTATTTAAATCCTTCAACCTCTTGCCTTTTTAGGTTACAATTCTACCTTTTAATACTTTTTTTTTTTTTTTTGCATTGTCGCATTAGAGTAAAAATGTTTAAAAATGGAAAATAAACCTTTTTTTGCCATACTTTGTACCAGAAATGCTATTTCATTATAGATAGGGCAAACTATAGAATATAATGTACAGTATACATTTATCTACAGTAAGTACATGTAGACAGGAAGTGGCTGCAAGAGATTGTTGGCACTGAGATGCAATGAAGGAGGAATAAAAGGTAAAAATGTGTTTTGTTTAACCACTTCAGCCCCGGAAGATTTCCCCCCTTAATGACCAGGCCATTTTTTGCGATACGGCACTGCATCGCTTTAACCACTTCAGCCCCTGAAGGATTTCCAGCTTTAGGACGGGAGCCCTTTTTGCGATTCGGCACTGCGTCGCTTTAACTGACAATTGCACGGTCGTGTGACGTTGTACCCAAACGAAATTTGTGTCCTTTTTTTTCCCACAAATAGAGCTTTCTTTTGGTGGTATTTGATCACCTCTGCATCATTTCTGATCGCCGCTATAAACAAAAGAAGAGCGACAATTTTGCAAAAAAACCCAAATTTCTTACTTTTTGCTAGAATACAAATAAAAAGAAAATATAAAAAAACATTTTTTTTCACCGTTTTTGGCCAATTTATATTCTTCCTCATATTTGCGATAAAAAAAATCGCAATCGGCGTTTATTGATTGGTTTGCGCAAAAGTAGTCGCGTTTACGGATGATGAGA
Source organism: Glandirana rugosa (assembly GCA_018402905.1). Lineage (NCBI taxonomy): Eukaryota > Metazoa > Chordata > Amphibia > Anura > Ranidae > Glandirana > Glandirana rugosa. The sequence goes on along the minus strand of BLSH010552316.1, from coordinate 2,315,517 downwards.
ATTCATTTTTGGGGTTTTTTTTTTTTTTTTTTACTAGTAATGGCGGCGATCTGCGATTTTTAGCGGTACTGCGATATTGGGGCGGACATGTCGGACTATTTTGACACTTTTTTGGGACCATTGGCATTTATACAGCGATCAGTGCTATAAAAATGCACTGATTACTGTGTAAATGTCATTGGCAGTGAAGGGGTTAACCTGCAGGGGGCGCTCTAAGGGTTAAATATGTTCCCTGGGCGTGTTCTAACTGTAGGGGGACTGCACTATCTGGGGAAGGGAAGTGGTCACAGCCTTCGTATACAGGAAGGCTGTGATCACAGCCCTTCCCCCTTCACATACGCGGGTAGCCGGCGGCAATCGAAGCCGCCGCACCCGCTCCCTGGCCCCCCCCGAACACAGTGAGCGCGTGGGCGCTCACTAAACTCGTTCCTGCAGCCGCCGTCGTATGACGGCGTTTTGCGGGAACGAGCCACTTTGCCGCCGTCAGGTGCCGATCGGCGGTCGGCAAGTGGTTAACTGACCATTGCGCGGTCGTGCAACGCTGTACCCAAACGAAATTGACATCCTTTCTTTTGGTGTTATTTGTTCACCTCTGCGGTATTTTATGCTCTATAAACAATAAAAGCGACAATTTTGAAAATAAAACTATATTTTTTACTTTTTGCTATAGTGAATATGCAGAAAAAATGTAAAAAAAACAAATTTCTTCCTCAGTTTAGGCCAATATGTATACTTCTACATATTCGTGGTAAAAAAAAAAAAATCGCAATAAGCGTATATTGATTGGTTTGCGCAAAAGCTATAGCGTCTACAGAATAAGGGATATATTTATGGCATTTTTATTATTTTTTTTACTAGTAATGGTGGTGATCTACGATTTTTAGTGGGACTGTAACATTGCAGCGGACTGATCACTTTTGACACTTTTTTCGGACCACTGACATTTATACAGCGACCAGTGCGATAAAAATGCACTGATTACTGTATAAATGACACTGTCAGGGAAGGGGTTAACACTAGTGGTGATCAAGGGGTTAAATGTGTTCCCTGGGAGGGGTTTATAACTGTATGGGGGCTGGGCTGCCTGGAGGAGGAGAGAGACCACTGTTTCTAATCACTAGGAAGAGACGATCTCGCTCAACTCCCCTGACAGAAGGGGAAACTGCTTTGTTTACACTGGCAGACCCCCGTTCTGGCTCTGTGGGGAACGATCGCGGATCGCGCACGCCCGCAACGGCTCCTTCTGACGCAGATGTTCAATGACATCGCTTTACGGGAATGAGCCACATTGCTGCAGTAAAACGATGGCGGGCGGTCATTAAACGGTTAATTGCTTCCTGACCGCCTAGTTGTAAAACGGCGGTCGCACAGGAACCCTATTATTTTGGGAGGACATCATATGACACCCTTCTGAGAACGTGCTCTGTCCCACTAGACACAGTGGATGACTGATCAGTGTACTGGACCGCTGGTGGTACCATGTGATCGCTGTGACCAATCACAAGTGATCGCATGACAGTTGTAAACAATGAATGGCTTCCTTTCATGCCGTTTATTGTATACAATTGTGTTGTTAGCTGTGAAAACATGGTACAGTACATATGTGCCATGTGATTAGCTGTGGCCAATCACAGCTAATCACAACAATACACATTGTCTATACACTGTCATTCAGTAAAATATTTGCTTATAGCTGTGAAATTCACTGCTATACACAGTTTTAGTATTTAAAAAAATCCTGATCAACTCCCCAGAAAGGTAAAGTGTTACTATAGTAACACTGTATTACTTTGGTCACAATATGTAAAAAAAAAAAAAAAAAAAATGTATAAATATTTGTTTTTTTACATACTGTCACCAGTCAATGTCCTTGGTCACTGCCACACCAGTTATACAATGATACTGCACTGGTGACAGTATGTAAAACATTTTTTTTAAAATGTGAAACGGTAAATTTTCTTAATTTTCCAAAACATTGTTGCAAAAAATGACAACTTCAAATAGCGCGGCATGTCTCTTACTAAATACCTCAGACTGTCTACTTTACAAAAAGGTCATATTTGTACTGTCCTGGCATTTACAGGTCTCAAGAAATGAGATATGCTGTCAGTACATCAGGATTGATCCGTTTTCAGATATATATATATATATATATACTATAATTTGTGGACTCTATAACTTTCCTGCAGACTAAATAATATATACTGTTTTGGGTTATTTTTTATAAATTTGTGAAGAAAGATTATTTATTTGCAAAATTTTATAATAGAAACTAAGAAAAACATGGGATTTTTTTTCTAAATTTTGGGCCTTTTTCCGTTTATTTAGCAAAAAATAAAAAAAAAAGCCATTTGTGATTAAATACCATAAATAGAAAGCTTTATTTGTGTGAAAAAAATGATAAAAAATTCACATGGGTACAGTGTTGCATGACCGCACAGTTATCATTTAATAAAGAGTGACAGTGCTGAAAGCTGAAAATTGGCCAGTATTGAGGTGGTTAAAGTGGCTGAAAGCCTAAACATTTTTTTACCGTAATGCATTCCCTGCATTAAGGTAAAAAATGTTTTGGTATGTGTTAGCGAAATCCTGTGATGAGGGAGTGGGGGGCAGGGCAGAGCCTCTCTGTCTGTGTCTATAGGCGCAGGCAGCATGGCTCAGGATCAAGCCTACAGGTGTGCCACAATAGAGAGCAGCTTCCTATGGTGGCACACAAAGAAGAGGGGGAGTCAGGAGCGCCAGGGGGGACCCCAGAAAAGGAGGTTTGGGGCCACTCTGTGCAATACCATCGCACAGAGGAGGTAAGTATAACATGTTTGTCATTTTAAAACAAATAAAAAAATTGACCTAACACACTTTAACCACTTCAAGACCAGGAAAATTCTAGCACTTCTCACATACATACAAACATCTATATGTATGAAAATGTCCAAATTGGGCCCAAAGTGTCAATACTTTGTGTAGCCACCATTATTTTGGGGTCGTTATCATGTTGGAATACTTCCCTGCGGCCCTCCGAAGGGAGGGGATAATGCTCTGCTTCAGTATGTCATAGTACATGTTTGCATTCATGGTTATCTCAGTGAATTGTAACTTCCCACTTCCGGCAGCACTCATGCAGCCCCAGACCATGACACTTCCACCACCATGCCTGACTGTAGGCAAGACACACTTGTCTTTGTATTCCTCACCTGGTTGCCACCACACACGCTTGACACCATCTGAACCAAATAAGTTTATCTTGGTCTCATCAGACCACAGCACATGGTTCCAGTAATCCATGTCCTTAGTCTGCTTGTCTTCAGCAAACTGTTTGTGGACTTTCTTGTGCATCATCTTTAGAAGAGGCTTCCTTCCGGTAGGACAGCCATATAGACTAAATTGATGCAGTGCGTGGCGTGTGGCCTGTGCACTGACAGGCTGACCCCCCCCCACCCCTTCAACCTCTGCAGGAATGCTGGCATCACTCATTCGTCTATTTCCCAAAGACAACCTCTGGATATGACGCTGAGCACGTGCACTCAACTACTTTGGTCGATCATGGCGAGGCCTGATCTGAGTGGAACCTGTCCTGTTAAACTGCTGTATGGTCTTGTCCACCGTGCTGCAGCTCAGTTTTAGGGTCTTGGCAATCTTCTTATAGCCTAGGCTATCTTTATGTAGAGCAACAATTCTTTTTTTCAGATCCTCAGAGAGTTTTTTGCCATGAGGTACCATGTTGAACTTCCAGTGACCAGTATGAGTGAGGGCGATAACACCAAATTTATCACAGCTGCTCCCCATTCACACCTTAGACCTTGTAACACGAATGAGTCACATGACACTGGGGAGAAAAAATGGCTAATTGGGCCCAATGTGGACATTTTCACTTAAGGGGTGTACTCACTTTTGTTGCCAGCGGTTTAGACATTAATGGCTGCGTGTTGAGTTATTTTGAGCACTCTTATACAAGCTGTACACTCACTACTTTACATTGTAGCAAAGTGTCATTTCTTCAGTGTTATCACATAAAAAGATATAATAAAAATACAAAAATGTGAGGGGTATATATATATATATATATATGCATGCATGCACACGCACACACACACACACAGTATATTTTTTTTTTTAAGCAGAGGCTTAATTTTCAGGAATAAAAATACACTTAAATGAATTGTAGTGCACAGAAAAACAATATAATACCCAATTCTTTGGTAAAATATTAAAGAGGATGTTATGCCGAGTAAATAGATTCCTAAAATGTCCCACTTTAAAATTGTATGTGCCCATAGAAGATAAACTATGTTACCTAAAAATCTCTATAGGCAATGCATTCAAAAGCTATTACAGGTTACTAGAGTTGGGCGAATTTGCAGGGTGTTCGGCAGGTGTTTGCCCCGCCGAACGCCCTGCAATGCACTGTGCCCTGATTGGGCAATGCTTTGCTGGTTGTTAAGGAGCGGCGCCAGGAAGCCGGCCATGGCATCCTTAACCACTTCTAAACTGAGCCTGTTTTTTGGGTTCGGTGGTTACGAGTTAAAAACATTTTTTTTGCTATAAAATTATTTAGAACCCCCAAACATTATATATATTTTTTTTCTAACACCCTAGAGAATAAAATGGCGGTCATTGCAAAACTTTATGTCATACCGTATTTGTGCAGCGGGCTTCCAAGCGTGTTTTTTTTTTTAAATAAATTCTGTTTTTTTAGTTAAAAAAATAAGAAAACAGTAAAGTTAGGCCAATTTTTTTCCATATTGTGAAAGATAATGTTACGCCGAGTAAAATTATATCCAACGTGTCATGATTCAAAATTGCGTCTGCTCGCGGAATGGCGACAAACTTTGCAACTTAAAAATCTCCATTGGCGACGTTTAAAAAATTCTACAGGTTAGCATTTAAAGTGCCCTTAATATAGAACATATATAGGGATATAAAGTACCTACGTCCAAAATGTTTCTATAATATTGAAGAAGGGGAAGAGTGGCCAAACCTATCCCCTTAGCAGGCAAAAGAATTTTTGAGGACTTTAATGGCACCGTATGAAATCATGTACAATACAAATTTCTAAAATAGATACATCTTTATTAATGCTCCTATAGGAGCAATCACATAACAATACATCTAAAAATAAAGCAACAGAGTGCTTCAGAGTGTTCCATACAGTGATAATATACACAAATTATGTCAATACAGATCCCTGCAGACCCAACATGTTTCGCGGGTTTGATGGGGTATCACCGCTTCCTCAGGAGTCTTTTTGCAGAGGGATACATGAGTATTGTACAGCATATATTCAACGTTGGTACTATGACAGAGAAGATTTTGTATATTAGACATGGTTCACAATCCGTAATCTAATTAAACAGCCAGAGGATAAACATAACTATAAATTAACTGTCACTAGGGAGGAGCCATCCCAAAAAGGGCCCTTACCAGGATCACTGTATAGGCAAAGTGGAGAGGCTAATGTCTCCCCCGGCGAAGGTGGAGGCAGTCAGAGGCGTCCCAGATAAGGGGAACCTGGATAGAGTGAGTATATATAACATACTTTCAGACATAGTGTTGACAACAAGGTGCGACTACTATGTCATTAAGTATTAAATAGCTAGGAAAGTTACAATATACCCCAACCAGTTAATCTGATCGTTACCTGGAAGGAAAGAGTTCCCACAAACGTGCCGCTGGATGGAAGGGATTCAATCTAAAGATATTAATAACGTATAGGGCTGTAAGAAAGTGAACCCAGTAGATAAAGAAATTGCCTTGATATTACATCAACGATAAGGTATCAGAGGTAGGGCCAGCCATACTGCTCCCTTGAATCTGGTGGGTATCAGAAAGCAGAAAGTAAATACAGGGTCCATGACTAAAGTTTGAGCTGTTGTAGTGAATCCTAAATAATATTTACCCGTGTGTAGATCCCAGAGTGTTTCCAGCGGCACTGTGCATCAACCTCATTCCCGGATCCCTATATAATGCCAGAGCGCGCCAAAAGACTATCTCTGTCCGGGGACGCCACACCGCCCATGGCGTGTGACGTCACCGGGCCCGGCCCTATGGAGCGCACGCGCGGCCACGCATGCGCAATGCCAAACCCAGACTCCACGTGAAACGTGCGTCCGTAAACACCTCATAGGGGGCAGGACAAATCCTCCCCCTATTCCCCACAGGGCCGCACCTTCGCAGGAGACCACACATACCTTTCTGATGGAGGTAAAATCCTTACACCTGTTACAAGACACATAGGTCTACACCATAGATATATTGGGATGGTCTCCTTCTTTGTTCTAGAAATAATTGTGCGCTCCACAGGGCCAGGCCCGGTGACGTCACATGCCATGGGCGGTGTGGCGTCGCCGGACAGAGATAGTCTTTTGCCGCGCTCTGGCATTATATAGGGATCCGGGAATGAGGTTGATGCACATTGCCGCTGGAAACACTCTGGGATCGACACACGGGTAAATATTATTTACGTTTCACTACAACAGCTCAAACTTTAGTCATGGACCCTGTATTTACTTTCTGCTTTCTGATACCCACCAGATTCAAGGCAACAGTATGGCTGGCCCTACCTCTGATACCTTATCGTTGATGTAATATCAAGGCAATTTCTTTATCTACTGGGTTCACTTTCTTACAGCCCTATACGTTATTAATATCTTTAGATTGAATCCCTTCCATCCAGCGGCACGTTTGTGGGAACTCTTTCCTACCAGGTAACGATCAGATTAACTGGTTGGGGTATATTGTAACTTTCCTAGCTATTTAATACTTAATGACATAGTAGTCGCACCTTGTTGTCAACACTATGTTATATATACTCACTCTATCCAGGTTCCCCTTGTCTGGGATGCCTCTGACTGCCTCCACCTTCGTTGGGGCAGACATTGGCCTCTCCACTTTGCCTATACAGTGATCCTGGTAAGGGCCCTTTTTGGGATGGCTCCTCCCTAGTGACAGTTAATTTATAGTTATGTTTATCCTCTGGCTGTTTAATTAGATTACTGATTGTGAACCATGTCTAATATACAAAATCTTCTCTGTCATAGTACCAACGTTGAATATATGCTGTACAATACTCATGTATCCCTCTGCAAAAAGACTCCTGAGGAAGCGGTGATACCCCATCAAACCCGCGAAACATGTTGGGTCTGCAGGGATCTGTATAAGTATTGACATAATTTGTGTATATTATCACTGTATGGAACACTCTGAAGCACTCTGTTGCTTTATTTTTAGATGTATTGTTATGTGATTGCTCCTATAGGAGCATTAATAAAGATGTATCTATTTTAGAAATTTGTATTGTACATGATTTCATACGGTACCATTAAAGCCTCAAAAATACTTTTGCCTGCTAAGGGGATAGGTTTGACCACTCTTCCCCTTCTTCAATATTATATCTACAGGTTAGCAGTTTTGAGTTATAGAGCAGATGTAGTGCTAGAATTATTGCTCTCGCTCTAACAATCGTGGCAATATCTCAAGTGTGTGGTTTGAACACCGTTTTCATATGTGGGCGGGACTTGCGTATGAGTTTGCTTCTGCACGCGAGCTCGGCGGGACGGAGCACTTTAAATTTTTTTTTTTAATTATTTATTTTGCTTTTTACTTTTTATTTTACACTGTTCTTTTTTAAAAAATAAATGTATCACTTTTTGTCCTATTCAATGAAATGTAAACATTCCTTGTAATAGAAAAAAGCATGCCAGGACCTCTTAAATATGAGATCGGGGGTTAAAAAGACCTCAGATCTCATATTTACACTAAAATGAAGAAAAAAAAAAGTGAAAAAAATGACAGCCCAAAAAAAAAAAACAAAAATGGGCCCTTGAAGACCGTTGGGCGGAACTGACTTCTGACGTAATTTCCTGCCGTGCTATGGAGCCGAGTGAGATGATGTGGAATCGCCAGAAGAAAAAAACGATATCTGAATGGTGGCTGTAGCTGCAGGCACCATTCAGATATCACCACTCAAACCCAAGGACGTCATATGAGGTCCGGCGGTACTGAAGTGGTTAATAACCTATGAGTCAACAGCTGTCAATGGGCTTCCCCACTGACAGCTGAATAAAAAAAAATGCTGGTTAAAAAAAAGTGAAAAAAGACTGACTTGCCATGCTGCTTGCTCGGTTGAGGGTCTGGTATGGATATTACGGGAAACCCCACCCCGTTAGTGTTTTAAATTTTTTCAATAGGCAGGTGGCGGAAATTGCAACCACAAATCAATTTAAATGTGATTTGACTCTTCTTTAGATATGTAGTTTTTGCCCAGTCAGCTTTGCCTAATCAGGGCACAGTAAAAGCTAGTTGTTAAGGAGCAGGGCCTGGAAGCCAGCCAAGTCGACCTGAACAACCGATGAGTCATCAGCTGTCAATGGCCTTCCCTGCAGCGTAGAAAAAGGAATGACTGCACCTCAAAGGAAGTCCGAAAAAGTATCTTTGTTTATTGAAACATTAAATTAGCATGGTACAGGATGAACCGGGTCAAAGGCAGACGGGTTTCACACACAACAGTGCTTATTCATGGTCTTCCCTGCTGACAGCTTAATAAAAAATTGCCGGTAAAAAAAAAAAAAGTAAAAACAAAAAATGATGTAGGGTCCCCCCAAAATCCATGCCAGACCCTTATCTGAGCATGCAGCCTGGCATGTCAGGAAAGGGGGGGTGAGTGCCCCCCCTCCTGAACCATACCAGGCCACATGCCCTCAATATGGGGAAGGTAGGTGCTTTGGAGGACAAGGGCCTCATCCCTGGCTGGTAGTTGTGGGGGATAAGGGCAAGGGGCTTATCGGATTTTGGAAGCCCCCTTTAACAAGGGTGCCCCCAGATCCCAGCCCCAATGTGAATGAGTGTACCCCTACCCATTCACCAAAAAATTAGAAAAAAAAAAAAAAAAAAAAAAGCACAGAGAAAGTTTTTGACCAATCCTCTATTAAAAAAATAAAAAAACAGTGACCCCTGATGTACATCCATCGTCAATCACGCCGCCCCCCGCACTTCCAGATTCTGATAAGCCCCCTGCCCGCAGACCCCCACAACCACCGGCAAGGTTGTGGGGATGAGGCCCTTGTCCCCATCAACATGGGGACAAGGTGCTTTAGGGTGTTGAGGGCATGTGGCCTGGTATGGTTTGGGGCACTTTTCTCCCCCCCTTACCTGACCTGCCAGGCTGCTTGCACGGATAAGGTATCTATTTTGGGGGAGACCCCACACCATTTTTTTTTAATGTTGGCGTGGGGTTCCCCTTAAAATCCATACCGGGGGGGGGGGGCACACCATTTTTTTATTTCTTTTTTTTTGCAAAAGCCGTGTGTCGGCAATTGCAATCGCGAGTCAATTTAAATGTGATTTGACTTTTTTTTCTTTAGAAATGTAATTTTTACTGCATCATGTTCTATGCATGCTACAGATGCGCCACTTTGCAGGCAGACTAAGGGGACCCCAAGGCACTATTTAAAGGATTTTTTTGTTTTTATTGTTGCACTTTAACCACTTCCACACTGCACGCAGTATATTTACTGCGGCAGTGTGGACGTGTCCCGCGAATCGCCGCAAATAAACGGCGATTTGCAGAGTAGTCGCTATGGGGTGCAGGCGCGCCCGCCTCACTCGGTAGGAGTGTGCCCGCGGCTCGGACGGACCCGATGTCCGTTGGCGAGCCACGATGTGCAGCCAGAGCAAGAGAACGGGGAACCGCCGATGTAAACACGGCGGTTCCCCGCTCTGTCAGTGGGGACATAAGAGATCTACTGATCCCTGTCACTGGGATCAGTTACATCTCTTATGCCCATAACAGCCCAGCCCCCCACAGTTAGGAAATGCCTAGGGAACACAGTTAACCCCTTCACTAACCCCTGCAGGTTAATCCCTTCACTGCCAATGACATTTATACAGTAATCAGTGGACATTTCAATTTCTGATCGCTGTATAAATGTCATTGGTCCTAAAAAAAGTGTTAAAATGGTCCAACATGTCCGCCCCAATATTGCAGTACCGCTAAAAATCGCAGATCACCGCCATTACTAGTAAGAAAAAAAATCAAAACCCCAGAAATGAATTATCATCCATTAACTCTGCAACTTTTGCACAAACTAATCAATAAATGCCGATTGCTATTTTTTTTACCAAAAATATGAGTAAGAATATAAATTGGCCAAAACCGATGAAAAAAAATTTTTTTTTATATTTTTTTTTGGATTTGTATTTTAGCAAAAAGTAAGAAATATTGTTTTTTTTTTTTTGCAAAATTGTCGCTCTTTTTTTGTTTATAGCAGCAATCAGAAATGACGTAGAGGGGATCAAATACCACCAAAAGAAAGCTCTATTTGTGGGAAAAAAGGACGCAAATTTTGTTTGGGTACAACATCGCATGACCGCGCAATTGTCAGTTAAAGCGACGCAGTGCCGAATCGCAAAATGTGCTCTGGTCCTAACATGGGAAATCCTTCCGGGGCTGAAGTGGTTAAGCATCATTAACCTCTTCAATACAGGGCACGTTCACCCCCCTTCCTGTCCAGGCCAATTTTCAGCTTTCAGTGCTGTCACACTTTGAATGACAATTGTGCAGTCATGCAATTATTTTCTGTCAGTAAATTTTGTAAATACGTAATTTTTCTCCTTCACTGATGGGCAGCACTGATGAGCAAGCACTGACATCCTGGATAGGTCGTATTAATTCCGTGAAAATTACTGTCTTGCCTAAACTTATATTATTTCCACACTCTCCTGGTGTGAGTTCCATCACATTTTCTCAGTTTGCCAAAATAGAATCTTTCGGTTTATCTTGGCCAATAAATGCCCCAGGATCTCCAGAGCAACCGTTTTGACACCAGTTACAGGGAGGTCTGGGGGTTTCCTATATCGCTAAATATTACTTGGCCGCCCAGATTGCCCAATTATCCCTGCTTCATGCCGCAGTAGATATTCCTTTCTGTGTTCTCTTAGAATTTCCCAATTGTGCCCCATCACCATGCCATCCCTCCTTTGGCTACCTCATAATCTTCGCCTGTCGACTTTGAGCGCACTCATGCAACATAGCTTACAAGTCTGCGATTCCGTGTGGTACTCTGCTTGCCTCATGTCGTCATTCTTGCTCCCAATCACTAATAACCCTCTTTTCCCCCAGGCCTAGACCAACCGCAGGCATTCTCTTGGTGGGTTACTATTGGGTTTTCACATGTTTGACATTTCGTAACCACCAGATCACTCCCCACGTGGAGACCCATGACAGTATTGGCTCACCTCGCTGTGCAGAACTTCGACGTACCCATTTCAGAAAACTGCATTCGAACACACCTGCTTGCACTCCCCAGGATCCCCAGGCCTCATCTATGATTCTCTGAACAATCGTTCATCCCTTACTCCATTCACCTATGTAGCTCAGTGGAAACGAGACTTGGCCTACTGGAGTGGGGCCTGGTCTTCTGTGGCCAAATGCTCATTTAACACGGCCACCTTGGAAGTGGCATATAAGTTGCTCCTACATTGGCATTGTGTCCCTGCCCGCATCGCACATGCCAATCCATCCAACAGTGATTGCTGCTTCCAGGGTCGTGCCCATCAGAGTGATGTCATTCATACATGGTGGAAAAGTTCTAGACTAACTGACTTCTGGTCCTGTGGCATCTTATTTACATTGTTTCATCTGCCCATACCAAAAGAAGCCAAGTTTGCTTTATTACACTGCCCAATTTTGGGCCTATTTGCCTATCAACAGAAGCTCACCTCCTATCTGTTTCTGTCAGCCAAAAGAACAATTGCCGAAGCCTGGAAAAAAACATCTGTCCCCTTTCAGGGGGTGAGAGATCACATGACGGCATTGATGCTTAAGAACAGATGTCAAGCATCCGCAATGACTCTCAGTTCCTGGGAACCATGGCTGTCATATGCCTTTCCTACCCTGCCCCCCAGCCAGCTTGGGCTGCCTGTGACGGATGGTCCCGATGCTCCTGAGCCCTTAACTCCCCCCTGTCCCTCGGCCTCTAATCTTCTAGCCTCCCTCCATCTCTTAGACTCATAGGTGTGTGCAGCCTGTTGCATTAGGGTGTGCACCCCAGAGCTCAAACACACATGCCTCAGCTGCACAGGACAGTGAATGAATTAGAAGTTCTCTGTGCTAAGCGGCTTCCTGTTCATTCACAAACTGAAGCATAGTAAACATAGTTTGTTTTGTTCAGTTATGAATCGTGTCTCTTGAAGATTAAGTAAGTGACAGGACACGTCGACTCCGTACACACAAACTCGAGACCCCACGTGTGGGATTACGTTGTCCGACGTGTGTGGATACTCAGATTCTCTACCTCCCTCCGATCTTCTAATCTCCGGCTCCCTGTCCCCCCTCAATTCCCGAGTCCTCGTAGCCCTGGTAGGCAGTGTCCGTCGGGTTCGACCGACCCCCCGTCCCATCCTTTCCGTATACTGTCGGTACCAAGGGTCCTTGACTCTCAGTAACGCCTACGAACTGTAGACAAGAATTCGTAGTTACGGCAGTACACTAGAGAGTGGGGGACTTTCCCCTGTCTACAAAAAAAGGTCCGAAG
>BLSH010552316.1:2272787-2291912 GCA_018402905.1 Glandirana rugosa | reverse complement strand
TACGCAGATCGGGGATTAGATGTACGTCCCGCGACTTACGTACCTAAAGTTACCCCAAAATACGCTCACTCCCCACCTCCAACAAACGGTGGGGGGTTTTATAACGAATGGTCGGCGGTGACCACCAGTGGGGTTTATAACTAAACCAAAATTAAAGTGAAGACCATTAAATGGAAGATACAATTAACTATTTTTACGTCATGGAACGCTTTCATAAGCCGTGGGAAACTTGAAACGTTGGAAAACGGTGTAAAGTCCGAAGTTTGTATTTCTATATTTTGACATAAAAAAACACTTCTTAGTTGTTGTTCACCCTGTGTTAGTACTTCACCTTGCTTTAAATAACCTATAAAGTTTGAAAAAATTGTTTACTCGGACCTGCCTGGTGTGTTCCTTGTTCTTCATGATGCTCTCTGCGCTTTAAACGGACCTCTGAGACTATCACAGTGCAGGTGCATTTATACGGAGGCTTGATTACACACGGTGGATTCTATTTATCATCATTAGTCATTGAGGTCAACATTGGATCATTCAGAGATCCTCACTGAACTTCTGGAGAGAGTTTGCTGCACTGAAAGTAAAGGGGCTGAATAATTTTGCACCCCCAATTTTTCAGTTTTTTATTTGTTAAAAAAGTTTGAAATATCCAATAAATTTCGTTCCACTTCATGATTGTGTCCCACTTGTTGTTGATTCTTCACAAAAAAATACAGTTTTATATCTTTATGTTTGAAGCCTGAAATGTGGCAAAAGGTTGCAAAGTTCAAAGGGTGCCGAATACTTTCGCAAGGTACTGCATTTTTATCAATTAACATAGAAGGTAAATTACCAGAAGTGAAATTAAAACCAAATCAATATTTGGGGTGACCACCAGTGGCGGCTGGTAAGCAATATTTTGGGGGGTGGCAAACAACCTCCACCCCTCACTCGCATAAAACCCCATTGAAATCCATGCATTCAGCGCCCTGCATGTAGATTAGGGGCTAGACGCATGGATTATGGGGGACGGCGCCCCTTTGCCCTGGGATTAGTGTAGATTAGGGGCTAGACGCATGGATTATGGGGGACGGGCTGCCACTGGTGACCACTCTTTGCCTTCAAACCAGCATCATTTCTTCTAGGTACACTTGCACACAGTTTTTGAAGGAACTCGGCAGGTAGGTTGTTCCAAACATCTTGGAGAACTAACCACAAATCTTCTGTGGATGTAGACTGCCTCAAAACCTTCTGTCACTTCATGCAATCTCAGACAAACTCAATGATGTTAAAATCAGGGCTCTGTGGGGGCCAACCCATCACTTCCAGGACTCCTTGTTCTTCTTTACACTGAAGATAGTTCTTAATGACATTGGCTGTATGTTTGGAGTCATTGTCTGACTGCAGAATATATTTGAGGCCAATCACCCAACTCCCTGATGGTATGGTACAATAGATAAGTATCTGCCTGTATTTACAGTAGTATGCAAAAGTTTAGGAACCCCTGACAATTTCCATGATTGTCATTTATAAATATTTGCGTGTTTGGATCAGCAATTTCATTTTGTTCTATCAAATAACTGAAGGACACAGTAATATTTCAGTAGTGAAATGAGGTTTATTGGATTAACAGAAAATGTGCAATATGAATCAAAACAAAATTAGACAGGTGCATAAATTTGGGCACCCCAACAGAAAAATCACATTAATATTTAGTAGAGCCTCCTTTAGCAGAAATAACAGCCTCTAGATGCTTCCTATAGCCTGTAATGAGTGTCTGGATTCTGGATGAATGTATTTTGGACCATTCCTCCTTACAAAACATCTCCAGTTCAGTTAGGTTTGATGGTTGCCGAGCATGGACAGCCCGCTTCAAATCACCCCACAGATGTTCAATGATATTCAGGTCTGGGGACTGGGGTGGCCATTCCAGAACATTGTACTTGTTCCTCTGCATAAATGCCCGAGTAGATTATGAGCAGTGTTTTGGGTCGTTGTCTTGTTGAAATATCCAGCCCCGGCGTAACTTCAACTTTGTGACTGATTCCTCAACATTATTCTCAAGAATCTGCTGATATTGAGTGGAATCCATGCGACCCTCAACTTTAACCAGATTCCCAGTACCGGCACTGGCCACACAGCCCCACAGCATGATGGAACCTCCACCAAATTTTACTGTGGGTAGCAAGTGTTTTTCTTGGAACGCTGTGTTCTTTTGCTGCCATACATAACACCCCTTGTTATGACCAAATAACTCAATCTTTGCTTCATCAGTCCACAGCACCTTATTCCAAAATGAAGCTGGCTTGTCCAAATGTGCATTTGCATAGCTCAAGCGACTCCGTTTGTGGCCTGTGTGCAGAAAAGGCTTCTTTCGCATCACTCTCCCATACAGTTTCTCCCTGTGCAAAGTGCGCTGAATTGTTGAACATGTTGAACTGATGCACAGTGACACCATCTGCAGCAAGTTGATGTTGGAGGTCTTTGGAGGTGGTCTGTGGGCTGTTTTTCACCGTTCTCACCATCCTTCACCTTTGCGCCTGCAATATTTTATGTGGCCTGCCACTTCTGGCCTTAACAAGAACTATAAAAAACAAAACAGAAAGGGAGGCGCGTGCACCTAGTGCATTACCATAAAAATGTATTAGAATTGTAAAAAAGTTTAAAAATGAATACTCACAAAACCACAATGTGGTATCACAAAACCATAAAACCAAAGCCATAAAATCACAGCTCTGAGGAAGGGGGTGTGCCCCCGAAACGCGTCCGTTGTTGCCCCACCTTGTGCTCTTTCATCTACCCATTTGCATCATCTCTCTATGGTTTTATGGCTTTGTGATACCACATTGTGGTTTTGTGAGTATTCATTTTTAAACTTTTTTACAATTCTAATACATTTTTATCGTAATGTACTAGGTGCGTGCGCCTCCCTTTCTGTTTTGTTTTTTAGTATCTTTCGGATCATCCTGTCCGAGGGGGGCAGCACACATTTGGTGTTTTATTCCTTGATGCTCCGGTTGCCTTTACTCCGAAGGTCTTTTAGTGCTGGAAACAACTTTTTTCTTTTGTTAAAAAGAAGTGTGCCTGTGGTCTTCTATTTCCTCATTATATTCCTCACAATGGACACTGACAGCTTTTATCTCTGCAATAACTTTTTGTAGCCTTCCCCTAAACCATAATGTAGAACAATATTTGTTTTCAGGTCATTTGAGAGTTGTTTTGAAGCCCCCATGTTGCCGCTCTTCAGAGGAGAGTCAAAGAGAACAACAACTTGCAATTGGCCACCTTAAATACCTTTTCTCATGATTGGATGCACCTGTCTATGAAGTTCAAGGCTTAATGAGCTCACCAAACCAATTGCGTGTTCCAATTAATCAGTGCTAAGTAGTTGCAGGTATTCAAATCAACAAAATGACAAGGGTGCCAAAATTTATGCACCTGTCTAATTTCGTTTTGATGCATATTGCACATTTTCTGTTAATCCAATAAACCTCATTTCACTACTGAAATATTACTGTGTCCTTCAGTTATTTGATAGATCAAAATGAAATTGCTGATTCAAACACCCAAATATTTATAAATGCCAATCATTGAAATTGTCAGGGGTTCCTAAACGTATGCATACAACTGTATCAGCATTGAGGACATCACTGATCCTGATCAAATCTCCAACTCCAACCATACTTCACTGTTTCCTGCAGGCACACATTATTCACTTTCCAACCCTTCACATATAAACTGCCTCCTGCTACAGCTGAATATTTCACATTTCTGCACCCGATATGAACTTGCATTGTACTGGCCCAACACAACATACACCAGTGTGGGAGTTTTATGTATAGCATGGGCCTACTGATGAGAACAAGCCGCTAGGGTTTACATCTGCATCAGTACTTTGTTAGAAAATGACCTTGAGCAAGAATCTACTTCAGGACTGACTGCACTCTGACTTCACTTTGACACTTTCTGATCCATTGACTTGATACAAGTATCCAAGACAAAGGATGACAACCCTGCATCTAGCTATTTCAGAAGAGTTCAGCAATGACAGCTCTGTGTATCTCTTTTATTTGTTTTTAATAGAGTAGGTGAAGTGTTAGAACCTTTGTAAGGTTTATATTATTGTTTTTGTCGTGTGTTGAGAAAACTACTGATTGAGTGCATAGACAGAAATCTAAAAATCTGACACACCCGTGCATTTCTCCGCTTAACTAAACTAAAATGAGAGAAAAAAAATATTGTCATGTGTGTAACATTTGGAAAAATGTTCTCTCCCTGGCTTGATGAACACCGTCACTAGGGCAGGAAGTGAGGGGAGTCTCCATAACAGGGACACAGCAATAAAACCCCAGAAGCCTTTCCTTCTCTATCCATATAAAAAAGCATAGTTGTGGCTGGAGATCTACTCCAAAGCTGAACTCCAGCAGGAAAAATATAAGGTACCTGCCAACGGATTTGCATGTCTATCCTTTCCTTCCTGAGATTTAAAGTGATTGTAATTATATTTACCTGCTCTGTGCAATGGTTTTGCACAGAACAGCCCTGATCCTCTTATTCCTGACTCCTCCCCCCTACTGAGTGCCCCCAATAGCAAGCCCTATGCCTATGAGGGCTCTTGAGCAGGCTCGCTCCCGAGCCACACTCCTGTGATTGGACATTGTCCATTCACACACAGAGTGCAGCTCTGACCCACTCCTGCTCTCTCCTCCTTGGCTCACTGGCTGCAGCAGGAGCCAATGGCTCTGGCTGCTGTGTGAACCAATGAGAAGAGAGAGTAGCTGCCGCTCTCATGTACATTGCTAGATTGAGATGGGGCTCAGGTAAGTATAAGGTGGGAGCTGCACCAGAAGGTTTTTTTACCTTAATGCATAGAATGCATTAGGGTGGAAAAAAAACATTTTGCTTAACCACTTGCCGACCGCCGATCGGAGATTGACGGCGGCAAAGTGGCTCTGTAAGGCAAAACGCCATCATACGACGGCGGCCGCCAGATCGCGCACAGTGAGCGCGCGCGCGCCGCCGGAGGCGCGCCCGCGCGCTCACTGTGTCCGGGGAGCGGGTGCGGCGGCTTCGATTGCCGCCGGCCACCCGCGATGGCCCCCCCGGAGCGAATGAGCGGAGGTCCGTGTATGTAAACACGGACCTCCGCTCTGTGTGAGGGGGAAGGGCTGTGATCACAGCCTTCCTGTACGTGAAGGCTGTGATAACTTCCCTTCCCCAGCTAGGCAAGCCCCAATACAGTTAGAACACGCCCAGGGAACATAGTTAACCCTTAGCGCGCCCCCTGCAGGTTAACCCCTTCACTGCCAATGGCATTTACACAGTAATCAGTGCATTTTTATAGCACTGATCGCTGTATAAATGCCAATGGTCCCAAAAAAGTGTCAAAATGTTCCGACATGTCCGCCCCAATATCGCAGTACTGCAAAAAATCGCAGATCGCCGCCATTATTAGTAGAAAAAATAAATAAATAAAAACCCCAAAAATGAATTCTCATCATCCGTAAACGCGACCACTTTTGCGCAAACCAATCAATAAACGCCGATTGCGATTTTTTTTATCGCAAATATGATGAAGAATATAAATCGGCCAAAAACAGTGAAAAAAAAATGTTTTTTTATATTTTTTTTTTGGATTTGTATTTTAGCAAAAAGTAAGAAATTTGTGTTTTTTTGGCAAATTGTCGCTCTTCTTTTGTTTATAGCGGCGATCAGAAATGACGCAGAGGGGATCAAATACCACCAAAAGAAAGCTCTATTTGTGGGAAAAAAAGGACGCAAATTTCGTTTGGGTACAACGTCGCACGACCGCGCAATTGTCAGTTAAAGCGACGCATCGCCGAATTGCAAAAAGGGCTCCGGTCCTAAAGCTGGAAATCCTTCCGGTCCTTAAGTGGTTAAGAACCACTTTAGGCTAGCCATAGATGGATTTTAATTCAGGCGGTTCAGCAGGGACAGGTTGAATTTCAATCCATGTGTGGCCTCCTTTTTCAATAGATGTCAAATGTTAGATCGATTTATGTCAAATGGAAATGTTGGGGAAAAAATTTCAATCAGTGCTTGCATCCACTGATCAATGTATTATGACATTGGAGAGCCTCCCTGTTGGAATACAATGTCCCAGCAGTGGAGATTCCTCCATCCACCTTGCCAGCTTTACATAGCCCTGCCAATAATGACACCACTGTCTATGTTACAATTAAAGTGATTGTAAAGTCAGAATGTTTTTTTATCTTAATGCATTCTATGCATTAAGATAAAAAGCCTTCTGTGCTCAGCAGCCCCCCCCCCAATATTTACCTGAGGTCCCTCTAGCTTCAGCATTGTCGTAGGAATGTCTTGGCCGCGCGGGACTCCCCTCCTCATTGGCTGAGACAGCAGCGTGACGTCATTGGCTCCTGCTGCTGTCAATCAAAGTCAGTCAGCCAATGAGAATAGAAAGGGGGCTGTGCCGCAGCTCAGTGTATGATTAGACACAGGGAGCTATGCATAGGCGTGCGCACATAGGGTGGCAGGTGTGCCCGGGCACACCTTAATCACCCTGTATTGTGCAGATTCTCCCTGCTGCCTGGTTGCAGAGAAAGGGACAGGGCAATCTCTGTGCTCAGTCTCTTTCTCTGTTTCAAAAGTGAGACATCAGGAGTTTGTTTAGACTCCCTGATATTTCATCAAAGCCCCCCAGCAGGGCTCCTAAAATAAATTGTAAAAAGTATTAAAATATAATATTGTAAAAAATAATAAAACAAAATTGTAAAAAAACAAATAAAATAAAAATAAACTACTGACACCTATCTCTGCCCTACTGACATCGTCCTCTGTTGTGCACACCCCAATGCAATAGACTGCGTCACCTATGGAGCTATGACTCGGCTTGGTGCCCCATAGCAAGCTGCTTGCTGTGGGGGCACCCAACTGGAGGGGGGGGGGGCAGGAGAGCTCAAGAGGGACCCAAGAAGAGGAGGATCCAGGCTGCTCTGTGCAAGTCCACTGCAACAGAGCAGGTAAGTATAACATGTTTATTATTTTTAATTAAAAAATAACGAGACTTTACAATCACTTTAAGGAATACAGTGGTGACATCTCCCTGCTCCCTGCCTGTTATTGGACAGTGATAGAGCAGCAGCAGACTAATGTCACCCCTCTCACTCTGCTCTCTTCTTTCAGCTAGCTTCTCTTCAGCATATTTTTAAGCAGTATACCCTCACTATCCCTTTCTGCTGTACAGAGCATTACAGGAGGATGAAATCAAGTCAAATTCAAACATTTATATGCGTTGCATTTTTATAAAAAAACACATTTAGACCCCTTTCACACCAAGCCGTTTTTCAGGCGTTTTTGCTCTAAAATTAGCACATAAAAAGCGCACCAAAAATGCTCCCCATACATCTCAATGGATGCTTTCACACCGAGGCGTTGCTCTTGCTAGGCATTGCCAAAAGTCCTGCAAGCCGCATCTTTTCAGCTTGTTTTGTACGCTCAAAATAGCGCTTCAAAAACGCCCATGTCCATTAAAAATAATGGTTAAGTGCTTGAAAAATGCTTGAAAAGCACATGAAATGTGTACTGAGGCTGTGGAAAGGTCACATGATTGAAACACAAATGCTTGAAAAGCGCTTAACAAACGCCATTAGAGGGGCGCTATTTATAGCGCTAGCGCTTCAAAAGCGTGGCAAAAACACGCACTAAAATCATGGCGTTTTACAGGATTTTACAGGCTTTTTTCCAACGCCTTGGTGTGAAAGGAGCCTTAATGATTGATCAACATAGCTGCATTAATTTGTGTCTTTTACTTGACTGCCATTCAGGTTTAAGAATCTTTTTTTTTTTACTGCTTCTTTCCAGCACCAAAAGTGTTAAATTGAGCAAATCCTTTAAATAAGCATCAATTAGTACATGCCACATAGTGACTGTGAGATTAAAAAGTAAATTCTAACAAGCTGCAACTTCACAAATAACATGGATTGTACCTAACTCTGCAAATTAATACCAGAGGGAAATTACCTAGTATCTAATTAGCAGTGGAGTAACAAACCCTCAAACTTTTAATTACAAATATTTATTTAAAACTAATTAGAGTTTGCAGGCTCCTTATAGGGATTGTGCTTTCAGGCGCACAGCAAACTTTACACATAATTATTAGTCTCTTAAACACCCTTTAGTAGAATCTGAAAGCACAAGTCAGAAAGAGACCACTTATCTACTGTTATAGATGATAAGAGAGCTACAAGCATTCAGTTATTGGAGGGCAGATGCAGCAAGCTGCTTTCTCCAAGTCCTTAGTTAAATAATAACATCTGGGGAGCCATGGGCGATGGGCAGATAAGGCAAACCTACTGTATATATTGTAAACATACAAAGACGCCTGCTCCCCTGTGATACAAACAATAAACCTGCCTTCCTTATTGTGAAACACTATAAAAGCATTAAACAAAAATAGGAAACGGCACTAATACACCCTTATTAACCTACATTGAAATAATCATACTAAAAAAATCAAAAATAATAAAATGTGAAAATCAAAAATAATAAAATGTGATCTTATTTTCTGGTGAGTGATCTTCCAATAAAACACCAAATGCAACCACCACTGTGAGAAGTGCGCACTCACCGTCACTCCATTTAAACGAATAAAGGTCAATATGCGCTTTGGGATATTTAACCACGTCACCCTGGGATGCCGTCAAATGACCTCGCTGACTTTGATCGGTGATATCTGAATGGTGCCTTCAGCTACAGGCACCATTCAGATATCGTTTTTTTTGTCCGCCGGCGATTCTCTCCAAGATAAAAGTGGTCTTAGCGGCGGATTCGCCGCGAGATCACTTTTATCAGTGGTGGGAGAGGTGCCCCCCTCCTGCCACTTTCCTGTCATCTCCGCCACTTACCGGACTACCGGCAGCAGCGCAGATGATCGGGTCCGTTCCCCCCCTGCACAGGAAGCTGAGGGAGCAGAAGATGCCACCCACTCAGCTCCATAACATTGCAGGGCAGAAGCGGCATCACAAGTCACTTCCACCCAGTGCTCTTAAAGTGAACTTTTTTTTTTTGAACTGTCATTTTTTTTACTTTTTTATTTTTTTTTTTCATTTAACTGTAAATATGAGATCTGAGGTGTTTTTGACCCTAGATCTCATATTTAGGAGGTCCTGGCATGCTTCTTTCTATTACAAGGAATGTTTACATATCTTGTAATAGGAATAAAAGTGATCAAAATGTTTTTTTTTTTAAGAACAGTGTAAAATGAAAAAATAAAAAGTAAAATAAATAAGAAAAAAAAAGTAAAGCGCCCCGTCCCTGCGAGCTTGCGCGCAGAAGCGAACGCATACGTGAGTACCGCCCACATATGAAAACGGTGTTAAAACCACATATGTGAGGTATTGCCGAGATTGTGAGAGCGAGAGCAATAATTCTAGCACTAGACCTCCTCTGTAACTCAAAACTGGTAACCTGTAGAAATTTTTAATTGTCGCCAATGGAGATTTTTAGGTTGCAAAGTTTGTTGCCATTCCGCGAGCGGGCGCAGTTTTAAAGCATGACATGTTAGGTATCAATTTACTCGGCATAACATTATCTTTCACAATATGGAAAAAAATTGGGCTAACTTTACTGATGTCTTATTTTTTCACTCAAAAAAGTCAAATTTCTCAAAAAAAAAAAACGCGCTTGTAAAGACCGCTGCACAAATATAGTGTGACATAAAATTTTGCAATGACCGCCATTTTATTCTCTAGGGTGTTAGAAAAAAAATATATATAATGTTTGGGGGTTTTAAGTAATTTTATAGCAAAAAAAAATGTTTTTAACTTGTTAACACCAAGTCCAAAAAACAGGCCCGGTATTGAGGTGGTTAATGGTCCCATCCAAATCGATCATAGCCTCACCATCAGATCTTCCAGTATTGTCCTATATTTGTCATCCTCTCTCCAAAGGATATCACCACAATAAATCAAAGAGAGCACTATAGTGTGGTAAGTTTATTACACCAAACTATAAAAGGACAACAAAAATATTGCACTCACATTTGACTGTGCCCTGACTCAGGACGAGAGGGCCGGACGTGACGTCAGAAACAGGCCGGAAGTGAAGACACCTGTGAGGCTTCCGACTAGATTTGCAAACCGCATCTTCAGGAAAGCGACCCTGAAGACGTGGTTTGTGAAACTAGTCGGAAGCCTCACGGGCGTCATTCTTTCATAACAGCTTTCACTAAACTGTGTTATAATATAATTGGTTGGAAGCCCTCACATATACCAAGTGAGGAGAACTCTGAGAGTTGATTAGATGGAAGGGACACATCCCCTTCACAGAGCACACAGGAATAGAGTTGAGGCTGCCAATCAGCTGAAGGTCCCTCGCATCCCCTTTTTCTTCTTGGTGTCAGTAAAACATGTCAGAAGTAACTCATGCTGATAGTTGAGGAATGAAGTGTCACAGGAACAAAAACTGGGGTCATAGGCAAAAATAAAAAGTATTGTTAAGTTATTGATTAGTAAGGAAGCGCTGCACTTTTTTAGTTTTTTTCTCATATTACCATGTTGCTCATATTACTGATGTAAAACAGCATGTCCCAGCTCTCTCTTTCCGTGGTGCTGCTAGGGATGTGCACATATACACCATACAAACACTGAATGATGTTAGAAAGATCTCAACGCTGCAAGTGGAGGAATATTTATAATAATGAATTACAACAGAATTCAGTGCATATAATATATAATTATGAGCATGTGTCTACAGTAATTAATTCATGTGACTTTACAACCATTTTAAGTTCATCTATCTTTTTTGCATTGAAGCCCTCAGGGCACTGTACCAGTAAACTGTGTGTTGCATATGGAGTGCACTGTCTCCTGCATTGTTTAACCCCAGTTTTAGGTCAATACAGAATTATGGAACTTCTGTCGTGGAATTAGAGGAGGTAAACAATGGATTACAAGTGCAGTGACGTCACCGCACTTTTGCTCTATTGCAATCTGTGAGTAGGCCTTAAAGGAGAACTCCGGGCAAAAACTTTTTTACATATTCTTTTTCCCCAGTGAATTCCTGTTTGTAAGACCGGTGGCTGCTATTAATCTGATTCCCTCAGCCGCCATTCTTGGCACAGCCCATTTGTTGTTCTATCTACAGCAAGCAGGGATGTACTTCCGTCCCTGTTTGCTGTAGTGGGTAGACGGGACTCAGAGACCCTGTACCGCCCATAGAGGTAGTACAGACCATGTCCTAAAAATGGCAGCCCCCCGGGCTACTCTGAAAGGTTACATACAAGTTACGGGTTACACTGCCTGTGAAATTGTTTAATATGCAGCAGATAGTGAGGCTTGCAAGAGCCTCTCAGTGTGTGCAACTGTCAGGTAATGTAACTGCTTGCAGGGAGAAGACCAGCTGCCAAAACGGTGATGTTGGGGTGGGTGGGACCGAACAGCTATCAACACCAGCCAATGGGATGATGACTGGGCGAGCCGCTATGTTTCTATGGCTCTGCCCCTTTTCTTAGCAGCCCAATCATTGGCTGGTGTTTGATAGCTGCTCGATTCCGCCCACCCCCGACATCACAGCTGAGTTTTGACAGCTGGCCTTCTCCCTGCAAGCAGTTGCATTGCCTGACAGTTTCACACACTGTGGGGCTTTTGCAAGCCTCACTATCTGCTGCAGGTGAAACTCCCCCTCTCTTCTGTCAGTGCCCATGAGTGCTGTCAATCAGTGCCTATCAGTGCTAATCAGTGCCCACCAGTGCTGCCAATCAGTGCCCATAAGTGCTGCCTATCAGTGCCAATAAGTGCTGCTGATCAGTGCCCACCCGTGCTGCCAATCAGTGCCCATAAGTGCTGCCTATCAGTGCCAATCAGTGCTGCCAATCAGTGCCCATCAGTGCTGCCTATCAGTGTCAATCAGTACTGCCAATCAGTTCTTATCAGTGCCCATCAGTGCTGTCAATCAGTGCTGCCTATCTGTGCCAATCAGTGCCCATCAATGCTGCTAATCAGTGCCAAGCAGTGCCCATTAGTGCTGCCAATCATTGCTCATCAGTGCTGCCAATCAGTGCCCATCAGTGTTTCCTATCAGTGCCCATCGGTAATGCCTATCAGTGCTGCCAATTAGTGCCTATCAGTGCCGCCTATCAGTGCCGACCAATTCTGCCAATCAGTGCCACCTATCTATGCCAATCAATGCCGCCTATCAGTGCCTGTCAGTGCTGTCTAAAAGGACCTTATTAGTGCTACCAATCAGTGCTGCCTATCAGTGCCTCATCAGTGCTGCCTATCAGTGCCCAACAGTGCTGCCAATCAGTGCTGCCTATCCGTGCACTGAGTACAGGGATGGGAGCTCAGCAGCCAGGCACTTTGTCCATGGGGGGGGGGTAGCCTGGTGGGGCACAACTGAAATCTCTTGATGTTTACTAATGCTACAAAATAAAAAAAGTGCAGGGCTAACTTGCTAATCAATAAATATAATATAATATCTTATCATACACATCAAACTGAAAATAAGACATAAAAAAATGAAACTTAGCAGGGATGGTGGAAACCCCTTCTATAGATATGTGCCATACAGACTACCTTCAAGTGCGATAATTCCAGTAATATGTGATTTCACATGTAATGCACATGAAAAGGAGAATAAGGCATACATTTTTAATTTTTTTACCAGGGTTGGTGGAAACTCCTCTACAGATATTAGTTCAACGACTTTTTAGTTGGGAGGTTCATTATGGCACTTTGGAAATTTTTTTTAGATTGTTACACTTAATTTTTTATGTTCTTGACTATTATAATGTGAATTGTTGCACTTAATTTTCCACCACACCTACTAAGTTTTAAAAAATGTTGATGTCTTATTCTCCTTTGGATGTGTATTACATGTGAAATCATATATCACTGGAATTATTGCACTTTAAGTTAATCTGTATGGCAAATATCTATAGAAGGGGTTTTCACCATACCTGCTAAGTTCTCATTTTTCATGTTTTATTTTCAGTGAAATGTGTATTATGTGTGATGTTACATATCACAGAGACTGGTATTGTGGTAATATTGAAGTTTATTGCGATTTCCATACAATAGAGGGTTCCACCATTATTCTTAAGTTATTGATTAGTAAGGTAGCGCTGCACTTTTTTGTTTTTTTTTCTCATGTTACCATGTTGCTCATATTACTGATGTAAAACAGCATGTCCCAGCTTTGTCTTTCTGTGGTGCAGCTAGGGATGTGCGCATATACACCATACAAGCACTTTATGATGTTAGAAAGATCCCAATGCTGCAGGTGGAGGAGTATTTATAATACTGAATTACAACAGAATTCAGTGCATATAATATATAATTATGAGCATGTGTCTACAGTTAAGTAATGATTAAATAAATCATGTCAGGGCAATATGTATATCTGTGGTTCTGGCTGGAGGGGAAGAGATCACATGTGAAGATTGCAGCCACAGCCACTAACAGAAAATCTAGAGGAGGGAAAATTCAATATTTAATGAATGTAGACTACATAGAATGAACTATATATTATGCACATGCATGCTTTACATTTATAAGAATTTCACCTCACTGTCTGTGTTGTGCCGAGTAGTGTGGCTGGAGAAAGAAGGGCGTGATTAAGTAATTATGTAAGTGGATGAGTTCAAATTTAGCATGTACATGTTCATGTTCCCCCTGAAATTTGTATTCAAATTTCTTTTTTTTTTTTTTTTCCATCTGCAGCTTTTATTAAAAGATTACCTAATGATCCCGCCATAAAGATCCTTGTTTAGGCACTTCCTGTTTTGGAGTAACAACTGTCTCCTATTTGTGCTTCTATGTTGTCACTGTCACACATGCTCCTGGTGAAGACTAGAAAAGAATGTGCTGACACAATCTGCAGGCATAGTCTGTCCTTGTCATTCAGAGCAATGATGGGCAGCCAACCCTGGAGCGCCTATAGACAGGAGTGACTACAAAGAGGCTGCAAGAAAACAGCAGCACTGAGCTGCAAAAATAAAGTATGAAAAAGATATAAACAGTACTATAAATAAATGACAATTGCATATTATATAGAGCTTTTTTACATTAAATGTCACCTAGTTAGGATTTATATTTACTGTGTTATCCAATTGATTTTGTCTCTGAACTTACACACGCTCATTTCTGTTCACTTTTTACATTGCTCTTTTTTCTTTTAAAAAAGGCCAAAGACCTCTCGTCTTATTTAGGTCCTGAAAATACAGTTGAATGTTTGCATTGAACTTCTGCACACTGTCAGGTGGCTTTGTGTATAAGGAACTAGATTGCTTCCAGGACATATTAACTTCCTAATGCTATTTTTGACGCGGTTCATGTGTAACATCAGCTATTTCTATTTTAGCATGCCTGCCCTTACCACGATTCCTTGAACTGAGAGGATCTGTTCTATTTTTTGCTGGTGCATCCTTTGCCAGATGCTCTTTCATTGTAGCTTAAGAGGGTACATTGCAAACCCTTCTACTAGGGGGAAATGTATATCAGTGTTATCTGTACTCCAGTCTGTTCACACTCATCACCAATCTGTATAACTGGCTATATTATGCATATTGTACTGTTTGCTGCTGCAGATTTATTACATGAGACTAACTACAAAACTGCTAAAATAACTACAAAACTAAAAACAAAGACATTGTGTCGTAGAAAATATGTACTAAGAGAAATACAAGTTGCCGTTTCTGACCTCTCCAACTCCAGACTCAAGCTTTTTTTTTTTTTCATCAGTCTAGAGCAGTGTTTCTCAGGCGCACCAACAGGTCTTGTTTTCAGGATTTCCCTCAGATGAAACTGCTGTGGTAAATACTAAGGCAGTGAAACTGATCAAATCACCTGTGCAAAATAATGGAAATCCTGAAAACATGACCTGTTGGTGCGTCTCGAGGACTGGAGTTGAGAAACACTGGTCTAGAGGTTAAAAAACAGCTCTGGCTGTATTACTCACCTCCAACCTGGTGCTGTTACTCCCAGTACCTCTTCACCACCACAAGATGTCCTCAGTGTTCTGAAGACTAAGGAAATACCATGTGTGCAGGGATTCATCTATACATCCCTTGAGAGAGCATCATTATGGCACCCTGCACTTACATTGTATTGATACAAAGTAGTGCTGACTTAAGTCTCTACAGTCTTTCTCAACCTATTGAGCATGGAGGAACCTTTGAAATAACTTTCAGGCCTCAAGGAACCCAAGCTAATAATTACTGTATCTACAGCTCTTGGCGCGAACAGTAAGACTGATAAATAATGCCCCTTTACAACAGCAGTCAGTATAATCCTCCCTTACATACATTGTCAGTGGAGACAGGCTCCCTTAGATTGGCAGTCAGTGGAAGACGGGTCCCTTTAAATTATCAGGAATTGGGAGAAAGGTCCCATTAGTCTGTTGGTCAGTGGGGGAATGCTTGTTATATTGGTGGTAAGTGGGAAGAATGCTCTGTACATTGGTGGTCAGCTGGAAGAATGCTCCGAACATTAGAGGTCATTGGGGAGAATGTTCCTTACACTGGCGGCCAGTGGGAAGAAATTTCCTCAGATTGGTGGACAATGGGAAGAATGCTAAAAAGATCATTTATGTCAGTGGTTGTGTTTAGCCCTCTCTGTGCTACAAAACAAATTTGAAATAAAATAAAATGTAAAAAAAATAAATAAATAGAGTTCAAAACAACAAACAGCCGTGCTAAAAATTATACCCACAACAATATGAACAAAATTTTGTGTGGTGGGCAATACCACCAGACATAAACCCAGCACTTTCAAAATGAGAACAAAAATGTATCAAATATATAACTGTAGCGCCCTCTACTTTAGGTAGGTGCTTAGTGTGAGATTTTTGTGTAGGTGAGGCAAATTTAGTCAGGCCTGACTGAAAGCAGGCCTGATTGTTTTGATTCTGGGCTGGGAGTGGCTCAGGGTAGGGCTGGGTGATTCACAGGTGGTGTCATCAGGATCTCCCACTTCTTTCCATAAGCTTCTGGTGTTTTCTGGAAAGAGAGGTAAGAGGGGAGGTGTAGCCACCTGGGGTATTCTGGGGAGCCCTGACCAATCCCCAACCTGCATTGGCAGGGGCAGGCCTCCTCAAATACCCAGGGTCAGCCCAGTCTGGGAGGAGAGTTTGGGTGGAAGCCTGAAAATGAGACAGTGTGGAGGCTGTTGTGGCCTGGGGGAGCTCCCAGTCTGGGGGAGTGACCTCGGGCCTGGAGTGCTCAGGTGCAGCTGTAAGTAGTGAAATCCTGGAGTGGAGGCACAAGGCAGACCAAAAAGGACAGCGGGAGAGAGCATTATCGGAGAGATCTTCAGTGGAGGAACCACAAGTGTCAGGAGTCGAATGTCACACTCCCTGGGGAACTGGAGGAGGCATGCTGGAGCAGATTGGGGTGAGAGACAGTCTGGGAAGGATGCAGAATCCATTGTGGAACTGTGGTGTTACGGTGGTGGTGGAGGAGGCCATTGCAGTTGGAAGGGCTGGCAAGGCCTGGAAGAGGATGGGCTGGGAGTTGTAGTCCATCGTACTAGCTAGCACATATGTACTTTGCTGCAATTTGGGGGCCAGCGGTCCCTGCCTGTAATGGGCCATCCGGAAGTCCTACTTCAACTATAGCAGGCCTCACCATGCGCTAGCTAGGCCGGAACTAAGTGATTGTGCAGGAGAGAGGAACAAGGAATATACGGTGCAGCAAGCGATAGTGCCGGAGAGAGGAAAAGGTGTGAAACATGCAGCAAGCGTCAGTGCTGGAGTAAAGAAGGAGAAGTGTATATACTGTGTTGTATATTGAAGTCCCAATTAAGAACTGTTTATCTTTGGTCATCCCATAATGATCCCTACCCCACCCAAGTTCAATCACCTAATAAAAACACAAAAACAAAGTACCAGCCTGTTCTGTGACTCCGGATGTGAGGAAGAAGTGTGACTGAGGGCAGTGTGATCAGGTGAACCACGACATTCAGAAACCCCCAAGGGGGCATTGGCTACATAACAAATACTCTTCAAATGACAAGACTGGAGACTGAGCTCATTAGAGGCTGTACATGAAGGACTGTTTTGCCCACCACACATTATTTTGTTCATATTGTTGAGGGTATAATTATTAGCACAGCAGCTTGGGGTTGTGAACTCATCTATTTATTTACTCACTTGCTCACCGCACATAATTTTGTTCACATGTCAGTGGTTACTTATCGGAGAAGCAGAAGTTGCTAATTTCTCAAGGAACCTCTGGAGGAACCCTGGTTGAAAAAGGCTGTTCTACATCATCACCATACACCACCAAAAGGAGATCCTCAGAGGAAGAGGACCCTGCGAGTCATGTGGCTAGCCTAAAGGACATCTGGAAAAGATAGTTATAAAATATATGGGGGTTGCTCAAAACTCCTGGTCCACTCACACAACTATAATCTTTCAAGAGAGGTCAGCGATGGTAACATATTATAGTACCGGTTTCCTTTAAAATTTGATTTTTTTTCTGCATACTTGGCCTGTAAAATCCATTTCTTAGAGTACATCACAAGACACAGACCAGGCTATAAACATAACTATCTGGATTATGCGCCACCTATAGATGAATGGACACTGGCAGATCAATCAAACAGGAAGTCCTCCCCTTTATAACTCCTGCTATAAAGGAAGTACCTCAGTTTTGTAGCAAGCAATACATTTCCAGAAAGAGGGGAGGGACCTCTGTGTCCCATGATGTACTCCATGAAATGAATTTTACAGGTAAGTATGTAGAAAATTATAACAACTCAGAGAAAATATTTGCACTAAACCACCCAAAAGCAAGCTACAACTAACCATGTGATAATAGGTCATGGGGAAATTCTAAACATATAAATAGTTACGCTAAATTGATATGTGTAAATAGTCCCTCTTATAAAAGTGAAAATGAATAAAATAATATAATATAATATGAATTTGTACCAGTGCCCTGATTTGACCAGAAGCACATATGCAGAAAAAAATCACAGTGACATCATAATCGTGAAAAATGTGCATCAATAGGTTAACATAAACTAAAAATTATGAAAATTAAAAAGTTCAAATGAAACAAGTGATCCAAAAAAATCCAGTGAAAAGGAAAAAAGGTAATCCGAAATAGTCCAATGATAAACTATAAATCAAACTCCAGGTGTGTAGAGAGAGAAAAAAGGAATCTTGCATGAAACAATCCTCAGGGAATAGTCCACCACCAGAGGGCATGCACACCAGGTGAAAAACTAGAGATGGGTATTCTTACCAACAATCAGGGACACGACTGGCGGGGGCGTGACCGGATGTCCGGGTGAGCGGACGTGTGCGAGGCGGCTCCAGCCCTGAGCTCCTGGGCATCCTGACAGCGCGGCTCCCGGAGATCGTACAGGCCCGGCGGTGAGGGATGCGACGGGGAGAGCGGCCCCCGTGCACGGTTCGCATCTGTCTCCTGGTCTGCGGGCTGAAGGAGCGGAGAGTGAGGGGGCTCCATATGGACCGGACCCGGGACTGTGGAGTAACAGCTTACATTTGCAAGCCCTATTAAAACCCCGCACGTCAGGAGTGGTGAGGCAGTGTAACATATGATGTGTAACATATGAATTGAAATGTCACATTGCGAACGCGTGGCTGCCTAGCATACATTGCTTACTTATGCTTTTTTTTCTAATAACGTCTGTGCTTGAGGTAATCAAAAGCCAGGTGATTTCGGTATATATATTGCGGTGATCGCTGGAGGTCTGTTCAATTGGGGTAAAGCACATTAAAAAACACAGCGTTCTGTGTATAGCTGTGTACCGCGATCTGTATACATCATATATATAATATACACGCTGAAATATGGATGCTATATATGTGGCTTTTGAAATCCTAATGTGATTACACGGAATCTGTTGGGATGCACTCCAGCAGACTGGAACCGTGAATAAGAAGTTCGAACATTTCATATATAGGTTGCACCCTTTTTTTTCTTGGCTTCTCTTCTCTCTTGAGTTTTTTGATATACCAGACGATCTGATTGTCTGTGTAATATACAAAAGCCAAAGTGAATATAACTTTTGTAGCCCTTTTTCTATTATTCTATTTTTCTATTATCTATTATCAGCTGAATCGATGCAACTAAACAAATGACACTTTAGAAAGGCAAGAACCTACTGGGACTTTTTTTTTTTTTTTTTTTTTTTTTTTTAA
>BLSH010552316.1:2247362-2262275 GCA_018402905.1 Glandirana rugosa | reverse complement strand
CATCAGCACAGACCCCCCCAGGACAAACCACAACCATCCATCAGCACTTGGAACCAACTGCTCCCTGAGAGTCCACCACTGATTGGACCAATCCCATCCGAAACAGAAGGATATTTAAAATTGTGTTTAGTGCGTTGAGAACTAAGATAGACCCCATGTCCCTGTTTGGTTTTGGGTGCACAAACCGGCCGAGGGCTCTACCATAATGAGATCATAACTTCTGCTCTGAGAGAAAATGCAAAGCAAAAGCCTGATATTCTGTCACAAACCCAGAAGGTCCCAAAGAGACATATGTAACCTTAAAGGTTTCTGCTGGAGTCAACCTAAAGATGGAGTGAACCACCTCAGAGACTGCCCTACCATCCTCTGGCTCGAGATACCTCTCAAAACACAGCAGCCTCAGATTATATAGGGGAAAAGCTTACAGCGTCTGGTATTTCCAGGCAGTCTTGCAGTCAAGTACCAATCAGGCCCAACCCTGCTTAGCTTTTGAGCTCAGATGAGATCAGGCATGTTCAGGGTGATGCGGCCGCAGTCCCTTGCAGCTGCCAATGCCGCCGCCAGGAAAATTCCAGACAAACGCAGTGGCCCATATTGCCCCCCCAAGTCCACTGAACCTGAGAGCAGTGCGCCTGCCTCCCAGCTGTTTCCCCCTTCTGGGACCATTTAAATAGTATAACAGGTAAATAATTGCCAAAACCTAATACGAGGTCCCCCAAGGATGCAGGCCCATAACCATGTTGGTCTACAGCAGGGATCTCCAAACTACGGCCCTCCAGCTATTGCTGGACTACACGTCCCATGAAGCAACGTAAAACTCTGACATTCACAGACATGACTAGGCATGATGGGAATTGTAGTTCCTGAACAGCTGGAGGGCCATAGTTTGGAGACCTTTGGTCTACAGCTATGCAACCACGTAGGTATGTAAGTACACAGGTATGCAGGTATTCTGTTATGTAGGTACCCAGTTATGCAGGTATATACTGTAAGTACAGTGCCTTGAAAAGATATTCATACCCCTTGACATTTTCCACATTTTGTCATGTTACAACCAAAAACATAAATTTATTTCATTGTTTATTGATTTTATGTGATAGACCAACACAAAGTGGCACATAATTGTGAAGTGGAAGGAAAATGATAAATGTTTTTTAAAATCTTTTACAAATAAATATCTGAAAAGTGTGGCATGCATTTGTGTTCATCCCCCCTGAGTCAATACAATTACAGCTGCAAGTCATTTCGGGTATGTCTCTATCAGCTTTAACACATCTAGAGAGTGAAATTTTTGCCCATTCTTTGCAAAATAGCTCAAGCTCTGTCAGATTGAATGGAGAGCATCTGTGAACAGCAATTTTCAAGTTTTGCCACAGATTCTCTATTGGATTTAGGTCTGGACTTTGACTGGGCCATTCTAATACATGAATATGCTTTGATCTAAACCATTCCATTGTAGCTCTGGCTGTATGTTTAGGGTTGTTGTCCTGCTGGAAGGTGAACCTCTGCCCCAGTCTCAAGTCTTTTGCAGACTCTAATAGGTTGCCCTGTACTTGGCTCCATCCATCTTCCCATCAACTCTGACCAGCTTCCCTTTCCCTGCTGAAGAAAAGCATCCTTACAACATGATGCTACCACCATCATGTTTCACAGTGGGGATGGTGTGTTCAGGGTGATGCGCGGTGTTAGTTTTTCGCCACACACAGCATTTTGCTTTTAAGCCAAAAAGTTCAATTTTGATCTCACCTGACCAGAGCACCTTCTTCCACATGTTTGCTGTGTCCCCCCACATGGCTTCTCGCAAATTTGAAATGGAACTTCTTATGGCTTTCTTCTTGCCACTCCTCCATAAAGGCCAGATTTGTGGAGTGGACGACTAATAGTTGTCCTGTGGACAGATTCCCCCACCTGAGCTGTGGATCTCTGCAGCTCCTCCAGAGTACCAAGGGCCTCTTGGCTGCTTCTCTGATTAATGCTCTCCTTGCCCGGCCTGTCAGTTTAGGTGGACAGCCATGTCTTGGTAGGTTTGCAGTTGTGCCATGCTCTTTCCATTGGTGAATGATGGATTGAACAGAAATGATCAAAGCTTGGGATATTTTTTTATAACCTAACCCTGCTTTAAACTTCTCCACAACTTTATCCCTGACCTGTCTGGTGGTTCACTAAGGTTCTCTAACAAACCTCTGAGGGCTTCACAGAACAGCTGTATTTACACTAAGATTAAATTACACAGGTGGACTTTATTTACTAATTTGTTGCCGTCTGAAGGCAATTGGTTCCACTAGATTTTAGTTAGTGGTATCAGAGTAAAGGCGGCTGAATACAAATGCACGCCACACTTCTAAGATATTTATTTGTAAAAAAAATGTGAAAACCATTTATCATTTTCCTTCCACTTTACAATTATGTGCCACTTTGTGTTGATCTATCACATAAAATCACAATAAAATACATTTAAGTTTTTGGTTGTAACATGACAAAATGTGGAACATTTCAAGGGGTATGAATACTTTTTAAAAGCACTGTATGTATTTTTTCAGTTCATGCATGTATGCAGTTTATACAAGTATGCAGTTCAATGCAAGTACACATGTAAGTATGAAGTTCAATACAAGTATGCATGTAAGTATGCAGTTCAATGCAAATATGCAAGTATGCATTTTAATGGCAATATGCATGTAAGTATGCACTTTATGCCATACATATGTAAGAATGCAGTTCTACGATTATACAGATATGCATGCCCTAATGACATATTATGCTGCACCTGTCCAACTGCACTTGGCACCATACTAGTTTTGCAGGACTAGCCAAGCACATAGGCATCCAACAGATCCCGAATGCAGACTCTATGCCAGTTCAGTGCAGCCTAAATGTAAACTCCTGCAGATCAAATGCAGACTACTCTGGAGACACAACCCCTTTAACCACTTCAGCCCCGGAAGGATTTACTCACTTCCTGAGCAGGCCATTTTTTTTTTTTATTTTTTTTTTTGTGATACGGCACTGCGTTGCTTTAACTGACAATTGTGCGGACGTGCAATTTTAACCCAAACAAAATTGATGTCCTTTTGTTCCCACAATTAGAACTTTCTGGTATATGATCACCTCTGGGGTTTTTATTTTTTGTGCTATAAACAAATAAAGAGCGAAAATTTTGAAAGAAAAATGAATTACTTTCTGCTATAAACCATTTCCAAAAAAAAATGTAAAAAAACAAATGTATTCATTAGTTTAGGCTGATATGTATTTTTCTACCCTTTTTGTAAAAAAAAATTACAATAAGCGTATATTGATTGGTTTGCGCAAAAGTTATCATGTCTACGAAATAGGGGATAGATTTATGGCATTTTTATTATTTATTTTTATTTTACTAGTAATGGCGGCGATCAGAGATTTTTAGCGGGACTGCGACATTGCGACGGACAGATCGGACACCTATCAGACATTTCTGACCTTTTTTTGGGAACCAGTGACATTATTACAATAATCACTGCTAAAAATATACACTGTTATTGTACTAATGGCACTGGCAGGGAAGGGGTTAACATCAGGGGCAATCAAGGGGTTAAATGTGTTCCCTGTTTGTGTTTTCTTTTTTTTTTTCACAAGAAATTTGTGTTCTAACTGTATGGGGGATGAGCTGCCTAGGGAAACACACAGATCCGTCTTCCTACATAGCAGAAAGACAGGATCTGTGTTATCTTCCTTGTCAGAACAGAGATCTGCCTTGTTTACACAGGCAGATCCCTGTTCTGTCACTGCGGGGAAGGATCGCGGGTGGCCAGCGGACATCGAGTCCGCCGGACCCGCTGATTGGCTCCCCCACTGGCCAATAGGAGCACGTGCGCCCAAAAAAGCGAGTTCACTAGCCGACTTACACCTACGGCGATTCGCGGGATCGAGCCACCTTGTCACAGTATAAGTGCGGCGGCTGGTCCTTAAGCGGTTGAGTGCACAGATATTCCTGCAGGGGTGTATCGACAAACAGTTGTACAAGCCCCCTGGATTAGGCAGCAAGTATACAAGTATGCCTTTACCCCATCCCAACGTGAAGGCGTCAGATGGCTGACGCCGTCAGCTCCCAAAAGAGCTTTGGAGCTGACGGCCTTCACACTGGGCGACACTCACTTCTTATTGGTGGAGTCCAGCATGGGAGGAGTATAAAGGCGACTGCTTTTTTCTTCTGCACTTTGGTGACAGCCACACAGCGTCAGGCACACAGCTTACCCCCTTGCAACCATCCGATTCGGTATGTATGACCTCCATGTGTATAAGAACCCCCCCCTTTTTAACACATGTCTCTGAGCTTTTTCATATTCACTCTACCCTTAGACATCCCATATAATTGGTAGGGCGGAGGACTCTCCTTGATGCCTACAACAAATAATTGGGCAGGATCCTTAAAACTCTGCAGACATCAATCATCCTTTTAAAGGGGAACTGGCCCTTTGAAGGCATGGAGCTATACTATCTATTTAAGTGACAAATTCATATACTCTAATAGGTATTTCCATATCATCTTTTTGGAAGCATTTTTAGTAGCATCATTTTGATACGTACTTTGTTATTCATCAGCTCCGCTGTGGTCCCAGTAGAGACCCCCGGGGTGACCCGACCGCCCCCGCAGCTGTGTGTGATCTTTTTCTTCCTTACATCTACTGTCTTGCTGACCTGACATTTTCCATACTACTGTCACTTGCTTTTGCACATCCACCACACTTGCTAACTACTGGATATCACTGTGTAGATATTTTGACCTTTTGACCAGTTGTTTTTTCATGCTATGTCAATATTTTGTTTGGATTAGGTATTGTACTAATATGACTTTATTTTCTAGACTATTAAAGTCTTGCGATCAATTCACCCTGATGAAGTAGTCCTATGTGATTCAGAAACGAGTTGGTGCCTGATCAACGTTTACATATCAACGCAGTTAAGCAACTGTGCACGTCCTTTTGTGCCACTTTTGGATATAGTAACAACTCTCTTTGTTTTTATATACTTTTTATGACCTTTTACAATTTGTCTATATGAATTTTTGTAATTAATAAACGTTGGTATATTTTGTACACAGTTATGTGTTTGTACTACTTGAGAGCCTAAAAAGTCCCACCCTATCAGGGGTAATGATTTTTTGTTCAGTATAAGGGATGTGGCCAAATTGACTTGCAGATTACTTCTCCTCAGAACCCCTTTTGTACTGTAGAAATCACCTTTTCTGCTTTTAGCTTGCCACCTGCTGGCTGCAAGTGTAAATACAAAATATTCATATGCAATATTTCATATATTTACCTATAACATTTTAAATGTATATCTTTGTACTGAACATAGAAAACACACACATATATACAGTATATATTATAATAGGTTTTTGGTGGACTGAAGCTTTAACCTTAAAGACTAAGTTCATCTCTTCAGTAAAATACATTATGTTGTCTAGGAACCTAGCGTTTTATAGAAAAAAACAGTTTTCGAATAGCGTCTTTAGTTTCATCTTCTTACAAGTATACCATGATTGCAATCCCCTAAGTCTGCTACAAAAACTCCCTTTTACAGTGATCTGCCGCGTCCTGCCCAAGTTCCTGGATGCTCCAAATGATATGTGCTTGCTCCCAGTACCACAGTAGGGAACTCACTTTTTATGGAAAAGACAAAACTGAGCCTTTAAGCTGATGGCATTCAATCACAATGTGGGAGAAATAATAATAGTAATCTGCATATTCACACACTAATCACACATTGTAGGGATCTCTGATCTTTGCCTCCATGCATCTGCTATGGTATCTGCTGAAGTGTCTTGAGAAAAAGAGGAGCTGCAAGTGCTGATCTCCTGAAAATGATAGCTGCCTGGCTGTCATGACAAACCTAGGGATTTATTCTTTTCTATGTCACTGCCCTGAAATTGAAAAGTTCGGACTTTGCCCAAATTTTCTACGTGCTTGCTCTGGAAAGAGTTGAAGTCAGAGGATCAGCATAACAGCCAACATTTTTAAAAGGAGGTTGGTAATGGCAGCCCACCTATTTCTCTTATCATGGGAGTCTTGTGATAATAGTTATTTTCTAAGGTCGTCTATAGACAGTTCAAATCTTGGTCGGTTCAGCAGGAACCGGGTGAGATTCAAACCATTAATGGGCAAGCTGAACGTGCCAAGTTGATTCATCGATCAACTTGGGTACAACCAGCCTGCCAGATTCGCTTGTGATTATCGCAAACGGCTGCTATAGCTGCTAGCGATAATCACTGTCTTCTCCCAGTGGGGAGGCCAACCCCCTCCATTAGGGATGCTCTTCTTCCATCCACGTCACCCCAGAAGCCCTCTCCCCTATCCCCAACAGAGCAAAAGGAAGCAAATAAGAGAAGAGAAGCGATGTGACTCCCATGCAAATGCGCGGGAGGGACATTATCACGGGCCAGCCATTCAAGTGGCTGCACAGACGAAATCCCAGAGTTCAATACCTTTTTAAATGTAGAACTATGGTCAAACTACAAAATCACATCTGTAGCGTAGGCTACCAATGCCAGTGGCTTTATGTTTTTCACTGTTTTTTTTTCTAAATACCCCCTGGAATATATTGTCAAACCTGCCATCACAACCATTGGACAGACACTTATTCTGATATGGTGACAAAGCATTTAATTTTTTCAGTGATATCACTGCAGCGTTGTCACCCTTGATGCTGTTGTAGCTGCTTAATGCTGGCACTCTTGATAGCCCTATCAGTGCCTAGTTCCAACCACAGTCCTTTAGATTAACAGCACAATGTGCTATGTGCAGGAGCCTTAGGTAAAGGATGTATATGCTCTGCCCAGTCCCTGTTTATGATAAATCCAGCTTTCCAGCTACATTTAACATTTAAGAGGTAAATTACATTTTCTTTAAGACATTTAACATGCCATCCTACATTGAAAACATCCGTCTATTACTCAAGGAAAAAAGAAAGAGTTTAGCATAATGGACTTTAACTCTACACATCTCAAACATAAACTCACCGTTGTCAATAATGACATAGATAAAGGAAAGAAGTTAACCTCCAGACTACAAATATACAATTGGAAAGTGTATTACCATATGGTTTTACATAAACGTATGTCTAACAATTTGCACGTTTATGAAAGTATCCCCCAGTGATGTCACATCCATATAATATAACTAGTATTGAAAATGACCATTGCCGCTTCTGTAAAACATAATTTCGGCTTGAAGAGTTGTAATGTCAGAAGTTACATCTGGAAAACAGCTGAGAGAATGAATCGCTCTGAAAATGTTCCATGATTCTGAATGCAGGAAAGTACATCACACCAGGATCACGTCATATAAAACGATTTGATTGAATTTGAAATGCGTGTAATATAAGGAATGATGTAATCAGTTCACTGTAAAACAAAAATGACATTAAAGGCCTGTTTAACACCAGCCCACGCATGGAGTGCACCATATAATGTGCACTGA
Source organism: Glandirana rugosa (assembly GCA_018402905.1). Taxonomy (NCBI): domain Eukaryota; kingdom Metazoa; phylum Chordata; class Amphibia; order Anura; family Ranidae; genus Glandirana; species Glandirana rugosa. Next base: position 2,254,821 of record BLSH010552316.1, on the reverse strand, counting down.
TCTGTATGTTGTGAAGGGTGAGGTAATGCGTTGTAACGCACACAGTTTACATTTTATTTTTTTTACTGTACTGAATGTGAAAAAAAACACTTCATTCAACTTTCTGCACCTCACCACAGTGTGACACACTGTGGTGCGTTGAAATGTGGTGACGAGCATTGGGCTGCGTAAAAATTCAACACATGCCATGGCATCAACAGGACACATGGAGAACAACTGTTTTCTATGTGCCTGCATTGATTAATGCAGATAAATGCACCTTGTGAACTAAAAAAAAGTCAGGCAGTGGACAAAGCACTAGTCACCAGTATTGACTGTGAGCATCCTACTGACATTTCCCCATTGCTGACTTACCATGATTTGTTCTGCACTGTCCCTTTGTGTAGGGCAGTCATCAGAAATTGTGGGGCCCCTTACACAGGTTTAGGCCTGGGACCACCCAAGGCTGAATACCAACATTCCCCAGGGCCCGCCCACTTTCCGCCCCATCTAATCTGCCCACTAGCGACCCCAAGAGGTCCTTCAGTGCACCCACTTTTATTTTAACACTCCAGGTTCTACCAGAAAATACTGTAGCTGCTGACTTCTAATATAAGGACACTTACCTGTCCAGGGATCCAGTGATGTCCTCACCCGAGCCGATTCTTCAATTGGCTTCTGGTACAGGCACCGGCATCTCAAGTAAGGGAAACAGGCAGTGAAGCCTGCGACTTGTGAATGGTCCTGTACTGTTCTGGGACCTGTAATGTGTCCCAGAAGACTGTGGGGGAAGGAAGGGGGCTGAACTTCCATCAGACTGTCACGGCAAAAACCAGGTACCCGCTCCCTCTCAAAAAGTGCCAAATGTGGCAGAGGAGGCTGGGAGGATGCAAACAAGTGGAACTTCCCCATTTGGGTGAAGTTATGCTTTAATATATGAAAATTAAAGAAGAAGTACAGCCAAAGCTCTTTTGGGTGTACTTCTCCTATAGGTCACAGGAGTACAGTGCTTTTTCAGCAGACAGCAGGCTGAAACTCACTGTCAGCTGACATCACAGAGTTAGTCCAGGCTGTAGAAAGATCCCGACTAATGTCAGGATCCACCCAGATCCCTGGAACAGCACCTGGCTCAGCCTGAGCCAGCTGCTCCTGCCCCTGCACAGCCCGGTGCTCAGTGAGTGAAATCACCGCTCTTTGCTCACAGCATTGGGGAAAACTGAGCGTTCAGCTGTCTCTCAGTTCTCACCCTTAGAGCCGCCGGGGAGCAGATGCAGCATCGGACCGATGCTGCATCCAAGTAGGCAAACATGATTCTGAAAAAAAAATCCCAAACACCTCTTGTAAAGGTGTATTCCAGGTAATCGGTGCTTTCATCAGTACTTTGCAGTTATTGCAAAGAATTGGCCCAATCCAACAAAGAGACATCCCTATATATTCAACAAAGAGACAGCCCAATCCAGAAAAGAGACATTACCATATATTCAGCAAAGAGATGGCCCAATCCAGCAAAGAGACAGCCCAATCCAGCAAAGAGACGGCCCAGTCCAGCAGAGATATCTCCATATATACAGCAAAGATATGACCCAATCCAGCAAAGAGACAGTCCAATCCAGCAAAGAGATGGCCCAATCCAGCGAAGAGACAGTCCAATCCAGCAAAGAGACATCCCCATATATTCAGCAAAGAGACAGCCCAATTCAGCAAAGAGATGCCCCAGTCCAGCAGAGAGGCAACCCAATATAGCAAAGAGACAGCCCAATCCAGCAAACAGATGGCCCAGTCCAGTAGGGACATCCCTATATATACAGCAAAGAGACATTACCATATATTCAGCAAAGAAATGCCACAGTCCAGCAGAGAGGCAACCCAATCCAGCAAAGAGACAGCCCAATCCAGCAAAGAGATGCTCCAGTCCAGTAGAGACATCCCCATATATACAGCAAAGATACATCCCCATATAGCAATTGTTAATAAAAAATGGCACATTCAACACACAGCCAGATCCTTCTAGTGGGCCCCTCCACACTTTTCAGATGGAAGACCCTCTCCCTGCACACACAGCCCTCCCATCAGAGGAATTCCCCAGAAGGAGCCTGAACTTAAACCTGGGACAGCAGGAACAGGGTTGTCCCAGGTGGCAGAATGTGAATAGCAGCATGTCTGTCATTTCACTCTCCTATTACCAGACAACAAGGGCAGAGGCAGAGAGGGGACTCTGGGCACCGCGATCTGCAGGCTGAAGCAATTTAAAAAAAATTAAAAAAAATAAAAACTTTCCCTATTCAAGCTCACTGTTTCTTCACTTTTGGGTGGCAGTCTAGTAATACAGCCTGCAGATTGTGGTGCCTAGAATCTCCTCTTTGCCTCTGCCCAGCCCCTTCCTTCCCTGTTGAATTGGCTGGGCTGGAACTAGAAAGTAGTAAAAGCATCCAAAGCAGCCTGGGGGGGCTCTGGCCATGGTTGGAGACCGAGACCCTCGGGATCCCTACATGTGTATGAGCCGCCACCCATGATGGCGGCCCTGCCTGTATGGAGGCGGCTCTGTATGGAGGCCATCTTGGTAGAGGCAGGGTTTTGTGCCTCCATCTTAGAGCTGTTCCCCCCAATGACTAGAGATCCGATAACTGTTGGGGGAATATTCAGATGCAGCAGGAGAGGTTCACTAATTAAATAGAGCAGAGGCAGGGGGATGCATGTAGCACAGAATCCTCTCCAACAAGCAACACAGTAATGACATCCCCAAATCTTTCTCCACATCTCCTAAGACTAGCATGGGCAGCTGTGCCTTAGGTCTCACACTGTAGATATACAGCTATGAGAATGCAGACACATTCAAATGAGAGGAAGTACACTGCTGTTTGCACAAGGAATTTAATGCAAAAGGCATTCCTCTCAACTCTCTGAAATGAAAAAGGACACCTTTTAACACACAGTATGTAAGCACAGGAAAGAAGGTCCCTGCCATGGTTCTGGTTACACGGACCACAAAATTCATTGACAAGAAAAAGTATGGGAACCCCTGGATTTAACAGGTTTTCTGAAGTAATTTGACATAAAATTTGAACTGATCCTCATCAAGTCACAACAACAGACAAGCACCATGTGCCTAACCTGATATCACAAAAACAATTCTAATTTCTTGAATACACCCATTAAACATGCACAGTGCTGTTGGAAAAAGTAAGTGAACCCATAGACTAACTACTTGAACAAAAGCTAATTGGACTCAGTAGTTTGCACACCTGGAGTCAAATTAATTACATTTGTTTGGAGGCGTGGTTAAGAGCAACTTTGATTGATATAAGACACTCAAACATTTTAGGTTTGCTGTTCATATGAAACATTAGCTGATGTGAACCATGCCTTGCAAAAAGGAACTCGCTGAAGATATATGTTCAAGTAGTTGATCTGCATGAGGCTGGAAAGGGATAAAAAAGTAATATCAAAGTGTTTAGGCATCCATCAGTTGACAGTTAGACAAACTGCCTATATATTGGAGACAGTTTATTACTGTGGCTACTTTTCCTAGAAATGGGCACCCAGCCAAGATGATTCGCAAGGCATAACGCAGAATCCTCAACAAGGCAAGAAGAACCCACGAGAACAGCTAAAGGCTTGAAGACACCACTGGAACTGGCAAACATCCCTGTTCATGAGTCTATCATACATACGTCTTTGAACAGGCAGGGTGTCCAAGGCAGAACACTATGGAAGAAGCCAAAAAACATTGCTGCATGCCTGAAGTTTGCCAAAGAGCACATTTGCAGACCGCAGTGCTACTGGAAAAATGTTTTATGGACTGATGAAACAAAAGTTGAATTGCTTGGGAAGAATACTCAGCACTATATATGGTACAAAAAGTGCACAGCTTTCCAGCATCAAAAAACCCCAACAGCAGTGGAGTTGCTAGGTGGGAAAAAGACCAGGGGCTCCAGCCAGAAGAAATGCAGGGGCGAAAATGGGGCATGATCTAAACTAAACAGTGGGTGTGGCTTAAAGGGGTGTGGCTTAAGGGGTGGCTCGAGTTTGAGATGAACGAGGGATGGAGGAAGGAAGAAAGAAAGAGATAGGGAGGGAAGGTGAGAGAAGAGAAAGAAATAAAGGAAAGAAAGAAAGAAAGAAAGGAAAGAAAGGAAAGAAAGAAAGAAAGAAAGAAAGAAAGAAAGAAAGAAAGAAAGAAAGAAAGAAAGAAAGAAAGAAAGAAAGAAAGAAGGAGGGACAGCAGGCCCAGATCCTACACCACAATAGCAATATGTGTATTCCAGAAAGTTTAACCATCAGCAGATAAAGATACTCCAAACACCTGGTGTTGGCACTTCAATAATCCCGGCACCAAGGTTGGTATGGTGTCAGGATGATTGAAGTGCATTATTTCTATTATTACATTGTAATATAAAATGAAATACTTCAACTCACCATAATTCAGAATCAGTGGGAGCCCTGAGCTTGTCACTTGCCACTGCCACCGGATGCCATCAGGTGTCCCCAGCGGAGTCCCTCCTTCCATCAGGTGTCCCCAACGGAGTCCCTCCTTCCATCAGGTCCCCCCAGCGGAGTCCCTCCTTCCATCAGGTCCCCCCAGCGGAGTCCCTCCTTCCATCAGGTGCCCCCAGCGGAGTCCCTCCTTCCATCAGGTGCTCCCAGCGGAGTCCCTCCTTACATCACAGGTGCCCCCAGCAAAGTTCCTCCTTACATCACAGGTGCCCATAGCGGAATGCCTCCTTACATCACAGGTGTCCCCAGCAGAGTGTCTCTTTACATCACAGGTGCCCCCAGCGGAGTGCCTCCTTACATCACAAGTTTCCCCAGCAGAGTGCCTCCTTACATCACAGGTGCCCCCAGTGGAGTTCCTCCTTACATCTAAGGTGCCCCCAGCGGAGTGCCTCCTTACATCACAAGTGCCCCCAGCGGAGTTTCTCCATAAATCACAGGTGCCCACAGCGGAGTGCCTCCTTAAAACGCAGGTGCCCCCAGCAGAGTGTCCCTCCTTACATCACAGGAGAGAGGTGATGTGGAGGGCAGTGAGAGATGATGTCATCTCTCTGCTCCCCACCACACCTCTGACATTGCAGAGGCCAGGCTGTGAGGGCGGAAGAGCAGTGATGCGGGGCAGGCAGAAAGAGATGATGTCATCTTTACTCGCCTGCCCCGCACGCTTCTCATCCTCAGGCCCCTGCAGCTCTGTCAAGCCGCCTGCCCGCGGCTCTATCAAGCCGCCCGCTTACGGCCCTGTCAAGCTGCCCACCTGCGGCTCTATCAAGCCACCTGCCCGCTGATGCAGCAGGAGAATGCCCCTAAGCATTGAAGTAATTCCCCCACAGACTGTCTTCAGAAAAAGAAAATGTGCCTTTTGGAGTGGCCCAGTTAGAGGCCAGACCCTAACCCATTAGAGGTGCTGTGGAATGACCTCAAGAGAGCCATTCACACCATGCTACCAGGGCTGGTGCAAGGGTTTTTGACAACCTAGGCAAAACCTTATTTTGCCGTCCCCCCATTTGGCTCCACCCATGACTCCACCCACTTTGTCCTGTCCATGTATACGATGGAAGAGGCGGAGGTGGAGATTTTTTCAGCATCTCTCTACCTATTTATTTAGCCATGGTCCACAGGCCCGCACCTGTGACAAATAATGGCAGCACTGGATTGCTTCCTCATGCCAGCCGTGGTCCACAGGTATATGGACAGCCTATGGTATTATATGGACAGGCTAGGGTAGCATATAGACAGGCTAGGGTAGTATATGAACAGGCTAGGGTAGCATATGGACAGGCTGGGGTAGTATATGGACAGGGTGGGGTAGTATATGGACAGGCTGGGGTAGTATATGGACAAGCTGGGGTAGTATATGGATAGGGGCTGGGTGCCCTGGGTGGCAGTGCACCCTAGACGGCCGCCTACTTCGCCTAGTGGTAGAGCCAGCTCTGCATGCTACAAATGTGTCTGAGCTGAAGTGGTTTTGTAAAGAGGAATGGCCAAAAATTCCTACTGAGCGTTGTGCAGGTCTGATCCAGAGCTACTGATAGAACTTGCTTGAAGTCATTGGTGCCAAAGAAGGTTCCACCAGCTATTAATACCAAGGGTTAATTTACCTTTTCCTCAAACACTGTGACAGTTTAATTGGTGTGAAAAAAAAACTTGAGAAATTGGAATTGTTTTTGTGTTATTAGCTTATGCACATTGTGTTTGTCTGTTGTTGTGACTTATGTTTAGTACATACGATAAGAATACTAGACGAATGATCGTCCATTTTTCTTTGCATGCTAGTCTATCAAAAACCAATACAATACTAAAGTTATGAGAATTCTCATACGACAAAATACAACTTTAGAAGTGATATATTGTATTGTATTGTATTTTAATGTGTTATTTCATTTTTGAGCAGGTGTGGTCTTGGTCACACTATTGTTTTTCGTACAAATACTATACCAATTACACGAAAATTGTTTGTTCTGTTATCATTGAAGAAACATTTTTGTGTTTGTCTCTTCAGATAATTTTGCGCAAACTGTTGTGATCGGCTTGTGAAAGCTGTGTACTAATGATCAGATTATCAGACAAGAATAATATTTTTCATCTGATTTTCTTATCGTGTCTACCAGTGGAGGCTGGTGCTCAATATTTTGAGAGGGGGAGCAAACAAACCTACCCCCTCACTCGCACTAACGCTACCCCCAACCACACTCCCCGCGCGCGTGCGGGAGACGGACGGCGGCTATCGGTGGACCCCCCACAGAAGGTGAATGGTAGCGATCAGTGGCCTTACCTTAGGATGCTGATGCTGCTCCTCGCTCCAGCTGAAGTAAGAGCCAGGGCCGTTGCTTCTCCTCCAGCCTCAGGCTCTACATGTAGATTGGGGGGGCGTCACTAGTGGAGCAACCGCCACTGGTGTGTACTAAGCATGAGGATTAGATCACATTTTGTGGCAAATAACTACAGAAAGCCAGCTCCTTCCAAGGGGATCAATTACTTTTTATTGTCACTGTACTTTTTGCTTTGGAAAGTATATTGTACAGACAAAAGAGAACCGAGCCTGTAACACAGATGGTCCAGATCAGTGTTTCTCAAACTTTTTTGTCTTGCAGCACACCAAAAAGTTCTAAACATTTTCACGGCACACCTTAAAAGATTTAACAATTTTTGTGGTGAAGAACTTATTTATTTTGACATACATATTTAACCACTTCCTATTGACAAATGACGTCCGGGCGGGGGGTTTATTATCCTGACTGGACGTCATATGACGTGATCAGGTTAATCAGAAATCACGTGCCCGCGGGGGGTGCGCATTGCGGCGATCAGTGGTGCCGTGGGTCTGACCCACCGCATTGCCAACCGAGGTAAAAGGCTTCCATCGGAAACCTTCTACCATGTTATCAGCCGTGACCAATCACGGCTGATCACAGTGTAAATTGGAAGAGCCGTCTATCGGCTGCTCTCCAGACGGGGGGGGGGGGGGGGGGGGGGGGGGGGGGGGGGGGGG
>BLSH010552316.1:2185098-2195565 GCA_018402905.1 Glandirana rugosa | reverse complement strand
TTTTTTTTTTTTTTTTTTTTTTTTTTTTTTTTTTTTTTTGCACTATAAACAAAAAAGAGCAACAAGTTAGAATTAAAAATAAAAAAAATATATATTTATTTATATTTTTTTTACTATATGTTAAACTAATTTCTCCCTCAGTTTAGGCCGATATGTATTCGGCGATTCACGCAGCAGTGCCAACCTGGCGCTGTATTATGACGGCGGCCGGTCAGCAACTGGTTAAAGAGCACCTGTCATTTCAGATCCATCATGACAGCACCTGTCAGCGAGCATCCACTCACCTGCTGCTGCCATGTTGTTGTTGTGTCACTGCCGCATCACTGTGGGAAAGAGATGACAATTGCTTTTTAGAAATATATGCTTTTAAATCGAGCCTTTTTACTAGTGATTTAAATCAAATCCACCTTGCATAAATGTAATTGTGCCTTGTCCTATAGCCATCTCCTTGGTTGCAGGCAACGGTCTTCTCTGGTTGGGCTGCATATGCACCTAACTGTACATTTCTGGTCTTATGGGAGCTTTAACTTCATATTTGCCTGGAAACCCACTCTACTGTGGCAGGTTCAGTCCTCAGTATTTTCTGGGAATCCAATTGGCAGCTGCTTTTATTGGAAAAAAAACTGTAAATGATAAAAGCCAGGGGTGCCCAACCCTTTGAGGAGTGAGGGCCACTTTAGCTACTTGGTAACCGGTCGTGGGCCACAATAAGCGGAATGGGCAGATGAGCGGTCATTGTCCACTCTGCATATGCAGAGCAGACAGACACAGCCTACTTTACTCTATGGGCCCCCCCGATCCACTCAGACAGAAGGGGACGGATCCCCTTCTGTTTTTTAAGCAGATGGTATTGGAGATAGGTGGGTGTAAATGGACACAAGTCCGTTTACATCTGCTGCTCTATAGAGGTGAATGGAGGGTCCGATTGGGTCCACCTGAAAAAGGACCAATCGCATGAAAGAAGCCTAAGGCTGCTTTCACATTGATGCACTGCGGTACCTGCACCACAACTGATCTCAATCGTCACTTCTTCCTGGCTGGTGGCTGCTGCTGGCTGTCCTCCAGGGCTGGGACTGCTGGCGGATACTGTTGCTGGGTGCTGCTGGTTGGTGCTGTTGGCTGGTACTACTGCTGGGTACTGTTGCTGGCTGGTACTGCTGAGTGGTTCCCAGCCGCCGCCCCCGAGCATCAAAGTGACAGGAGCGGTGCTGGAGGAAGCATGGGGCTGCAGTAGAGAGCCGATGCTTCCTATATCGCTCTCCAGTCACAGGCTTAGTACATTTGGTATCACTATGCCGTGACAGGTGCCAGCGCTATACAGGAATTATCAGCTCTGCTTCCTCTGGTGTCGACTCCGTTCTAACCACCGATGCTCGGGGATTGCGAGTCGGGACCCGCGATTTGGGCTTGCGGACCTGCCATCCCAGAGCAGGAGGTGGCGGGCCACATCTGAGGATGCCGCTGCCCAGCAGCTGGGCACTCCTGATTTAGGCAATGACAATCCACACAATTAATGTAGGCATACACATGTCTTTGGATATGCTTTTGTTTTTGCTGACTGTAAATTGGATTAATTATGTAGTTCTTTATTTAGGGAACATAGCCGTCAAGGTTCTGTTTTAAATAGATCACAACCTACTTTAACTAAAGCATGACATAAAATGTATCCAGTCTAACAATAGAGTTGCCTTTTATATAGAACAAATCAGACTTGGAATAAGAGTCATACAAAATATTGTCAGCTGAAACCTAACATTATTTTCAAGTCCTAGACTTTACCATTGAGTTACACCAAGCTAGGTATTTTTTTACAACTTTAGCCCCCCCCCCCCTCCATGCTAGAGCCTATTCCTGTATGTCTTGTGAATCCAATGCATTGGAAATGTTTTTTGCTTTTAATGGTCAAATGGCTGTTTTAAGCGTAGTGTACAGCCCCAGTTCCAAAATAAAAGTTGTGACGCTGTGTAAAATCTGCATAACAGAATGCAATGACTTGCAAATCTTATAAGCCTATAATTTATGAACAATAGAAAATAATAAACATATTGAATGTTAAGCCCTCGTTCACACCAATGCGATTTGATAGTTCAAAATCGCACTGTATTTTTGGCAATGGAACCGTTCAAATCGTTGCGACTCAAGTCACAGTGACTTTAAGAAAGGTTCCTGCACTACTTTTCATTGCGACTTGCATTACCTTCTGTTTAAATGAAGCTGCAAGTCACAATGAAATTGCCGAAATCACACTGATCTGCGGCTTTGAAATTGCACTGAAGTAGCGGGATTTCAAAGCCGCACCTGTGTGAACTAGGGCTCAAACTGAGAAAATGTACCATTTTTAAGAAAAAAAATAAAGTAATTGTGAAATTGATGGCAGCAACATGTCTCAATAAAAATGGAACAGGGCAACAAAAAGCTGGCAAAGTACAACCCCAATTCCACAAATGTTGGGACAGGGCTATGTTTACAATGGAGTAGCATCCCCTCTTCTTTTAAAGCGGTAGTAAACCCATTCATTTAACAGTTTAAAAACCAGTTCCATTTCCGGCACGTGCCGGAAATGTAACACTCCCATTGGTTGTGCTCTAAACCAAACTGTCAAACCATCCAATGGCTGGTGTCATAGCTGATCACATGTGCAGCATCATGGCAGTTGTAGATTAAGCAGAGGCCAAGATGGCAGCTTCCTTGGCTGAAAATGATAGGAGGGTTTACTACCACTTTAACAACACTCTGTAAACATTTGGGAACTGAGGAGACTAGTTGCTGGAGTTTTGGGAGAGGAATGTTGTCCCATTCTTGTCTGAGCATATACTGCACTAAAACCTGGATATATCTTTCCAGCAATGATGGTGCCTTTCCAGATGTGCAAGCCGGCCATTCCATACAAAATAATGTACCCCCATACCATCAGAGATGCAGGCTTTTGACCTTTGCATAACGGAGCTTTAACTTGCATTTTTAGATGGCACGGCAAGCTGTGTTTAGACAGTGATTTTTGAAAGTATTCCTAAACCCATGCAGTGATGTCCATCACGAAATCATGCCTGTTTGTAATGAAGACATAAGATCACAGGTATCAAATATTGCTTTTTGGCCTTGTCCCTTGCACACAGAGACTTCTCCTGATTCTCTGAATCTTATGATCTTATGTATTGTAGATGATGATGATATTGTTAATGTATTTGCAATTTTATGTTATCTTGTTCTGAAATTGTTTTTTGACAATTTTTAGAAACCGCTTTTCACCGATTTAATGAACTTCTGCCCATATTTACTTCTGAGACACTCTGACTCTCTAAGAGCCCCCTTTTTATACCCAGTGGTGTGACTGACCTGTTGCTAATTAACCTAATTAGTTGCAAAATGTTCTTTCAGCTCTTCCTTGTTAGTACCACTTACTTTGCCAGCTTTTTGTTGCCCTGTCACAACTGTTTTGAGACCAGTTGCTGCCATCAATTTCAGAATTACCTTATTTTTTCTTAAAATGGTACATTTTGTCATTTTAAAAATTTGATATGTTTTCTATTGTGAATAAAATATGGGTTTATGAGGTTTGTAAATCATTGCCACCACCTGGTTTGGTAAATTTAAAGGAAGATCGGTTTTTCTTAGTTTTGGTTGTAATTGTCATTTGATATGGTCGGTTTTACAAGGCCAGCATTTAGTGTACCATGTGGCGATTTTAAAAATAGTTTTCTTAAAATAACAAAAACTATTCAAGTCTGGGCAGGTTTGTCATCGGTTCTGGGAACCTGAGTATGCATCTACTAAATATATATTTGTCACAATTCTTCAATTATCACATGTCCAAAAAAAGCAACACCGTAATCAAATTTATAGTCAACACATGTCTGACCAGTATTTTGGTACCTGCCCTTATTTCCTAATTTTATGCTAGTGAGCAAATGATTTGTCACCCCCCCCAAAAAAAAAATTAAGTCAGCAGCTACAAATACTGTAGCTGTTGACTTTTAATATAAGGAAATTTACCTGTCCAGGGATCCAGAGACCTCCTCACCCAAACCAGTTTCTTTAACTGGCTGTTGGTGCAGGCACTGGGCATCTCCAAGTAACAAAAGACAGTGAAGCCTTGCAGCTTCACAGCCGGTTTCCTACTGCACATGCACGAGCCACGCTGTGACTTGTGAATTTCTCAGTCTTCTGGGACCTGTGACGTGTCCCAGAAGACTGTGGGGGAAGGAGGGTGGACCGAACTTCGGGCTCAGATCGCTGCACTACATCTGACCCAGAGTGGCAGAAGGTACATGTCAAAACCAGATACCCGCTCCCCCCTCCCCTCCAAAAAGTGCCAAATGTGGAGGGGGGAGGAGGATGCAAGCAAGCACAACTTCCCCTTTTGGGTGAAGTTCTACTTTTGAAATATAATCTTGTCTAATCATCTTTTGTCTGTTTTTATATTCAACTGAGACACACAACAAGAAATCGTACTAATGTAGTTGTAATGACTTGTAACCCCATTGTACCTAAAGTAAAGTGGTTGTAAAGGCTGAAGGTTTTTTTTGCCTTCATGCATTCTATGCATGAAGGTAGAAAACCTGTGTGCAGCACCCCCCCCAATGCCTGATCTCCATCTTGATCCAGATGTGCACAAAAGCATCAGCTCTCCATCCTCGTTGGCTCCCGCTGCTGTCAATCACAGCCAGTGAGCCAATGAGAGGGGGGGTGGGGTTGAGCCATGGCTTTGTGTCTGTGTCTGAATGGTTTGCTCTGGGGACACTCAACAGGAGGGAGGGGCCAGGAGTGCCAGTAAAGGACCCGAGAAGAGGATGATCGGGGCTGCTCTGGGCAAAACCATTGCACAGAGCAGGTAAGTATGACATGTTTTAAAAAAAAAAAAAAAAGGCTTTTAATACCACATTAGCTGGAGAGAGAAAGTCCACAGGATGGTGGTTACACGTTTTCAGTGTCCACCCTATTTTGGAGGAAAGTGGGACATGTCAGACACTGCTCAATGACTTACAGGTTGTAGTCTAAACCACCAAAAATTCTATTTGTTGTCAATCATGTTATGTCATTTGGAGTTTTAATAGTAAGGCTTTACCCATTTTCACTTTTTGAAAAAGGTCTTTGAGGGTCCATTTGCACTGGGCTTACAAAACTCCAGTGCTTTTGCCAGGAAAAAATTGCTTATATAGAGCATTTTTGTACAGACTTTTTGGAGCGTTTAGCTTTTTCTGCCAGAAAACTGCTCTCAAAAAACGAAAACCAGAAGGGATTTTTTTTTTTTTTTTTTTTTTCCAGCCTCTAAACGCTGAGCTTAAAATTTTGCCTCTAAACCTCCTAATGTGTGTGTGTGTGTGTGTGTGTGTGTGTGCGCGCGCACATAGGATAACATTGAGCTGCTTCTACAGGCAAAATGCCAAACTAGAAGCAGCGACCTTCATTATTTATTTTAGCCAATGGGGTGCATGAACCCTGACAGTCACTTCTTCATGTTGGTGAAAGCATTGCCCACCTGCAGGGACATAACAGTAGAAAAAGCAGTCTAGGAGCCAGCCTCCATGTTCGAACCAGCTGCTCCTATGAACACTTGCCAATGCTGTCTTCACAGCAGAGGATCCAGCTGAAATGAAAACATTCCAAATGTACATGTAATCAGTGAGTTTACAGAAAACGGATGCCAACAGATGCTTAAGTACTTATTATCTTTTTTCCAAGTTAGGGAAAACAAACATTTTGTGGAGATTAGAGGTCGACCGATGTGGGTTTTTCTCTGGCCAATGCCGATATTTAGAAATTGAGGGCGGCCGATGGCTGAGTATATGATGCTGATTTTTTTTGGACTGATATGTTAGGCCGATTTATTTTGTTCTTAGATTTTATGAGATGAAGCGAAAAAAATTAACAGTTAAGTAATAAGTGATACAGAAAATTGCAACATTTATTAAACACAACAAGCCTCCAATCAGGCTCCGTTCACACAGGGGTGATCGGCCTTTTCTAGGCAATTGCAGCGTGACTTCGGGCGACTTACAACACGACTTATGCCAGGAGACTTTGCCTGTGGCCAATCGGAGAAGGAAGGTGGTTGCCCCAAATAAAATTCTATTCTTTTCACTGTAAAGTCACTTGCATTAAGATGGGGGATCCAACTTGGAGACGACTTCCATTGACTTCTATGGGCACAAGTCAGATAGAAGTCATCTTGAAGTCCTGCAGGAACAGTTTTTTGAAGTTGAAGCAACTCAGTAGCGTAAATTTAAGACTGCTCCAATTCATCTCAGTAGGATTTTAGATTGTGTGTGTGTGTGTGTGTGTGTGTGTGTGTGTGTGTGTTTTTGTTTTTTTCATTAAAGTGTATTTTTTCCCTAAAAATTGCGTTTGAAAGACCCGTGCTCAAACATCGTGTGAAATAAAAATATTGCAACAACCGCCATTTTATTCTCTAGGGTCTCTGCTAACAAAATAATATTTCATGTTTGAGGGTTCTAAGTGATTTTCTAGCAGAAAATGCTAGATTTTTACTTCTAAGCAATTAAAGTCAGAAAAGAGTTCTACACACAAGGGTTCATTCCTTTTGATAAGTAGAAACATTGTATCTTTTGGTTCTTTTATCAGTTGTTCTCAGACTTGGCAGGCTGCCCGAATTTTGTATTTCTTGTTCTAATATGAGTGACTCAAGTCTCTCCAACTTAGAAAAAGGTTCCTGCACTACTTTTGGGGCGACTTCTGGCAACTTGCATTGACTTCTATTAGGCCCCTTTCACACTGGGGCTGGCGGGCGGCAGCGGTAAATCCCCGCTAGTCTCAGCGGGGATTTAGCGCTGTTATAGAGGCGCTACGGCGCCGCTATGCAGGCGGGTGCGGGGCACTTTTAACCCCCCCACAACGGGTTAAACAGGGGTTAAAAGTGCCGGCGCTCGGCGCTCCCGGAGCGGTGTACAGCCGCTACGGGAGCGCTGCCCATTGAATTTAATGGCAGGAGCGGTGGAGGAGCGGTGAATACACCGCTCCCCACATTCCTGAAAAATCATGCTTGCATGATTTTCTGAAGCGCTGCGCTAGCGCAACGCCTCAGTGAGAAAGCATCCATAGAGATGCATGAAAATAATATTTAGAGCGTTATTACAGCGGTAATTTTAGCGCTTTACCGCTGTAATAACGCTCCAGTGTGAAAGGGGCCTTACAGAAGTCCTTTGCAATCCCTGCTGCAGTCGCTCTGTGCAGGTTGTGCTGAGTCGCCTCACCCCCCCCCCCCCGTGTGAACCGTCCTAGTGCATAAATTTATCGGCCGAATTTGCAGCACAATTAGCTGATGCATTAAATGCCAAAAAATCGCCCGATATATCGGACCACCTCTAGTGCAGATTACAGTAAACCATAGCAACCAATTTCATCCTACAGTACTGTGATAGAGGATTTCTGATTGGCTTTTAGGAACTACTACAGGGTGTAAATCTTTATTATTCTCTGCATTACACATTTACTGAATAAGCTTCAAAAGGATCTCCTGTCAGCTATATCTTTTCATGTTAAGCTGATGCATGCTAAGTAGTGTATAAGGCTGGCTCACAATAGTCCAATTTCAGATGCCATTTGAGCCGCCCAGATTTTGGCCCCATAGAATATGCAAACCAAATCTAAAGTGCAACCAAGTTGTACTGCATAATCGCACTGAAAATCAGACCAAATTGCAGCCACAGTAATGTGAACCTAGCCTTTGTGTAATGCTTCCTGGTATTTATTGCCTCTCCCAGAGATCATAGTACTGCCCTGACTATACCTCTATCTGCTTTTCTCATTAGGACAGAGCCATTTTTGTTCAGGCATTGTCTAGGACAGTAGTCGCCAACCTTTTGGAACTCCTGGACATTTTGAATCCTGCGGACTGCCAACATGAATTTTACATGAATTATACCAGTGATGGCAAACCTTGGCACCCCAGATGTTTTGGAATTACATCCCCCATGATGCTCATGCACTCTGCAGTGTAGTTGAGCATCATGGGAAATGTAGTTCCAAAACATTTAGGTTGCCAAGGTTCGCCATCACTGCATTTATAAATACAATGCTCTGGCTCTCTGACCCCCACTCTGCATCACACTGCTGCCTTTACACAGACTCCTCATTGGATCTCACCTCCAGCCATATGCTCAAGCTCTGTGCTCCCTCCCACAGTCAGTGATCAGCGCTGCCATTGAAAGTCCCCCTCCTTCACCTCCTGCTCTCTGCACTACTCGCGACGCATCCCTCTGAGTTCACAGGGGCCAGAACTACAGAGGAGGCATTCAGTATCAATGCGCACTGACAGTGTTGCTTGTCAGCTTGCATTGAGAACAACACTGGAAACAACATTGGGCAGCATACATCCGCCAAAATGTTGACTTGCGGCAGAACCCCGGGGGACCACCAGCATTTTCTCGTGGACCATCAGTGGTCTACTGACCGCTGATCTAGGATAAACATCTACATCTTGAACCTAGTTCTGAAAAACCTGGTGCCTGTGCAGGTTTTAGTATTTACAAATAGTCTGCGGATCAGGCGAATGAGGAAATACTCCTCCTGCCTGCAGCAGACCAATATTAAAGTATAACTAAAGGCAAAACTTCTTCCTTTATTTATTTATTTATTTTTTTTTAAGTTTTGGACAGACTGGAGACGGATTAGAGCCCCTGTCAGTTTTTATTTATGTCTGTGCCCCTGTTCAGCAGATTCACCAGCTCTATTTGTTCTGTTTACCATTATCAATCAAAGTGAAAGTAAATGGGGAAAACCCCAATTTTTGAGTTGTCCCCAGGAAAGCAATAGATGGGAAATCATCCAATGGGACATTCGTTCTGGTGAGCCGGGGGTCTCCAAAAAATTACTTTAATTTGCAGAGCTATCCTCTCACTTCCTGTTTGGCTATGGGACAGAGATGGGGGGGAAAAAAAAATCTGACAGGGGTTATAACCCTCCCCTACGGTATCCAAAATGGGGAAAAAAAATTGCCCATAGTTCTACTTTTAACTCAGGATAGCTCTTTAATGATAAAAGGTACAATGTTTTTCAGCTTGTATGTTGCGACATGTCAGGAATGTATCCATGCAGACTTAGTCGCCTGACAAGTTGCGCTCCATGCAGTGCAAAGAAACCCTTCTAATAGGAGCGACTCAAGTCGCTCTGACTTAGAAAAAGATTCCTGCACTACTTTGGGGGCGACTTGCATTGACTTCTATTACAGAAGTTGTTTGCAAGCCACGTTGTGCGGGGTCGCGCTGAGTCGCCCCTGAAGTCTGATAGCCCCTGTGTGAACTGGCTCTTACTGAAAGTATCAGTTTAATATCCTACGTCAGGATTTCATGGTTGTCACATACTCCATTCACACACTGCTGTTTAAAAAAAAAAAAAGCTCATATACTGTTTTTGTGTTTTTTTTTGTTTTTATTACGGATCTAAAAACAGCAGCATTTCTTTCAATGGAGCCATTCACACAGGTTCGTAAACATGATCTGCTTTCAGATCTGTAACACAGAATCCAAAAATTCTGTGTGCATAAATAAGTCTAAACCAGCCTTTCTCAACCTTTAAAAATCTACATTAGTGTGATGGTCATTGGGAAGAATTACCCCTTACAGATGGCTAAAAAGATCAATGGTGTCATTGGGAATTTATCTGGGAGGTAGAAATTGACCATTGCTCAAGGAACCCCTAGCAACCTCTGGAGGAACCCTTGTTGAGAAACCCTGGCCTAAACCAAGGGGAAAAATAAATTCTCATTATGTACGCTTATGCTGCTTTGCATGTTTATATGCATCTATAAGCAAGTATTTTACTGATCATTACGCCGCAGGAGCTTTTCTCCTAGCAAACGCTACATAACATCAGTAAAATGTTTACATCCGTGTGAATGAAGCCTTAGGTGATGTGGGCTTTGTAGAGAAGGTACTAATTTTGCTGTTAGTCCTACAAAATGCTCAAATTCCCCATCCCTTGACCTATATCCAATATTTATTTTGTTTATGCTTGCTGTAGACTTACGTTTTTTTACCAGAAATGAAAAAGAAAGTAAAGACCATTTTTTTGCATTCAGATGTCGTTCGTATTTGTTTTATTTATAACCTATATCCAGTTCCCTACCCCTTAAACTCGTAAAACATCCTGATTGTCGTTTTAATCATGGAAGAGATGTTTCGGGTGTAGTGGATTCCGAAGTAAGTGTGCCTACATTTGTAAAATGACTACAATACATCGCAAACGATCCTCTTTTCGAGGACGCCGCATTACTAGTCATTTTATGAACGAATATCTACGTATATTTGTACGTTTCGTCGTATTCGCATGTATTACTCTTAAATAAAAAGGGGAACCAAATCCGGTCCCAAAGAGTTGTTCCCAAGGAGGTCTCCAACGATCCCCAAGGAACTCGTTACCAGTTAAAGATGGAGGGTCTATTTAAGGGTTACTGTGGTAACTAGAAAAATCGGTAGACATTCCCCATTAAGAAGGGTTACTGGTAGTGTG
>BLSH010552316.1:2165122-2181439 GCA_018402905.1 Glandirana rugosa | reverse complement strand
ACACGGTACAACTATGGGGGGGGCTGAATCAAGATCACAATTTTATTACGATTAATTGTACAACTCTAATCTCCACTGTGCAGGGACGGACCTGTCAGCTCCCCGCTGTCCTCTATGGGGAGATCGGATGGAAACTGATCCGCCTGTTCATTTTCATCCAATCCGATCCGCTAGACAGATGGGTGAACATATCACCCATCTGTCTATTTTGAGCGGATCATGTCGGATCTGATGTCAGCGGACACATTTCCGCTGACATCCGACTGCCCATAGAGGTCTATGGGTGGCCCGCTTGGATCCGTCTGAAAAACTGACAGACTGATCCGAGGGGTCCGATCATGTGAAAGGGGTCTACTAATTTTTTGACGCATCTTTTGATTTTATTACAGCACTCAGTCTTTTTGGGTATGAGTCTATCAACATGGCACATCTTGACTTCGCAATATCTGCCCACTCTTCTTTGCAAAAACACTCCAAATCTGTCAGATTGGGAAAGTATCTCCTGTGCACAGTCCTCTTCAGATCACCCCACAGATTTTTAATCGGATTCAGACCTGGGATCTGGCTGGGCCATTCCAAAACTTTAATCTTCTACTGGTGAAGCAGTTTCTTTGTTGATTTGTATGTATGCTTTGGGTTGTTGTCATGCTGAAAGATGAAGTTCCTCTTCACGTTCAGCTTTCTAGCAGAAGCCTGAAGGTTTTGTGCCAATATTGACTGGTATTTGGAAGTGTTCATAATTCACTCTTCCTTGAATAAGGCCCCTGTTCCAGCTGAAAATAAACAGCCCCTTGTTTCGCTCCCAAGGCTGCTTCAGTCTCTACGGGAGTATGGAGCCCTCTCCAAATTCCAAATGAACTTATCCAAGTCTTCAGTCCTGAACATCACGGTTGACAGAACTACAGCCCTAACCCTACGATCCTCTTTCCCTTTCCGATGGGCGACCGACTCAATCCATTATTTGGGTGTTGACATCACTCCCGATCCATCGTCTCTTTATTCGGCTAACTTTGCCCCATTGCTCCTCCGTTTTGAAGACCAAGCTACTTCACTGGCACTCTTACCCTAACTTGGTTTGGGCGCTGCAGCGCTCTTAAGATGACCATGCTACCCAAGGTGCTATATCTGATGCAAGCACTGCCCATTCAACTCCCCTTGCACGTCTTTAAAAAGATGAGCTCTCTGTTTAGAGAATTTGTCTGGTCCCATCGAAGGCCACGCCTCAAGCTTCAGCTCCTACATCTTACGAAGCCCCAAGGTGAGTCGGACTCCCAGATGTGCGAGCCTACTATACAGCAGTGCACCTTACTAGGGTAGTGGACTGGCACTGCCATGGAACTGAAAAACCAGTGGGTGTCCATGGAACTGGAGGATTCTAATGACACAGCCAAGAGTTGACCATGGATCACATCCTCTCTACGGAAGGCCCTTTAGAGATCATTCAACCCTTGGCAGCACGTTGTTGGTTGCTAGACTCATTCAGACACTCTTCACTATCACCGTTACCTTCCCCCATGGTGCCTGTGCTGGGTAACCCAGAATTCATACCTGGCCTCCAGAACCCTCACTTTCAGCATCTGACCATATGTGGACGACTTCATCTTTTGTGACTTTCTAGGGTCTCATGGACAGCTCTCTCCCTCTGCCTGTGAGACTGCCACAGATTCCCCCCCCCCCTTGACTTCTGGAGCGGATTACAGATGCGCAACTTTCTCAATGGGAATCGGATCTTGAAATCAAATTCACTGATGCCCACAGGGAGAAGATTCTTCACTTTGCCCAGAAGTCTTCCATGGCTACCAAAATCCAAGAGACTGGCTACAAGATTTTGACTTGCTGGTACAGTGTACCCGCCGTTCTACACCGCTTTTATCTGCATGTCCCCAGTACATGCTGCCGTTGTGGCAATGCCGAGGGTACGATGCTCCACATTTTCTGGGCCTGCCCCAAACTTAGACCATTTTGGCAAGATGTGATTGGTATTATCAAGCATCTAACTAACGTCGACCTTGGAGGGGAACCCTGCGGCCTGTCTGTTGCACCTCTCGTATCGTCCAATCAAGAAGTAAAAGACCTCCCTTACCATTCAGTTGCTCAATACGGCTAAGGCATGCATCCTCCTATGCTGGAGATGGGAGAACCTGCCGCCTAAATCCTTGTGGTTTTCCCAAAGTTAATGAACTCAGGGACATGGAGGATCTCACTGCTACCTTGTAGAACAGAGAGGAGGTCTTTCGCGACACCTGGAGACCATGGCAACACTTTGTCTTCACCGATGCCTACCTTGAGGGGGCCGTGCAATCCGGCTGAGCCCCTGGGGTTGGCCACGTTCCCTGGGCGAGGGGTTTTTCTCCCTGTGCTTACTTTCATTCCTGTTCCCCCCTTTGTGGGATTCTCAGTTCCATTTTCCTTTCTTCACATCTACTTCCTTCAACTATGCTTCTACTTTCCCTGCACAATTTCTACCCATTTTTTTTTGTTTACTGGGCTCAGTTCTGGGTGCGGACATCTGAATATCTGGTCTGACATTGGCCCAATTACCCTCTCCCCACCCCGGGCCCAGCTGGCTCCCAGTACAAAGAATATGATCTTGTTAAAAAACATTGTTGCACGGTTGTCAATCTATGAGTTAGAGTAAGTGGTCGCTCACACTCGCACTCTGCCTGCCACACATTTGGTTAAATATAGCGCATTTTCATACTGGATATCTTTACCTGACTATGCAGACTGTGTTTTATTGAGTATGTTGCCTCACAAACTTAACCGGGAGACTTTCACTGTTTGCAGTAAACCCTGAGCATGTTATGGCCGTCTATATCTCTGTTAAACTGTGAGTTGCAACATTCAGAAAATTTAAAGAATTGCAAAAAAAAAAAGAAAATAAACAGCCCCAAAGCATGATGCTGCCACCACCATGCTTCAAAGTGGGTATGGTTCTTTTGGTGATGTGCACGAAACATATCTTTTGGAATTATGGCCAAAAAGTTCAACCTTGGTTTCATCAGACCATAACACATTTTCTCACATGCTTCTGGGAGACTTCAGATGTGCTTTTGCAAAATTTAGCCGGGCTTGGATGTTTTTCTTCATAAGAAAAAGTTTCTGTCTTGCCACTCTACCCCATAGCCCAGACATATGAAGAATATGGGAGATTGTTGTCACATGCCAGATAATCCTGCAGCTCCTTTAAAGGGGTTGTAAACCTCTTAACCCCCCCCCCCCCCCCAAAAAAAAAAACAAAACTGCAAGACCAAAGGCATAATGAACTAGTATGCATCACATACTAGCTCATTATTAAATACTTACCTTAGAATGATGCCCTGCAGCGGCACAAGCCTGACATGGCCAACGTCTTTCTTGGAGTTGCTTCCAGGTTCTCGGGCTCTGGCGCTGTGATTGGCTAGAGCCGCAATGACGTCCCTCGCGTGGGTGCCGCCGGTCACGGCACGGGCCCTGAAGAAACGGCATGAGTGGGCCGTTCCTTCAGTGTGCATGCGCCAATGGCAGCGTATATAGTAAATGTCTCCTGAAGACAAGTTTAGGAGATCTTTACAGTACTTACAGGTAAGTCTTACTATAGGCTTACCTGTAGGCACAATAAAATAGGAAGTCTTTACTTCCTCGTTAATGTTGCTGTAGGTCTCTTGGCAGCCTTCCTAACCAGTTTTCTTCTTGTCCTTTTTTCATTTTTTTTTTTTTTTTTTCATCACAGGAACCTGACATTTTAACCGGGGTGTGTAGAATTTTTATATCCATTGTATCTGTTGATGCTGATATAGCCCCCTTGCAAAAAACTTTGTAGGACTGGAGTATCCGGTGTCCACCAGAGAGCCCACCTTCAATTGGTCGTGCCTTACTATGAGGCTGTATGGTTAAACAGGCATGATTTAACAATGGTGGTAAACTTTTGGGGGAGTCTTAATGTTTTCAGCAAGAATTCAAGCAATTTTCACTCAAGATTCATTCTCAGTTTTCATTCTCTCTGATTTTCCTATGAGGCTGCAAGGCCCCTGTCTGGACAGTGCTGATTGGCCCTCTGCTGATCACATGCTCCCTCCCAAGATTAACCCCTTAGGTTCCACAATTAATATCAAAGATGCTTTCTTGCATATACAGGGTGATATTTTGCTTTATTGGTAAGATTTGCCGGTTAAAAACAAACAAATCCTTGCCATCTGGCGCTAAACTAAACAGTATAGTTTACTCACTATATGGTGTGGGGCTGGCCCCCGACACCCACAAATCATAAGCCAACATGCAAACCTTGTCTTTTCAAGTCCAAATAGACACAGAGCTCCCTTAGGTCCCAGTTTCCAGGTCAGAGCTCAAATGAAATTTCTTCCTGATTATTTAAGCCAGCTGCTGGTGGACTCCAGTGGACTGCAAACTCTGGACAGGAACCAGCCCTGCCTGCCATGGTTGCTGGTGAAATCCGGACCGGACTCTGTTAAATCCAGGCCATATAAACGCATACTAGGCGACAGGTAGCGTCCGTCTACCACTTTGCCACGCATACGGTCACTATCTATATGTACGTGAGTGATTTTGTCTCTGATCTAGAGCTGCAACAACACAGTGGGGTTGATTTGCTAAAACTGGAGAGTGCAATATCTGGGGAACCTCTGTATAGAAACCAGCTTCCATATTTTTTGTCAAGCCTTACTTGAACAAGCAGAAGTTATCAGCTCCTTCAAAAAAAGTGGGGAGGGACTAGAACACCTGTCAGATTTTTTTTTTTATTGCTGTCTATCCCTGCCATTTGTTAGGTTTACCATTATCATCGAAAGTGGAAATAATAGAAAATTCCAAATTTTGATTTGACACAAGAACCGTAATTGAGCGGAAATCTTTCAATGGGGACACTAGTACTGGTACTAGACACTAGTACTGGTGACCTTTTGGTGATGCTCCAGGTTTCCCCCACCTTGGAGGGATTTCCTCACTTTCTGTTTTGGCTGTGGTACAGGAAGTAAGGGGAAATAATCTCCCCAATGGGACACAGATGGCAAAATAAGAAAAATAATAAACTATAGGGGTTATAACTCTCCCTTACTTTATCCAAAATGAGAAGTTTTTTTTGTCCTTGGTTCTACTTTAAAGGAGAAGTGTGGGGTCCTGAAATAAACTAACATACATACTCACCTTTTTTATGCTTCAGCATTAGTCTGATCGCATGACTGCTGATCAGTTCTCGGTCTACTGGAGCAGAAAGTGATGACTGTTAGTTACCGCTCTTTGCCCAGCCACTGGAGCACCGGGCTGGAGAGGGGGCAGACACAACTGGCAGAGCTGAGAGCAGGAGCCAGTTGGCAGTCAAGCCTTGGCTCATCCAATGTTTCTATCTAGCCAGACAAGGCTCTTCTTCACATAGCGGATCTCCAGTCCTGCCCTGGAATTGGGGAATGTCATTCCTTCACAGGACTCTGAAACTAACCGATGTGAGCCTTACAGGCTGGGGTGGGGTTTACAACTCTCTGTCCAGGGGACATGATCCCTGCAGGAGACGTAACTTACTATCAACATTTTGGAACTGGAAGCCTCTACAATGTTGGATCTCCCTTCTACAGGGTCACCCAGTCGGAGTATAGTTGGACTAAATATCACAGCATTGGTCTCTATAATTCATGATGGGGCAGCAGAAGCTTAGCAGCCCTAAAGGAAACTTGCATTCAAGTTCTCACCACTGTCCACATTCCCAGAGTGGACAATTGCCAGGCAGAGTTTCTAAGCTGTCAATGTTTAGACCTGGGGGAATGAAATCTGCACCCCAATATCTGTCAAACGCAAAGGTGGGGAAAACTCAGCATTCAGGTGGACGAGCCTTGGCCTCTTTCAAACAGACCAGAGTTACTGGCAAAAGGCCACCTGTGTTGGCCTACTTCTTTCACTGACTTTAACAGCATGACTAAAGAATACGGGTATCTGACTTGATTATTTCACATCTTAATCTCAGAGCAAGTAAGCCCAACTCTTTACAAGATTTACCATTGAACAAGGAAGACTTTCTTTGCATGGTGCAAGGGTAGACAGCTTAACCCTAGGGAAAAACACAGTCTCTTATATTGGCCTTTATTCAGTCTTGGTTTGTCGTCTGGCCCAGAGTACCCTCAAGGGACAAGTTTTCTGGCTTATTTCTCCTCTTCAAGAAACCTCTTGTCTCTAAATCCATAATAAAGACTTTTTTTTTTCTGTAAGGAGTTGTTCCTAAAATTTCATCAATTCAAACTCCTGAGTCACTTTGGGATCTCAAGCTGGTGCTCTCTGCTCTTCTGAGTCCCCCTTTGAACTGATTAGACATTTTCGTTTGGAAAACCACACCTGTATGTTTGCCAGGCATGATGGTTGCCATCATGCCTGTTTAGGCAGTTAGCGGCTTTCTTTTGGAAAAGAACATGGTGGTTTTGAGACCAGAATCTTTTAAATTAAGGTGTAAGATATTGTCCTCTCTTCCCTCTGTCCTGCCCAAAGCACGACAAGGAAATTGCCTTACTATTGTTTTGGATGTGGTTAGGGCTGTCAGGGTCTACTTGGCAGCCCTTTTTTTTTTTTTTTTTCCTACCTGGAGGTCCTCCGAGGGCACCCTGCATCCTCCAGTCAATCCAAATCCTGCGAGGAGGGAGCAGGAGGCGGGGCTGAGGCCTGATGAGTGTGCACGCAGAGGAGGAATGGACAGCGCTAGCGAGGGACTCCAGAAGAGGAGGTAAGTTTCCACTCTGTGCAACATCCTTGCATGGAGCAGGTAAGTATAACATGTTTGTTGTTTTAAGGAAAAAAAAAACCTTCTAACCACTTTGAACCCTTGTGTTTCTTGTGGGCCTTTTGGCAGTGATGCCCTCCGTTTTATTGCTTGTACACGTTACTTGGTCTATGAACACAATTGAGAGTGCAGGAATTTTGAGGCAAAGGCAAAATTCCTATTTTGTACAGGACACAAGCTTCTTTAACAACTTGCTGCCGCATGACGTACATGTACATCACCCAACTTTGAGTGGTTATCCCGGTGCATGTGTTTATATATGTATGTGAAAGAAATAATTAATCTATTACTTTTTTTTTTTCCCCTCTTTCCCAAGCTCTCTTGCCCTGACGGCAAACCCGGAATTTCAGCTGGCGGCTCCTCCAGCTGACCATAGAGCTGATCGGGGACCTGAACTACCTTGATCATCTCTGTGGTCTAAGAAAGTGGAAGTGACAAATATTTAATCACTTTCAGTTTCACTGTTTGTAAACAAACCATTACTGTACTGGTTTGAAAAAAGTATTGGATCATATCTTGGTATGATCCAAGCTTTAAAGGGCAGAGGAGACATCTGAGGTCTTAATAGACCCCTGATGTCTCAGTAAAGGGGACCTATCACTGCCTATTCCTATCACAAGGGATGTTTATATTCCTTGTGACAATCAAAAAAAAAAATTAAAGGTACTGTGTAAAAAAAAATTAAGATAATAATTAAAAAAAATGTTTAAAGTGCCCCGTCCCCTTGTGCTTGAATGCAAGGTAATCGAATGCACGCCTTGGTCTCACATCGTACAACACATGAGGTATCACCGCAAAGGTTAGTTCAAAAGCAATAATTCTAGCAGTAGACCTCCTGTGTAAATCTAAAGTGTAACCTTTTTAAAGGGTCGCCTATGGATAATATAATTTATGTAGTTTGTCACCGTTCCACGGCGTGTGCAGTTTTAAAGCATGACATGTTTGGTATCTATCTACTCGGCGTAACCTCTTATATCTTTCCAAACAATTGGTTATTCTATTGTGTTTTAGTGCATTTAAAATTAAAGTGTATTTTTCCCCCCAAAAAAATGCATTTGAAAAACCGCTGTGCAAATACCATGTGACATAAAAAATTGCAACACCCACCATTTTATTCTCTAGGGCCTCTGCTTTAAAAAAAAAAAAAAAGTATACTGGGAGGTTCTAAGTAATTTTTCTAACAAAAAATAGAGATGTTTACATGTGAGAAGTGTCATAAAAGGCCTGTCCTTCAAGTGGTTAATTTTGATACTGTGTTTTATACACCTACCTTCAGGTGATTGGACACTGGCAAAAATGAGGCTGCAGGGTACCCAATATAATCTTTCCTCTTCCCCTTCCCATCAGTGAACTCCTTGGCAGTACCTTGGGGGTCCACACTCCTCCTGATGTAAGGCACAGGATTATCCTGTAATGTTCCTTTTCTCATTCGTTCATTGACGGACGCAGCCTCTTATTCTTGACATGTGGGGTTTATGCACCTTTCACTAGGAGTGGACTAGGCAAAACCGTAGTTCAGCTAAAAGCAGACACAGCCCCTCCAAGGGGGCTGTCCTCACTCAGCATAACCCCTCCTGCCCTGCTCAGCAACTCAGTTTTTTCTGCCTAGTGCAAGGCTCCCTGCTGGGTTCTTTTTTCTCAAGACTTCTGATGAAGAATGCAATCAAGTAGCTGGCTGGGTGACAGGCTGGATATCCTAGATCCAGGTAGTCTCCCCAGCACGGCCAACGAACGCGAGCCGACCCTTAGCTGCATGCGGGCCTCGTTCCGTGCGGGGCGGCCGGGAGGTTAAACGTCGTGCCAGCGCATTTAGGACCGGGTCCTCGGGCTCACGTCACGGGTGTCGCATGGCCGGCAGCTCTCCCCGAATCGGTGGGGTGGCAGGTCTGTCTCGGGTGGCAACCCGCTACGCCCGTCTGGATGGGTGAGTACGCCCCCCCCTGCTCCCCCCCGGGGTGTGGGGAGGGCAGGCGGGTTCCCCCCGGGGTGTTAGGCTGGCGGGCTGGTTCCCCCTTTTCTTCACCCCCCCATGCTGCATGGCCGCTGCTCTTTTCCCCTCCCACCCCCTCCGGACGTGGCGGCCCTTAGTTGCGCCGCCTACCTTTTTGGCAGGGCCGGCCGCATGGTCGGTAGCCGCGGCCAGCGCCATTTTGCGGTGGTCCGGCCCCATTTTCCGGTAGCCGGCCGCATGTTCGGCCTCTATTGCTAATCGCAGCAGCCATTTTGTTGTGGCCGGCCACTTGTTTTGACCTCTGGTGTGCATGGCGGCCATCTTGTGGTGGCCCATGCATTTCAGTACAGCCTGTGTGTGTGTGTGTGTGTGTGTGTGTGTGTGTGTGTGTGTGTGTGTGTGTGTGTGTGTGTGGGGTGGTTCCCTTACCTTCTGGTGCTGGTTTACCCCCCCGCACAGTAGCTGTTATTGGTCACAGCCCTGTCCCTGCATGACATGTGGGGAAGGTTTGGTGTGCACAGGCCTGCTTGGCAGCGGCACGCGCAGGGAAAAAGGCATCATATGCAGCAGCAGAGCGGGCAGGTGGTAAGTTCCCCCAGGGTCACCTTCCTGTGGGAGCTCTGCGCAGTCTTGGTGGGGGGTGCCTGGCCTCATGGTACTACAGGTCCCAGTTTGCGGGCCATGTTACCATGGTGGGTTACATTGGCAGCCGATGCAGGTGCCGTCTCACTTGACCTCTCCGTGGCGCTTGGGGACTGCAAGGCGGTCCTGGGTTTCCCGGGCAGGGACTTGGGCGTATGGTGTGCCGTACCCCCCTCCTGCCTCTGGGATGAGTCAGGCCCTGACAGGGGCCTTCCTAGGTCGGGGGCCCCCCTTGGGAATGTCGATGGTGTGTCCCGGTGTTCCCCGAATAGTATAGAGGGGCGTGCCGCGGCTACTGCGGCGCACAGGAAGGCACCAGTCAGCGGTTGTCCTGTGCTCTCGGTCAGGTTACTCCTTGTAGGGGGTAGCCTGGCCCGCGTATCAGGCGAGCCGGCACCGCTCTGCTCGCCAGTGCCCCCTTCTCCCATTGTCGGGGGACACGAGTTCCTGTTTGGGGTGGTCCCTCGCAGGGGGGCCATCCCTGTCGGGCCACTTAGCCCGGCCATGTGGCTGTGGGTTCCCCAGGTGCCCTACTTGGAGTGCAGCTGCGGGGACTGGAGTGGTCTCAGCCCCCCTTTTTTTCTGTATGGCGGCCCGTGGTTACCCACTATGTCCCTCCTGATCGTGGTGACCACGATCTCCGGGGCTCAGCTGGGCAGGTTGTGGTTGGCTCATCTACCTTCCAAAGCTGACTCCATGGGTTTGATTCCCAAGTGCCACCTGTTGCAAGTTTGCACTGTATGTTGAGAACTATGCAGACGCGAATTACCGTCCTTTAGTGGCACGCCGTCCTTAGACCCGGCTGACAGGAGCGCCGAGTTTGCTGCCCGATCTGGGTGGTTCTGGCAGGGTCAGCTTTCGCCCGGTATTGGTTCCACTCGGGTGTTGTAAACGCTCTCGGAACGGGCTAAGTTTTCGCACTGCGAAGCTGCTTATGCGGGGCTTCCTCCTGCATGGCGGGGGCGCGCTTGTCTGCTCCTTCAGGGCTTAGATGTCTGCTTCACTAGGGTCCTGTTGGTCAGGCAGGCCCTGGCAGTTTTCCCTTCTCAACTAGGCGGCTCTTGGAGCCGCGTTGAAGTCAGGAGGTAGGGAGCCCCGTTGCACGGGTCACTCCTTGGCGGCCCAGTAGAGGTCTCTTTTCCTCCATTCCTTCCACCATTGGGCTGGTGCTCCCTGCCTGTCAGGGATCCCGCAGGTGGCCGGAAGTGTCCCTGGCAGCATAGGTGCGACAGGCCAGGAGACAAGTCCTTCTCGGAGTGAAGGGTTGCCCCCACCCACAGTTTGGGTGGGGAGGTGTCGGCAGTCGATGACTTTTCTGAATTTCGGTTCGCTGGGTGATTTTGTCTGGGTACAAAATGGGATTTCGTCCCGGGCAGACCGCTGGCCTGGCTAGGAACCGGCTTCATCAAGGGGTGGCTACCCTTGTCCCATCCTCGGGGCGTACCGTGATCTACTACGTCCTGCCTATGGTCGGAGGAGAACGGTGCCCGGGCGGTATGGCTCGGTGTCCCTCCACTGTCTGGTACGTGTACGTCTGGCCACCGTGATGGTGGTGCACCAGGGTCTCTTCCTGGTTTATCTCGACCGGGCAGTGGCACATCCGTGTATCACCCTGTGTGCCCTGCGCCAGCGTTTCCTGCACCTTGCCGGTATTGGAGCGTCACTACATGGTTATGGCTCTCCCCGTTTTTACCTGGTTTCTGCGCATAGCTGGTTTGGTGGTTTGGTCCTGGCTCGGTGGGGTTGAGGGGCATCACAGTGGATTTGGCTGTGCCTAGCGGGCAGAGTCGGCACCAGCCCTGAGGGCCGAGGTGGCAATTGCCAGGTGCACGCCGTGGGAGTCTGGCTGGGCTACTTCTCCTGAAATCTGTGTTGGCTCGGTCACACCGTTTGGAGGCTCTGGGTCTGATCTGAGATTCATTCCAAATGGAGGTCTTTTCCTTCCTATGACCAAGCACAGATGCTTTAATTGGCGGGTCAGTCCCCGCTGTCCCTAAAGTGGTCCCCCCTGACCCTTGCAGGTGGCTTCTGGAGCTCTGGCTTTCCTCCCTGGTGGCGGTCCCGTCTGCGCAGTGTCACACTTCTGCTCGGCAGCGAAAGGTGTTCCTTTGCAGTGGGTCAAGTCCCCCTCATCCCTGGTTCGGTTGATCAGGTTGGACCGCCAGGCCAGATCCTCACTACTATGGTGGTTGCGGGCCCCGGCCCTGCATTTGGGGGAAGTTGTTTTCTTCCCTGTTTTGGACGGTGGTCCCTATGGATGCCAGTCTGCCTGGCTGAAGTCTTGGGGGTGTTTGTGACCTAGGGTCGCTGGTTCCAGGAGGAGTCTTGTGTCCAGATGCATTTCCTGATCTTTGGGCCATGTGGCTTTGACCCTCCCATGGGGGGAGGCTGTGGTTTTGTCCTGTTTGAGCTCAGTTGGATATTGCCACAGCCGTGGCATATGTGGAGCAGCAGGGCGGGACAAGGCGCTTGGCTGCTGCTTCGACGGTGGCTTTCGTTCTGTGGTGGGCAGAACTTCACATGCTGGTGATCTCCGCCGTTTACATTTCAGGCATCGAGAGTTGGCCAGTGAGTATCCTGGTTGTGTGAGGTTGGTTCAGGGGGGATGGCCCCTGAATCTGTCTGCGGTAGGGTACGCCAGTCGTGGTTCGGCTGGCACCCCAGCGGACTCGGAAGGTACAGACCTTCGTGAGCTCGGGGGCCATTGGCTGATGCGGCGGGTGCCCTTTTCTTCTCTGTGGACTCGTCTTCGGGTTCACCTATGCTTTTTTCCTTCCCATGCTGCTCCCGCGCCTATGCATGGGATAGAAGCGGAGGAAATACCGGCCATCCTCGTGGCGCCGGATTGGCCCTGGAGGCCCGGGTACGCTGACATGGTGCGGTGGTGGTGAATGCTCCCTGGCGTCTCCCGCTTTGCAAGGATCTGCTTCCCAGGGCCCCATCTTGCACCCTGCTTTATCCGCGCTGGCTTTAACGGCCTTTCTATTGAATCCCAGGTGTTTAAAGTATAGGGGACTCTCTGATTCAGTGATCCCCACTATGCTCAAGGCGCGTAAGGTACTTTGCGTAAGATTTATCACCGCGCCTGGAAGGCTTACATTGCCTGGTGCGAGGCGGGGGACGGAACCCCCGTTCTTTCTCAGTGGTTCGGGTGCTGGCCTTCCTTTAGCAAGGCCTAGAGCACAAGTTGGCATTGAGCACGTTTGAGGGACAGATTCCTGCCCTGGTGATTTTTTTTTTTTTTTTTTTTTTTTTTTTTTTTTTTTTTTTTTAGCGTCCTTTAAAGACGCATTCATTGATTCCTACCTTTTTCCAGGGGGTTCGTCATGTCGCTCCCCAGGTACGGTCGCCTTTGGCCCCTTGGGACCTTAACCTGGTCCTCTCAGTGCTTCAGAAGCCGTCTGTCATAAATATCAGGGTAATTCCCTGCAGCTACCTTCGCGGAAAGTGGCTTTCCTGGGTGTCTGAGCTGGCGGCTCTGTCCTGTAGGTCTCCGTACTTGGTCCTACATAGGGACAAGGCGGTTTTGCGCTCTTCTCCGTCCTTTTCACACCAATGTGGACATTGTCTTTCTTTCGCTGTGTCCGTGCTCATCTCATCCTAAGAAGGTTGTATCTGGTGGCCATGGCCTCTTTTCGGAGGTCGGATGCGCTGTTTGTCGCGGTGGATGGTCCGCGCAAGGTGATGGTGGCCTCGTCGGACAATATTTCCCATTGGATACGACAGATGGTGACCCGTGCGTATGCTGTTCGGGCCCAGGAGCCCCCCTTTCCGGTGATGGCTCACTCTACCAGGGCGATAGTACTTCCTGGTCTTTCCGACATCAGGCGTCGGTTTCTCAGGTGTGCAAGGCGGCTACTTGGGCCTTGGTGCACACTTTTTTTTCAAAATTTTACAGAGTTGATGTTGCAGCGTCCGCGGATGCTGCTTTTAGCCGCAAAGTTTTTTGCAGGCGGTGGTGTGAGGCGCGTCTGGCACCTCCCGGAAAACTATTCTGTTGGGTACTGTTGTTGTTGCCCACCCCTCATTGTGACACTGCTTTGGGACATCCCCACATGTCCAAGAATAAGAGGCTGCGTCCATCAATGAACGAATGAGAAAATAGGATTTTTTGACTTGCCGTAAAATCCTTTTCTGAGTTCATTGACTGACGCAGACCCACCCCTCTTTTTTGTTAAGTTTGTACTGCTTGTTACGAACTGAGTTGCTGAGCAGGGAAGGAGGGGTTATGCTGAGTGAGGACAGCCCCCTGGGAGGGGCTGTGTCTGCTTTTAGCTGAACTAGGTTCTGCCTAGTCCACTCCTAGTAAAAGGTGCATAAACCCCACATGTCAAGAATAAGAGGCTGCGTCTGTCAATGAACTCCGAGAAAAGGATTTTACGGCAAGTCAAAAAATCCTATTTTTGCACTGGATCCTGCTGTGAGTGCTCCCATGCAGTGCAGTGTGTGGAGTTTAGCTTTAGGGTGCCTTCTGCATGCGCACCCTGCCTCTGTCTCTTTGGACTTGTTGCAGATTCTGGGTTACAGCTGCTTGAAGGTGTGACATAATCAACCCGCCACCTCATCCAGAGAACACTGCAGTTATTCAGAAAATTTAAAGCAATCCCTGAATGGCAAATGTACTGAGCAGACAATCTTCTGTATTTACAATGCATCAGGCCAGCCGATCAGATCGGGTCCCAAAGTAAGTGCAGATAACTGGAGTAGCGGCATATACTTCAGTAATTTCCAGCTTCCGGGGGCATCGGCCAGGTTTGATATATACATAGTTACATTGGTCTAAGCTGGACTCATGTAACTATGTAAGAATATACCATGCCTGGAATTCTTTAGAATCTGTGCACGACACATAGCTGGTAAATGGCAATGTGTCTTTGCCACCTAGTTCTAAAGTGTTTACGGTTAAACAGGAGATTAGTTTATGCAAACCATATTTTATTATTCCATACATTTATGCCAGCAACTGAATGACTGACTGATTAATGAGCTATGCTTCTGCACTGCTCAACTGCAGTTCAATATGATCTGCTTACCAGACTTTTTTTTTTTTTTTTTTTTTTTTTGTGGAAGAGGATTTAGTAATAGATGTTCATTCAAACAGGTAGGGCTCATGCACAGTGGGTGTAAACTCTTTTATAGGTGTTTTGGCTTCCTCTTCCTTCTCCCTTCTTTTTTTTTTTTTTTCTCTCTGCCTATAAATACACCTCTGTTACTCTATCTGTCCATGCACTCATTGGCTTTGACAGTCAATTTAGAAGAGGAGTGTTTACGGGCAGGAACAAAAAAAAATCACCTTTATGTTCAGGAGAGGAGCTTTTGGGCAGTATAAATGTGAAACACATCTAAACACTAGACACATTTGCTTGTTAATTCATTCTAATGGCCAAAATGTAATATTCTGGCTAATAGAATGCATAATGCATAAACGTATGTGCAGTACGCAGCTTTTACCGCTTTGCGCAGAGGAGATGAGCAACCGCTTACTGTGCATGAGACTGTAAAAGTAATCAGATGTGTATGTATATACAGGGTGATTTGATATATATTGTGTATATGTAGTCATTGCAATTGTATACTATTATTATTTTTTTTTTCACAGGGATCCATTCCGTGCACACCAAGAACATGTCAGACAGATGATGAGGAGCTTCTCTGATCCCTTTGGCCGGGATCCCTTCTTCAGTATCACAGATGGCAGATCTCATGGCCGAAGAGGGCAGAACTCTTCCCAGGTGGCTCTGAGAGCAGATCACAGGGTAGGCATTTCTTCAAATCACAGTGCTGTCATCAGCTTAGATTTTATAGCCAGATTAATTTCAAAGACCTGATTGCTAGTTTAGGTATACACTGCCAGCGGTAATGCCGCAATTTAACTGCCCCGATTTTTGCTCTTTTCCTTCCTGGTGATTTAATCCACAGCTGTTTTTCACCCTGTACTATTCCTATAATAGTTTTAACCCTTGTTTATTCTGCTTTTTTAACTGTTAAACTACCTAGAAGTCGCATAGTTACAGACACTGATGTACAAGTTTAGCACTGTTGAGCCTGTACAACAGATGTCAGTTCCTATACTCCTGGCTGTGTAACTGATGAAAGCAAGCCTGGCATTCTTCCATCGGCTATATATAGTGTGCCAAAACCCTTTGCTGAAAGCAACTTTGTGGTTCAGGCACATGAATGTTTTTCCTTAGAAAAAAAAAAAAAAAAGTAGGAAAACCACACAGCATGGGAAAGCTGTGTTTTTTTTTTTTGTTTGTTTTTTTTTTGTCAGCAGCAGATTAATTTAACCACTTCACCCCCAGAAGGATTTCCCATGAAAAAAATTATTAATCAGTTTTGGCCCATGTGGGTGCCGATCACATGCGATCTCTGAGCAGTGCGAGTTCAGCCATACACCTGTATGGCTGAACTCGCATTAGGTTCGCAAAAAAAAAAGGGTACATGTAAAGCATCTAAATGTACAGTCAGGTCCATAAATATTGGGACATCGACACAATTCTATACACCACCACAATGGATTTGAAATGAAACAAACAAGATTCTTTAACTGCAGACTTTCAGCTTTAATTTGAGGGTATCTACACCCAAATCAGGTGAACGGTGTAGGAATTAGAACAGTTTGTATATGTGCCTCCCACTTTTTAAGGGACCAAATCTTTAAATATTACGACTCGAAATAAATAGTTTCATGTGTTTGATCCGTAATGTTTTGTTAGACTCTTTACTTTTTTCAATTGATCGCAATACATGGACCTTCCTTATATCATTTATAGGGAGGTCGACGGACACGTTAACCTGTGGTGATATCAGGGTGATAAACCAGGGAATTTTTCACCCTCCGTGTATATGTTTGACAAGATTAAGGATGTGGCAAGTGGACTAAACCCACATCTATGGGAGTTTAATTTCGACTTTCAGACGTCAATTTCTTAGAACAAACAAAGTAAAGTTTAGGTAACACCACCAC
>BLSH010552316.1:2128456-2159061 GCA_018402905.1 Glandirana rugosa | reverse complement strand
ACTGCATGCATTGCACATTGCACGCTGTTGCAGGGGATTTGTGGCACTTTCCCATTGACTTGAATGTGTAGCATTTGGCAGGCTTTCTGATCGCTACATGTCAGGTCACTGTTGCTACAGACACGAAGCGAAGCATCGCGGCCACACACCATGTAAACATCTATCAGCTGCCTATTGCAGCTTGGGGGGGAGTGGTAGTTGGCGGGGTGGCAAAATCACAACGTAACCGCGCATTTTTGCTGCTCCCAAATGGCAAGACTAAATGAGGTCTTTAACTTCTAAGGATAGTGTTTTTTTCTCTCCTTTCTTCTTCATTGGCAACTTGTGAGTTTGCATTAGGTATGGCCTGCTTTACAGTGCTCAATTTTGTGGTTGAAGGAAGGAAAATTGCTAGATTCTCCCATCAGCACAGTCAGTATTGATGGGGCAGTCCCTCCTGCTGCGCTATTGTATTCTGACAGCTGGAGGTTCCCCAGCATCAAAATTCAATGAAAAAGGATAAATCAAAACACTACAGTCTAAACATACAGGCTATAGCGACTGATATCAGCGCTCATGGGTGGTCATACACTCCTATGAAAAAATTGAATTTGTATTAAAAAGTATGCCTATTATAGCATAGATCAGAACCACATTAAAAAAACAACAAACAAATTCGTTCCAATCTATGACAGACCGGACAACTGTTTAGAAGTTATATGTGAAAATCTTAAACAGATAAACTAGCAGCCACTATGAATAAAAGTGAATATTAATTAAAATCCACAGGAAACTGATGTCATTACATAAGTCTTGGTGAAAAAAGCGGCGCTACTTAAAACATGAGTCCATGTAAATGACAGTTCATGTACACAGGAAAGTGCATCTGTGGATAAGATGCTTCTATCCGTGTTATCCACCGTCACCACACCTCGTGATAAGGAAAACAGGGGTTCCCCCCCCATGTGGAAAGACTCACCAGCAGGTGGCCAATTATAGGCACAGCTGTCAACTATAATATAGGTGCTAGCGTCCACCACTCTTTCACTTGGTGCGCTGCCAATGAATGAGCTAAAATCCATCCTGTGCAGATAGGATAATTCCATAGTGCATTAACCTTGAGGATATTTTATTGAATATACTGTTTAATAAAAAAAAACCCTCTCAGGAAATACACTCATAAAATAAAAATATAAATCCAGCATATAATCATACTGCAACTCCCAAGCATGACAAAAAAATGTGTACAGCTTCGGACAAGTCCGTCTCACCACTTGTAACTACTGATGCGGTGCTCCCGGGTACAGATCGTCCCAGCTGACTCTGACTGACAGCCGCGTGGTCACGTACTGACGCGTTTCATCATCACTTTGTCTGAGAGCGTGACCACCCAATGTGGGTGCAGCTCATGGTGTTAATGTGCAGTCACAATCGGTAGCCCCTCAGAGGGACTATGCTTATGTGACAGGTGCTGGTAGAACTCAGCCCAATCGTATGGATGGGAGGATTCCGATGAGTCCCTATTCGATCCCGGTTAGTAATAGATATGATTCTAT
This sequence comes from Glandirana rugosa, assembly GCA_018402905.1. Classification (NCBI taxonomy): domain Eukaryota; kingdom Metazoa; phylum Chordata; class Amphibia; order Anura; family Ranidae; genus Glandirana; species Glandirana rugosa. The sequence goes on along the minus strand of BLSH010552316.1, from coordinate 2,157,526 downwards.
TGCCCAGAATGAGAATAATCAGACCCCTAGGGGAGAGAGGACTTTTTTAGGGAGAGGAAGGGGCAGAGGCAGAAGACCCAGGGGAAGGGAAATTACGAGGGATCAGATTCCCCGACCACAATATGCACCACCGGAACAACAGTGGTGGAACCCCTCATCCTGGCAAGTAACCCGACCCTCGGACGATCGAGAAACCAAGAGAGGAAGAGGGGATGTAGAGCCGGGAGACGTATACAAGAAAAAAAGGAGAAGGGACATCGAATAGAGTGTATTTATAATCTTGCTCAGGTTGATCTCTCTAAAAAGGAGATCAACATACTGATTGCTGGTCTAAAATGTGCACTGAAAATGCCCATTAATAAGTTTAGTGTTTATATGGATATACACAAATATGTTAGAAAAATTAACATTAAGAAATATTTTTTGGGTCTAAATAGCGGATTATCTAATAGGGATATTGAAGCACAGGTGGAGGTGGACAGTGGACTTCGAAATAAGTCTATCTTCAACCCACCTCTGCCTTCAAACCACTATGTAGAAACATTCAAAAAACTGGTGTTGAAAGACCTTGAGGTAATCTCCCCTAGAAAAAACCCTCAATATATTGTGAATGGAATAAAATCCTTGGAAAGCTTGAAGGAGATCATAACACGGCCTGCTGATAAAGGGGAGGGGTTGTAATTTTAAGTAAGGACTTCTATCACACAGTTGACTGAAAAGTTGGCAGATACTGATACATATGAACAGTTAAAGAAGGACCCAACCATGGCCTACCGTAGAGACTTAAGCAAGCTGGTTGAATATGGATATTATACTCAGGTGTTGAACAAAAAAGAGAAAAAATACCTGTACCCGAGTTTTAATAGAATACCTACAATATATACATTGCCTAAGGTTCATAAAGATGCTATACACCACCCTGGTCGGCCCATTGTTAATAGCATAGGGTCGGTTACTGCCAGGGTGGGTGAGTACCTTGATACATTTTTGCAGGATAGTGTTACCTCCACTAAGGCATATCTGAAAGACATTAAAGATTTCATCAATCAACTAACTACAGTCCATATTACTGGGCATCATGAAGTGTTTCTCGTTACAGCAGATGTTTCATCGCTGTATATGATCATTCAACATGAAGATGCACTCCTGGCGCTACACTGGGCTTTTAGCAAGCGTGAAGATCTCCCACATGCACAGAAGAAATTTTTGGGCATGATGTTGGACTTTTGCCTCACGCATAACTATTTTTGGTACGGGGGTTGTTTCTACACTCAGAGGAGGGGCGTTGCTATGGGCGCAAAGTTTGCGCCCAGCCTCGCTAACCTCTTCATGCGTGAGTGGGAGGATAGGACTATCTATGCCAGATCGATTAAGGAACTAGTGTTCTATAAAAGATACATAGACGATCTATTCTTTATATGGGAGGGCACGGAACGTTCTTTTGGTCGAGTTCCTCCGAGAACTTAATAACAATAGCAATAACATCAGGTTGGAATCTCCCTGGAGCTAGGACCAAGTGGATTACTTGGACCTTACTGTGATGCTGAAGAACAATGCGCTGACCACGAAGGTGTTCTTCAAGCCTACTGACCGGAATAGCTATTTGGCGATTCAGAGTGGTCCCCATCCGGTTTGGCTGAAGAACATCCCAAAGGGTCAGCTCATGCGAGTCCGCAGAAATTGTTCTAGTGATGCTGACTTTGTATAGCAAGCTGGTATAATAAGAAAACGGTTTCTGGATAAGGGTTATAAGCCGGCTGATTTAGACCGAGTGATGGAGGAGGTTTTCATCAGTACCGAGGGATAGTTGTTTGGAACATTCTGAACAGTCAAATGACAATAAACATGAGTGGGCGTTTTTCAGTCATTTTCATGCTCAACACCATGAGGTAGAGGCCATTTTTAAAAAATATTGGGCCTTGATAAAACTTTTTAAAGGATCAATTACCTACTGAATCCTGTGTTTGTGTATAGAAAGGCCCCTGCATTTGCTGACAGTCTAGTCAAGGTCATTGACCCTCCTGTCTTGCCCCTTCTGTTTTGAGACAGGAAAGGTTTTTTGCCTGTCGCAGATGTAGATCATGCAGTCAGGTGCACACACATCTATGTAACTTTACTAACTTTACTGCCGCCTCTATTGGCAGGCAATTTTACATTAAAGACTTTGTGACATGTAACACACAGTTCGTGGTGTATGTGTTACAATGTCCATGTAATCATGTATATTGGACGTACAAGGCATAAGTTGAGTAAAAGGGTATCTGAACATATTAGTAACATTAAATCTGGGTTTAAGGACCATAGTGTCTCTTTACATTTTCGTCTTAAACATAATAGAGACCCTTCTGGATTAAAATTCTGGGGAATTGAGAAATTAGCTGCAAATTGGAGGGGAGCGAATAAGGTTAGGGAGATCTCTAGATATGAAATGAAGTGGATTTACCTCACTGATTCGCTCCAACCCAGGGGCTTGAATGCTGAGCTAGACGTAAATTCCTTTATTAGCGATTCATAAGTCTTGTTCTGCCATGTAGTTCAGAATGTAGGATATGGGATTAAGGACGTTTGTAGAGTACGGTTGTGAAACACATATGTGGATATTAATCTTCTTCCAATGAGATCTGCTATAGCCACCATTAGTAATATTTAGGTTATGATCATTTTAGTGCACTAGTAGATGGTGACATGACGTTGGCTGTTTTATTTGCAGCGTAATGATTAGGATTTATTCTCTGCACATAGGCATTGTGCTGCGAATTTCATTGGCGACCTTTTAGCAATAATGTTTTCATTGAAGTATACAGTATGCTATGCAATTGATCTTCATGCAGTTTATGTATACAATTTTTTTATTTTATTTATGTATATATACATTTTTTTTCAATGATCATTTTTTATGTTTTTATTGCTTTTTTTTATAAGATGTTGAGCCTATGGGCGGAGGTAATATTGTGTCAATGGGGACTCGCCAGTTGCCAGATAGATTTTTGGTGCAAATGGTATTGTTTAACCCAGCGCTCTCACACATTGAATGACAATTACTCTCTCATGCTACACTGTACCCAAACAAAATCTTTATCATTTTTTTTCACACAAATAGAGCTTTCTTTTGGTGGTATTTAAGAACCTCTGGGTTTTTTATTTTTTGCGACATAAGTGAAAAAAGTGTGAATTTTGAAAAAAAACAAAAACACTTTTTTTTTTTAGTTTCTGTGATAAAATTTTGCAAATAAGTAATTTTTGTTAATAAATTTGGGCCAAAACCTATACTGCTACCTATCTTTGGTAACAATAACCCAAATAAGTGTATATTATTTGGTCTGTGTGAAAGTTGGAGTCTACAAGCTATGGTGCCAATCATTGAAAATTGATCACACCTGATGTACTGATGGCCTATCTCATTTCTTGAGGCCCTGAAATGTCAGGAAAGTACAAATACCCCCCAAATGACCCCATTTTGAAAAGTAGACATTCCAAGGTATTTAGTAAGAGGAATGGTGAGTTTTTTGAAGTTTGTACTTTTTTTCCCACAATTCTTGGGAAAATCAAGAATTTTTTTTTTTTGCACAAAATTGTCATAAGTTATTTCTCACACACAGCATATGCATACTTCTACTCTCCCTGAGTATGGCGATACCACATGTGTGAGACTTTTTCACAGCCTGGCCTCATAGAGAGGTCCAACATGCAGGGAGCACCGTCATGAATTCTAGGAGCAGAATTTTCACATCTAATTTCCTAACGACCTATTACACTTTTGAAGGCCCTGGAGCACCAGGACAATGGAATTGCCCACAAAATTACCCCATTTTGGAAAGCAAACACCCTAACGTATAATATGAGGCATTATGAGTCTTTTGAATGGTTCATTTTTTTCACAAGTCTTTGAAAAATGTGGAAAGAAAATGAAAACGCTTTTATTTTTACACAAAGTGGTCAATTTATAAGATATTTCTAACACATAGCATGTACATAGCATAAATTACTCCTCAAAATATATTCTGCTACTCGTCCCGACTATGGTGATACCACGTGTGAGACTTTTTCACTCCCTGGCCACATACAGAGGCCGAACATGCAGGGAGCACCGTCAGGCGTTCTAGGAGTATAAATTACACATAAAATTTTATTCATACCTATCACACTTTTGAAGGCCTTGGAGCACCGGGACAGTGGAATTACCCACAAAATGACCCCATTTTGGAAAGCAAACACCCCAGCGTATATTCTATGAGGCCTGGGCTGCAGATAGGTACTCGGGTACTCTAATGGGCTGCAGATAGGTACTCGGGTACTCTAATGGGCTGCAGATAGGTACTCAGGTATTGTGATGGGCGGCAGATAGGTACTTGGGTACTTTGATGGGCTGGAGACAGGTACTCGGGTAATCTTATGGACTGGTAAAAGGTACTTGGGTACTCTGATGGGCTACAGATAGGTACTCTGTTACATAGATGGGTTGGTGACAGGTACTCGGGTAATCTGAAGGGCAGGTGACAGGTACTCGGGTACTCTGATGGGCCGGTGACAGGTACTCGAGTACTCTGATGGGTTGATGACAGGTACTTGGGTACTCTGATGGGCAGGTGACAGGTACTCGGGTACTTTGATGGGCAGTTGACAGGTACTCGGGTACTCAGATGGGCAGGTGACAGGTACTCGGGTACTCTGATGGGTTGATGACAGTGATAATAATGGGGGATTGTAACTACCCGGAAATTAACTGGAGTAGTGGCACTGCTGGGGCAGCTAAAGGGCAAACATTTATAAACCTATTACAGGACAATTTAATGGTCCAGTTTATTGAGGCCCCAACTAGGAATGACGCTTTGCTGGACCTGGTAATCTCAAACCATGCAGAGCTTATTACCAATATTCATATAAAAGAACATCTGGGTAACAGTGACCATAACATGATTTCATTTAATGTAAGCTCCAAGCAACAAACACACACGGGAAAGATAAAAACACTTAATTTTAAGAGAGCAAATTTTACAAAGATGAGGGCTGCTCTCCATGACTTAGACTGGGAGGGAATATTCGCATTGATGAACACAGAAAAGAAATGGGAATTTTTCAAAAAAACTGTATGCGAACTCACTGCAAAGTATATTCCCATGGGCAATAAATTTAAGAGGCTAAAAAGAAAATCTATGTGGCTCACGGCCAAAGTTAAAGTTATAAATTATAAGAAAAGCGCATTTAAAAAATATAAAAGTGAGGGAACACTATCATCTTTTAAATGTTACAAAGAATATAACAGAGTATGTAAAAGGGAAATCAAGGATGCAAAAATTCACAACGAAGGACAGATTGCAAAATATAGTAAGACGACCCCCAAAAAATTCTTCAAATATATTAATAGTAAAAAGGTCGGGTCTGAGCATGTAGGCCCTTTACAAAATAATCTAGAGTGCGTGACTGGGGGCAAAGAGAAGGCAAACTTATTAAATACTTTCTTCAGCTCTGTGTATAAAAAGGAGCATGGGGGAGCTCATGTCCACGTCGGGGGTGGTAGTGACATAGCCCCAAATGATCCACAATCGCTCAAAAGTGAAATGGTCCAGAAGTATTTAGACAGAATAAAGGTAGATAAAGCACCTGGACCAGATGGCATCCATCCACGGATCCTAAATGAATTGAGCTCTGTCATTTCAAAGCCATTGTATCTCATTTTTAGGGACTCCTTAATGACTGGAATAGTACCAATGGATTGGCGTAGGGCCAATGTGGTGCCCATATTTAAAAAGGGATAAAGTCTTTACCAAGTAACTATAGACCTGTTAGTTTAACTTCTATAGCTGGGAAGATACTGGAGAATTTTATAAAAGACCACATAGATGAGTTCTTGTTGGATAAAAATATTTTAAGCAACAGACAGCATGGATTCCTGAAAGACAGAAGTTGTCAGACAAACCTGATTTCTTTTTATGAGGAGGTAAGTAAAACCTTGGACAGAGGGGTGGCTGTGGACGTGGAATACTTGGATTTTGCGAAAGCATTTGACACTGTTCCCCATACATGGCTAATGTGTAAGGTAAAGTCTACAGGCTTAGAAAGATCAATTTGTAAATGGATAGAAAACTGGCTAAAAGACCGAATTGCAGATGACACCAAGCTATGCAGTGGAATAACGTCCTGCAGGATGTCTCCAACTTACAAGTCGACCTCAATGCACTGTCTAATTGGGCGACTATGTGGCAAATGAGGTTTAATGTTGATAAATGTAAAGTTATGCACTTGGGGGCTAAGAATATGCATGCATCGTATATACTAGGGGGAGTACAACTGGGGGAATCCATAGTGGAGAAGGATCTGGGGGTTTTGGTAGATCATAAGCTTAATAATGGCATGCAATGCCAAGCTGCGGTTTCCAAAGCAAGCAAAATCCTTTCTTTGTATTAAGAGAGGTGTGGACTCCAGAGATAGACATTATTTTGCCCCTGTACAAATCATTAGTAATACCTCATCTGGAATATGCAGTTCAGTTTTGGGCATCAGTTCTCAAAAAGGATATGGAGGAACTGGAGAAAGTGCAGAGAAGGGCAACCAAACTAATAAGAGGCATGGAGGAGCTCAGCTATGAGGAAAGATTAGAGGATCTGAATTTATTCTCTCTTGAGAAGAGGAGATTAAGGGGGGATATGATCAACATGTACAAATATATGTGGTCCATATAGTGAACTTGGTGTTGAGTTATTTACTTTAAGGTCATCACAAAGGACAGGGGGGGTACTCTTTACGTCTAGAGGAAAAATTTCATCTGCAAATACGGACAGGTTTCTTCACAGTAAGAATTGTGAAAATGTGGAATAGACTCCCTCCAGGGGTGGTTTTGGCCAGCACGGTTGTTTGCTTTAAAAAAGGCCTGGATTCTTTCCTTAATGTAAATAATATAACTGGGTACTAACATTTTTAGGTAAAGTTGATCTATGGTGAATCTGATTGCCTCTTGGGGAATCAGGAAGGAATTTTTTTCCCCCGTTATAGCAAATTGGATCACGCTTTGCTGGAGTTTTTGCCTTCCTCTGGATCAACTGTGGGTGAAGGATTGTATATTTGTATATGGGATTTTTTATATATATATATTTTAATATTATAAATGTGTTTTTATTTATTTATTTATTTTTTTTTTGAACTAGATGGACTTGTCTTTTTTTTCAACCTGACTAACTATGTAACCATGTACTCGGGTACTCTGATTTGGCAGGTGACAGGTACTCGGGTACTCTGATGGGCAGGTGACGGGTACTCTGATGATCTGGTGACAGGTACTCGGGTACTCTGTTGGGTTGGTGACAGATACTCGGGTACTTTGATGGACAGGGGACAGGTACTCTGATGGGCTGTGACAGGTACTTTGATGGGATGGTGACCGGTCCTCTTTATTGGGGGGGGGGGGGTGATCAGTGTGCTTGATGTACAGTAGGCGGTAACAAGTTGTTACCGCAATCTCCCTCTCACACACGATCAGTGTGTGACAGGGAGAACCGCGGTAACAGCTTGTTACCGTGGTTTGTTTACATCACATGACCGGCTGTGATTGACACAGCCAGTCATGTGGTATAGAGCCAATTCTATTGGCTCTTTACACTGATCGGAGCTGGGCTTTGTCCGAGGGACAAGCCTCAGCCCCGATCGCCGCGGGGGGGCGTGCACGAGCGGCGTCCACGTGGAGATCGGTAGTGCCCAGCTGTGATTGGACACAGCTGGTCACGTGGTAAAGAGCCAATTTTATTGGCTCTTTACCCCGATCGGGGGGGCACGACCCCCTGGCACACGATCGATCCCAGGGGCTTGCAGTAGCGTCGAGAAGCGGCCAACGTCATGACGTCGGCCAGGATCAACGAGCGGTTCCCGCTGACGTCATTTTAACATGGCAAGGTAAGGAACTGGTTAAACACTCATACATGCTACGATTTGGTGCTTGCACCGATCGTATCACTTTTTGCCTGTAAAGAAGGCACAGGTTGGGGTTTCACGTTTGTATTGCTGACGTGAAGCTGCAGGTATTAGTTGTTCACTGGAGCAATTTCCGGTGAGCACCGCCGAAAATAGCCCGGTTTGTAAATAGATTTTACATAGCAATCTGGTGGTTTACGGCAGCTGGTGTCTCCTCGGTAGACATGAGTGTGGATGTGATGGCTTTGTCCGCATGCAGTAAGGGTTAAGCGCCTGATCTGCTGATTATGTATATAAGGATGGCGCCGCGCCGCGTGGTCATGCCCTCAGACGAAGTGATGAAACGCGTCAGGGCCACACGCGGCTGTCAGAGTCAGCTGGGACGATCCGTACCCGGGAGCACTGCATCAGTAGTTACAAGTGGTGAGACGGACTCACCGAAGCTGTACACATTTTTTTGTCATGCTCGGGAGTTGCAGTATGATTATATGCTGGATTTATATTTTTATTTTGTGAGTGTATTTCCTGAGAGGGTTTTTTTTTTTTTAACAGTATATTCAATAAAATATTCTCAAGGTTAATGCACTATGTGAGCGCTCTGTTCTTTTAAGGAATTATCCTATCTGCACAGGACGGGTTTTAGCTCTTTCATGGGCAGCGCACCGAGTGAAAGAGTGGTGGACGCTAGCACCTATATTATAGTTGACAGCTGTGCCTATAATTGGCCACCTGCTGGTGAGTCTTTCCACATAGGGGGGAACCCCTGTTTTCCTTATCACAAGGTGTGGTGACGGTGGATAACACGGATAGAATCATCTCATCCACAGATGCACTTTCCTGTGTACATGAACTGTCATTTACATGGATTCATGTTTTATTAATTAGTGGCACTTTTTTCACCAAGACTTATGTAATGACATCAGTTTCGTGTGGATTTCAAATTATTAATCAAAATTCAATGATCTCTGCCAGCAACTAGATCAGGGGTTCTCAACTCCTGTCCTCCGGACCCACCAACGGGCCAGATTTTAAGTATTACCTTGGGGAGATGCAGACTACTATACTGCAATCACTGAGCAGCAAATGATATCACCTGTGATGTATTTCAGTTATCTTGCAAACCTGGCCTGTTAGTGGGTCCCGAGGGCAGTAGTTGAGAACCACTGAACTAGATCGAATGCAGTACAACCAACCTGCCCATAGATGGATCAAAATTCGGATGGTGTAGCAGGAATTTCAATCAGTCTATGGCCGGCTTTAGGGTCCATGCACACTAGGCAGAAGAAATGGCAGAACTTCTGACAGAAAAAAATCGGCATAAAAATGCTCCTATAGAGTACATTGTAAAGTGAGGATAAGCGTTTTTTCCCCAAAACTTTAGAAACCTTGTACACTTAAAAAAAAAAACAAAAAAAAAAATGCTTGACGCGTATGCTTTCTATGACTTTGATTCCTATCATTCCTATTTTACCACTGAGATTTTATTCTTTGTGTTCCCTGCTCCTTACCCTGCGCTTTTTTTTTGCTTTTGTTCTGTTCTGCTCATAATGCGAAACAAAGAATTAATTAAAAGAAAAGAAAAAAAAAAAAACCTTGACGCGCCTAAACTCCGCACTTAGGCTTGTCCTACCTTTTTATTTTTTTTTATTTTTTTCAGCCTCTAAATGCTGCTCCACAGATATGCTCATAAGTCCGTAAACACCCAAATGTGCATGAACATAGGCTGACAGAGTTGCTTCTACAGGCTGAAAGAAAAGACGCCAAACTGCTATATAACCAGCATTTTTTTATGCCCAATGTGTATAAGGCCTAAAGCTTCTGTCAGCCTTCCTCTCTATCTGAGCTAAGCCATACAATCAAAGTGGGAAATTTTACATATTTTAATTGATGAAATTATATAGTTTTTGAGACCAAAGGGAGTAAGAGTTTCTAATAAGGAATTGACTGCACTGGGCTTCCACAAAATGCCAGCCTCCAGCAAGCAGGAGCAATGATGGAGGAATTTACAGCACACACTAATTTTTCATAGCATAATTTATTAATGTGAAATGCATGTTTTTGTTATGGAACTAAACCAGAGTTGTATTTGGTTATGAGACCTGTTAGTGTTAGTTTGTTTTGCCTAACTTTTGCATTTCAGAAAATGCTTGAAATGAATATACAGTATGTATGCCAGTATTCAATAAGTAAACAAGGTTAATGTGGCAGTTTTGGTTTTTCTAAATTTTATTTATGTTGTCTTATTTGTTATTTTAGGTCTCTGATGTTAAGGACCCTTTCCATTCATTTGATAACATGATGGCCAACTTTAGAAACCGAATGACTGACATGCACAAACAATTTGTAAGTTGTTTTACTTCTTTTCATTAAAATAGCTGGCTGAATTTAGCATGCATTCTGAAGCCATCAATTCGTTATTCAGTCAATGTTCAACAACTTTGATTGCCACTAGTCAGATTTGATTTTGCCACAGGTATGGTTTGCTCATACAAGATATGTAGACAGTGCTTTTGTAGGCTGGAGATGCTCTGTTATTGGGTGTAATGCTTTTGGAAGAGCAGCAGGAAGATGACTGTCTCAGATCAAAGGACCTTCTACTATTTGTGTTACTGTGTAATAAGGCATATGCCCCATAATATATCTGGCTGTATGTAGCAATCCTAATAAAACAAATGTGGGAGTTACAGAGACACATTCTGAGTTGCATACACATTCAGTTGTCTTTTTTTTTTTTATAAGTTTAACGTCCAAGAGCTTCAGCAAAAATGAGTTTTTTTTTGTTTTTTGGGCAGAGCTGGAATGAGTTAAAACCTAGAGGACACAGAAGGTTAGGAAGGCTTATAACCTCTTGTAATGTATGTAGTACTGTTTGCTCTTCTGTCTCACTGACCACTTATCCATATTGCTTGCCTGGTGTCACATGGACAGGAAATGAGCAAAAATGTATCCAGTAGTGTCACATAGAGAACCTGGAATTTTAATTCCTCCCCACTCTATCCAGAGCCCAAAAAATCTGTTTTAAATGTTTAATAAATAGTGCTAGTTGTAGTTAAATGGCAAGCAAGTGTACCTGTATTATTTATATTGCAATAACTCCTCCTACACTATGACTGCCAAAAAACATGTTCCCTGTGACCTGACAGCAGCTTCATTCACTGCCCCTGACAGTGATGAACATATTATTTTCAAGTCCCTGGAATCCTCTGTGTATGCCAAAGATCTGTTTAGCCTTTCCAAGAAAATGCCTGGTCTATAGTTCCATTTGATTTAATGCATCATTTTTATACTTGAATATGTATCACTATTAATAACATTTCCCTTCACATGCAGGCTATTGTAGCTTTCTGCCATGTTTGGTCATAGTGCAAGGCTGGGTGAGGTGCTTATGTGTACAGTGTATCAGCCAAGTCTATATATGAGTGACTCATACTTTAATGTAGTAATATTATCTCCCTCCTAAGACTGCATCTCCAGTGTTTGGAAAAAAAAAAAAAAAATCCTAATCTTCACTCGCACATCAGACACTCTAGCTCTGGGATCATTATACTATAATCATGCTATCTGCTCTCATGCTCACATTTGCTCTTCCAAAAATGTAGACACACTAGTAACTGTAGAACAAGTGTATATTAAGCCGCACTTCTCCATGTGACTGGTGCACTTATCAAATTGCTAGGTCGCTACATGTTTGGACACATCCTGCACTATCAAAACACCCCTGCTATGATGTAAGCAGTGTTTTTATCTATGTATTTATTTCTTTAGGGCCAGTTCACACTAGAATGCAGTGCAGAAGAGCTCATTCCAATCGCACTTCCCTTGCAATCTACTGCGGAGGTCAGTTGGAAGTTAGCATCACCTCTGATGCAGAGGTTGCAAAGGCAGTGCGTTTGCCCACGCCGGATCACATGGTACAAAAGTACCATGCAATGCCATTGCCATGCGTTTCAAAAAGTAGTACACTAGTTTTGGAGTGGTGCAATTTCAGCCTATTCAAAATGAATGGGGCTGAAATTGCACTGCACAGAACTGTATGTGAATCTGACAGGAACCACACGGCTTTCCTGTCCAATTCACATGCAGTTCTTAGCCTCATTTACACTGCTGCTGGTAAATGGACGTTTAGAAGCATTTGGGCGTTTTTTTTTCAGCTGCCTCTGAACTCTCTGTTATCTTATCAGTACATTTACATAGGGTCGTTTCCAGGCAGTTGTTTAGAGGCTTTTTTTGGAAAGCAAAAAAAATGGGTTCAGAGGCATGTGAAATGCCAAACAGCTTGCAAACACGCCTAAACGCGGTAACTCGTCTCTAGGAGCATTTCGTTTACAAGCGTTTCCATTTTTAAAAAAAACGCAAACGCGGCATGCAAAACGGGTGTTTTAGACGCCGGTTTCTAGCTGTCAAGATAAAACGTTCAGGAGAGGTTGAAACAGCGTCCCGTCTAATTAAAGCCTTAGCGCTAAAAAACTGTAAAGTGCTCGAAAACTGCCTCCCCTGCAGCCCCAGTGTGAAAGCCTGAGTGCTTTCACATCGAGGCGTTGCGGGTGGGAAAAAAAAGACCTTTTGGCGGTGAGGGCGCGGTGTATTCACTGCTCCTAAACCGCCCTGCCCATTGAAATGAATGGGTGGCCCTCTCGGAAGCGCTGAACCACAGGTGGTTTTAACCCCTTCCTGAGGGTTAAAAAAAAGTGCCACTATAACAGCGGTAAAGCGCCGCTAAAACTAATGCTTTACAGCTACCGCCCACACTGCCCCAGTGTAAAAGGGCTCTTAACCTGAACTATTAGGCCCCTTTCACACTGGCACTACCTAGTCCAATCCGCAGGGAATCTGTAAACTGATTTCTTGCTGAATTGGAGCACATCTGTACAAGTGCCATATTTTTTTTTTTTTCTGATTTTTAAATCTATGGGGGACTTTTCCATCAGACAGCCCCCCCCCGATCCATCGACTTATGTCTGGCAAAACATAAAAAGGACGCAGACTTTTTCACTTCTTTTTCGCAACCGGGCAGACTTGGAGGTGATTGAGTGTAAACAAATGCACATATACAGTTCCTTCCCATAGACTTGCATGGTTTTAGGTCCACCAAAAAAACTAAAAGGCAGGCCTCAAGGTATTGCCACTATGAAAGGGGTCTTTAGATGAGATTACTATGTCGGTAAATTGTGTGTGTGGGTGTATATATATACACACACACACACACACACAGTATCTCACAAAAGTGAGTACACCCTCACATTTTTGTAAATGTTTTTTTCTATCTTTTCATGTGACAACACTGAAGAAATTACACTTTGCTACAATGTAAAGTAGTGAGTGTACAGTTTGTAGAACAGTGTAAATTTGCTGTCCCCTCAAAATAACTCACAGCCATTAATGTCTAAGCCGCTGGCAACAAAAGTGAGTACACCCCTAATTAAAAATGTCCAAATCGGGCCCAAAGTGTCAATATTTTGTGTGGCCACCATTATTTTCCAGCACTGCCTTAACCCTATTGGGCATGGAGTTCACCAGAGCTTCATAGGTTGCCACTGGAGTCCTCTTCCACTCCTCCATGATGCCATCACGTGGATGTTCAAGACGTTGCGCTCCTCCACCTTCCATTTGAGGATGCCCCACAGATGTCCACTAGGGTTTAGGTCTGAAGACATACTTGGCCAGTCAATCACCTTTATCCTCAGCTTCTTTAGCAAGGCAGTGGTCGTCTTGGAGGTGTGTTTGCAGTCGTTAACATGTTAGAATACTGCCCTGTGAAGGGAGGGGATCACGCTCTGTTTCAGTATGTCACACTACATGTTGGCATTCATAGTTCCCGCAATGAACTGTAGCTCCCCAGTACCAGAACCACTCATGCAGCCCCAGACCATGACACTCCCACCACCATGCTTGACTGTAGGCAAGACACACTTGTCTTTGTGCTCCTCAACTGGTTGCCACCACACACGCTTGACACCATCTGAACCAAATAAGTTTATCTTGGTCTAATCAGACCACAGGACATGGTTCCAGTAATCCATGTCCTTAGTCTGCTTGTCTTCAGCAAACTGTTTCTTGTGCATCATCTTTAGAAGAGACTTCCTTTTGGGATGAGAACCATGCAGACCAATTTGATGCAGTGAGCGGCGTATGGTTTGAGCACTGACAGGCTGACCCCCCCTCACCCCTTCAATCTCTGCAGCAATGCTGGCAGCACTCATACAAAGACAACCTCTGGATATGACGCTGAGCACGTGCACTCAACTTCTTTGGTCGACCATGGCGAGGCCTGTTCTGAGTGGAACCTATCCTGTTTAACCACCACTGTATGGTCTTCGCCAACGTGCTGCAGCTCAGTTTCAGGGTCTTAGCAATCTTCTTATAGCCTAGGCCATCTTTATGAAGAGCATACATTTTCAGATCCTCAAAGAGTTCTTTGCCATACGGTGCCATGTTGAACTTCCAGTGACCAGTATGAGAGAGTGAGAGCGAGAACACCAAATTTAACACACCTGCTCCCCATTCACACCTGAGACCTTGTAACACTAACAAATCACATGACACCAGGGAGAGAAAATGGCTTAATGGACCCTATTTGGACATTTTTAATTAGGGGTGTACTCAGTTTTGTTGCCAGCGATTTAGACATTAATGGTTGTGTGTTGCGTTATTTTGAGGGGACAGCAAATTTACATTGTTATACAAGCTGTACACTCACTACTTTACATTGTAGCAAAGTGTCATTTCTTCAGTGTTGTCACATTAAAAGATATAATAAAAGATTTACAAAAATGTGAGGGGTGTACTCACTTTTTTGAGATACTATATGTGTGTGTGTGTGTGTATATGTATGTATATGTATGTATGTATGTATGTATGTATGTATGTATGTATGTGTATATATATATATATATATATAATATATATAATATATATATGTGTGTGTATATATGTATGTATGTGTGTGTGTGTGTGTGTGTGTGTGTGTATATGTATATGTATATGTGTATATATATATATATATATATATATATATATATATATATATATATATATATATGTGTATATGTATATGTATATGTGTATATATATATATATATATATATATATATATATGTATGTATGTGGAGCAAATGTATTTTTGTTCATGGCATATATGTTCCTATATTAAACTTGTAAAGCTTTGTATTTGACTGCAGATTTTGCAAGCACTGTTGATAGTATATAGTACCATGTAGGCTTTCATGCTATTGGTTTCCTCTGGGTTGCTTCCAGATGATGTATTGGCCAATTTTGATCCCCTCATGTGTTTCTGGAACTGTTGAAAAAAAAAAACTGTTTTTTTTTCAACAGAAAAGAGATAAAGTACAAACTGCATAGACACCAAAACTGATACTAATGAAAAACATCATCAGATCCTGTAGCATTTATTTGTATGTTGTATGTTACTGCATAATGATATTGTCACTGAATTAAAACCACCAGCACAACCACTCATACAAACATTTTGGTCCTTTTGTATTTAAAGCATGTCCTACTTGGGGTTCATGCACACTGGATGCCCCCTAGATTAATTTCTCCTGGCAGCAGAAAAATGCTGGACGCTGGTAAACCAGTGTACTGCGTTTAACTGCTTCAAGAGCTTGGGCGTTTTATTAATTTCATTGGCCAGAAAATAATTATATCCTGGCCATTAAAATGAACGCTCAAGCACTAAACATGTTTAGATGCATTTATACAGGTTTTTGCCAAAACTCTCCTCTCCCGCACATGGTCCTTCAGGAGAGAAACCTTTACTTCCTCTTAACACAACTGCTCCTAAACTCAGGTAAAAGCTTACGTGCATGGCTTTTGAGTTGTGTTCAGGGGCTTTGGCAAAAAATGCCAAAGCCCCAAAAAACGTGTCTTTAGGAGCAGCAGTGTGCATGAGGCCTTCATTTTAAATTGTTATGGGTAAAATTTTTGCCTAAAATCCGATTTCAGAAGATGCATGCTATTGCCTTTTTAATGGCTGAAAAATAATTTCTGATTTAATTTTACTTTGCTCCTGGGTCCTCCACCCACTGCCTTCCCTGTCCAAAAAAAAAAATTCCTTGCATTTGAATGCCAATGAAAATCATCATTCAATCACACTTGCATGAATTGATGTGCATTGAGGTCATATTTGTTTCAGTTGTATATTTACCAATTTTGCTTTTTCCTCCTGTAGGAAGGATTGTCAGACAATCCTAACACTCATTCATTTAAGTCTTCTTCGGTAATGACATATTCCAAGACTGGAGATGAGCCAGCAAAGGTTTTCCAAGCTAGTAGTCAAACACGTCAAGCTCCCGGTGGTGTGAGTATTAATTAGTACATCTATGCTTACATTTGTTTTTGCTCTGTGTTTACACATTTATTGACATGTACAACAAGCTTGCTTCTTTAATGCAAGGTTGGCAAGCTTGGGATGTTAAGTGTGATTAAATAACTTCATTTGTAAACATTTGACTCTCAACATATCTTAGTTTTTTTTTTATTTGAATTTACAAATCCTATTACCCGGCCTTTTATTAAAAGCCTTACTTATGTTTAAAACATATTGCAGTACCGTAGCCATTTTAAATTTTGATGTTAATAAAAGCTACTTGCATTTCAATCTGCAAACTGTTAATACTGAAAATGTTTCAAAGGTTGCGTCCTTGTAACTATTTCAATTATGGCAACACTAGGGATGTTATTTTACATAGTTTGTGTTTAGAGCACTGCCAGAATAGCCTGTTCATGTGATTACTTACTGCTTTTCATACTGGATGTTCTGTTACATAGAGGCTGTGCATTGAAAATTAGAGTTGGAAGCAACCATTATGCTTTGAGCTTTCTGGGTTTGGGAGCTGCTAAGGCACTCCTACAAAGGGGTCTGCAGGCACCTCAAACTGCCTTACTGCTTTTAGGCCTTTGTGTCATGTGATGTAACGTGGTTTTAATACTTTTTTTTATTTCTTTTATTCATTTTTCCTTTTTATTATATTTAAATGTTAAAAAAGGCAAGTATTTAAATAAAATGACTTGACCCCATATGACCCCTCCCACTGACATCCTCAGTTGTTTAACAAGCCATAAGGATTAACAGAGACACGGGGGTCCTGTTTACTATACTATACTCCAAGAAACTGATTTTTACAAGTAAGTATAAAAATCTTTTTCTCTTGATCATACAGTACAGGAAAAGCAATTCATAAAGAGGTGGGCAGCAGAGCAAACAAACACAAGCTGACCCACAGCAAATAAACAAGGGTATAAGACCCTACCTAGACAGTTGCTTGTAGCAACTCACGGCAGAAGTTGGCATCAGCAGAGGTTTGAACATCCTCCCTCCTGGCAAAACTTATGAATGGCATCACTAGAGCATCCACTGTGAAAACTTGAGGTTCTCTGGACCTGTCGATGAACCTGTTGGCATTCTGATTAAACATCAAACCAAACAGGTCCACATCCGACGTCCCCCACCTGCGACAAAGGTCCTGAAAAACCTTGAAGGGGTGAAGGGACCATTCTCCTTGATCCAGATGCTGACAGTTGGGGTCAGTGCCAATTTTCTATGCCTCAAATGTGTAGCGTAGTCAGGTCAGAACGTGACTCTCCACCCAGGTCTGAATTCATTCCACGTCCTTCTCTGCCGCCTGACTTGATGTAGGCCATAGCTGTGCCATTATCTGACTGAAGCTGCATTGGAAATCCCTGAAGCTGAGACCTCAAGTGCTGAAGTGAGTCGAATGGGCTCCAAAATGTTTATTGGAGGTTCCTCTGCTGACCAGGGTCCCTAAAAACCTCAGCCATTTGAGAAGACTCTGCCCCAGCCTGACAGACTGGCATCCATTGTGAGAATCTGCCAAGTTAGTGAAATAAACAACTGCCTGAACTGCCAGCCCTGGATTTTAAAATCCACCAAGTCAGGGAGAGGCGGGCTAACGCAAATGAATGGGATGGTCCAGAGACTGAGTATGCTTACCCCCACACAGACAAGATGCTGAGTTGCAGAGGTCTGGGGTAAATTGGGTATATGGCACTGCATTGGATGAGGCTACCATCAGTTCTAGTAGCCGCATGTGAAAGCATACGGAAGAGTGGTGTCTAAATTTTGGAATTTCCATGCTTGAGAGCGGAGACTTCTTCCTTCTCTCTTCTCTCCTCCTTCTTTTTTTTTTATTTATTTTTTTTTTTTTTTTTGTAACCAAGGGGAGAAAGACCTGGGTCTGGTATGTATCCTAGGGCAGTCCCAAGTATTCCAGACGGTATGTAGGATTTGACCTGAGAAACTGACCAAAGTTCTTCAGAGTCTGCACAGTCCGTTGCATGTTGGCATTGAAAGCCTGGACAGAGCGATCCTTCAATAGCAAGTTATACTGGTAGCACACAACGTGGACAGTCTGAGCGTGAACAAGAGCAAGAACAGGGGCCAAAGCTTTCATGAAGACATGAGGAGCAGTGGATAGGCCAGACCAATAAAGCCACAAACTAAAAATGATAGTCACCTACCACAAAATATAAAAATTGCTGCTGCGATGATAAAAAAATTGAAATGTGTAAGTAGGCATTCTTGCTTTCCACTGATGCCAGTGGATCTCCCTGCTACAGGGATGTAATAAATGACTGGCCTGCCTCCATTCAAAACTTCTGAATCTGAAAGGTTTTCAGGCACTTAAGGTCCAGGATAGGACAAAAAAATTTTGAAACCATGAACAAATTGGAGTAAAATTATGAAACCTCTCCCTTGCAGGCACAGGAACCATAACCTGCAAGGTGAGTAATTTCTAAAGCGCAGCACGCAGGCCTTTACACCTCTGCAGTGAAGAAGGCAGGTTGGAAGGCATAAATCGGGAAGGAGAGCGACTCTCCACCCTGTAGCCCCTGGAAATGACCTCCCAGACCCAGAATGTCTCAAACTCCAGGTGTCCAAGAGATTCGACAGACATCCCTCTTCTTCAAGAAGTGGGATGGGCACCTTCACCGAGAGAGGGTTTGGAGCTGGACTTGACTGGCTTTGGGGAGTCCAGGGCTTGAGGAGAAAGTATGTGCTGAATTTAGATTTGGAGGAAAAGGATTGGGAAGGATGAAAGGAACTCCTTTATAAACTCAGGAGGAAAGGATTTTTGTAGGCATATTCATTTTTTCCTTGCTAGGCAAATGTGTGCTCTTACCATCAATGACATAATAAGAGACCAGATGTTTACCAAAGAGCCATTGTCCTTTGAAAGATAACCTCTCTAGGCATAGTTTTACATGCCAACTTTCCAGATCCACAGGATCTGACATGTCTGTATGGAAAGAAGACCTACCCTGGGCATCTCCAAGACTGTCCACATAATACTGCAGAGCAGACTGAATAAGTTCCACACATTTAACAGAAGGTTCTGTAAGGATGGAACCAGGGTCCTACATCTCATCCTGACCGCAACGGAAGCACATGGGAGCAACCACAGGTTGCATGGCAGGTCAAGAAGTGCAAAAGAAGCCTTGAAGAGCAGATCAAATCTCCTTCTGTTTACAGTATTTTAAAGACTAGAACACAACACAAATAGCCAGGGAGCTGGATCAAAAATTAATGGAACCTTTCATGCACCCTCTTGGGTATCTAGCGTCCTGGCTATTTCTGTGCACTCTTCTATGGATCTTTCCTTGAACTGAATTACCTGGAGCTGTGGATCACTAGTTATGCCTTCATTGGTATTCTTTACCCAGTTTCTACTGCATAGCAATTTATTTCAGTCATAGTGGACTTTTAAAGCAATCTTTTGTGAGCGCTTGAATATGTACCTTAGGGCAATTTATTTCATGTTAAAGACTAGAACAGTCAATGTCTTAAGGCAGGCAATAGGATCCACAGTAGCCACTAACCATTTTTTTGCTTCTTCTGTAGGGTATTGCTGAGAAACACAGGGTACACAAACTTTCTCGGGATGAGGCCAGTCTCCTTTTTGTAAAGCTTTTTCAACTGACGTGCAGAGGACATGTTGGGTGTTTTTGCAGACACCAATACTGGTGACTTTAACCTGAAGACTGGCATCCGTCCGTTCTAAAGAGACATTTTTTTTTTTTTTTTTTTGAGGCTGGAGAGCGTTGAACCCACGATCAGCAGATTGCTAGTGCTATGCAGGAGTTGTGCAGACTGACAGGAAGAATCAGTGAATTACCACAACGCTCAACAGCTCCGTAGTAGTTCGGTGAGAAGTACAATCCGACATCCACAAAGGATGTCGGTACTTGTAGTTGATTCATTCACAGAGCTCTGTGAATGAATAGCGGGGCCGTGTGGATGAAGCCCTGCACAACTGCGGTCTTTTCAAAAAGTGCCAGCTGGTATGGGGAACTTCTACCCGTACGCCTGTCAGAGAGAGATGATTGGCGAGTGGCTGCAGCAGTGGGAGCATGTTACATGTTTCACTCTAAAAACAGGTGGGACATGTAACGTAAAATGTTACCAAAGCTGAACGAACGTATCCTTTTTAAAGCTGGTCATAGATCATGATATATTTTTTTTTTTTTCCAGTCAGCGGGCTGAACGGAAATAAATGAACGGCTTCCTCCATACACACAATAGAGGTGGAGCGAGGAATCCTTCCGCTGAGACATTGTATTCCAACAAGGGGGACTTAAAGCAGAATATAGCACCCTTCTTCACTCACTTTGGAAGAGCATACCCCTTAAGGGTCTCTCCTATGCGGATCGCTACTGCCCTGGACATGTAAAGTACCCTGCAGTTAACTCCACATGTTTCACAGCATACAAATGAGGAGGATGTTATGTAGGATTCGATGCCCGCAGCGACTTTACAGGCTGGACCCACGTCTTCTTATCCTGCAACAGGGTTTGAATACAGTCCCAATGGCATACTTTGGGTATTGATTTGGAAATTGTGCCATTAGCTGAAACAGCAGATGCACAATTTTATAAAGAAAAAAAACATCTATTACCTAAAGACACTGACAAAATACTAAGGATAACAGTCAGTGGGAAGGGTTATTATAGGAGTCCTAGCAATTCTGTTTGCCATTATCCACTCATCTGAAGGTAGCAACACAAAACCCAATCTTCTAAGACTGTCTGTACTGTACGATCAATAAATATAATTTGCATATTTTATAACCTCTTATACAGCCAGCAGGAGGAGCTCTCGCGTGTTTTACTGGCTCTCCATATCTGCTATGGTGAAAATCCTGTTTACAGAACTCAATAGCTGAAACTGAAATTTACACACACAATTGATGGATCACAGGAGTGCAATTCATTTTGCACTCCTGTGACCCGTTTTCAGCAGAGAGCGGGTTGAAGTCCACGCTCTGCTGACGTCACAGGAGTCGGTCCAGGCACCCCCACCCCCTCCATAGCTCAGCGCTCCAGTGAGCATGGAGGGGGCAGAGCAGAGAGCTGTGACTGACCGTCTACAGCTCTCTGCTCTGGGAACTGTCAGAACTGAGCTATCGGTGTTCAGTCGCTCGGTTCTCAGTGTAGAGGCGCTGGAGGACAGATGCAACTTCGGACCGATCCTGCATCCACCTAGGTAAGCATGATACTGGGAAAAAAACCTTTACTTCTCTTTTTAAGTTCCCTTAATAATTTTAAAAACAAAAAGGTGAGATTTATTTATTTGTTTTTTGTGTGTTCTCTAATTCCGAAACTGTTTCTACAGCATCCACTTATTACTTTAAAGAATGCATCGGCAGGGTTCTGAAAACCTCTTCTGAATGTTAATCTCAGTGAATAGTTGAAGTTGGAATCATTATTTAACATGGACTGTTTGTGGTAATCATGCCAAAGTTTGTATTTTTTCTATTCAGATCAAGGAAACTAAGAAAGCCATCCGGGACTCTGAAACTGGAATGGAACAAATAGCTGTTGGCCATCACATCAAAGATCGGGCCCACATTGTCAAGCAATTACAGAACAAAAAGACTGGGGATCGAGAATTTAACCAGGAGTTTTTAAATATGGATGAAAGTGAGTGGTAAATAGTAGTAACCTGATGGCATCTTAACCATCTAAGCTCTGAAATCTTTTACCCCCTTCATGACCAGGCCATTTTTTTGCTATTTGGGAAACTTGCAATAGGCAGCCTCACACTGCGGGATACCAATAAAAATGTCTTTATTGTAATGTAGACAGTTGCAGTCACAGGAATGAAAGGAAGGTTAACCTGTTTCACACATCTTGTGCTTGGTCATAACCTGGTACATATATATTATATTATATAAGATGCAGTTGTGCTCATAAGTTTACATACCCTGGCAGAATTTATGCTTTCTTGGCCATTTTTCAGAGAATATGAATGATAACACAAACTTTTCTTTCACTCATGGTTAGTGTTTGGCTGAAGCCATTTATTAATCAACTGTGTTTACTCTTTTTAAATCATAATGATATCAGAAACTACCCAAATGACCCTGATTAAAAGTTTACATACCCCAATTCTTAATACTGTGTATTTCCTCCTTTAACATCAATGACAGCTTGAAGTCTTTTGCTGTATTTGTGGATGAGGCTCTTTTATCTTCTCAGATCGTAAAGCTGCCCATTTCTTTTGGCAAAAAGCCTCCAGTTCCTGGAAATTCTTGGGCGGTCTTGCATGAACTGCACGTTTTGAGGTCTCCCCAGAGTAGCTCAATGATATTGAGGTCAGGAGACTGAGATGGCCACTCCAGAACCTTCACTTTATTCTGCTGTAGCCAATGACCGGTCGACTTGGCTTTGTGTTTTGGGTCATTGTAATGTTGGAATGTCCAAGAACGTCCGCATTTTCGAACGGTGGGTTCAGGAAGTGGTGTCCTCCGGGTACAGGATAGAGTTCAGCACTCTACCCCCAGACAGGTTCTTCCCATCGAACAGAAGACTCCTGCATCAACGTCGGGAGGCCCTTTGCGGGGCGGTTCAGGCACTATCAGACCAGTGGGTGATCGTGCCGGTGCCTCAGTCAGAGAGGTTTCACGGTTTCTACTCAAACCTATTTGTGGTCCCCAAAAAAGGTGGGGGGTAAGGCCGGTTTTGGACCTGAAGGCGCTAAACTTTTATGTGAAAGCGCGAAAATTCCGGATGGAATCGGTCCGCTCGGTCGTGGCCGCCCTACATCAGGGGGACTTCCTGGCATCCCTGGACATCAGGGACGCGTATCTCCATGTTCCCATTTGTCTCCGACACCAGCGCTTCCTGCACTTTGCAGTGGGAGATCTCTATTACCAGTTTGTGGCACTGCCCTTCGGTCTGGCCTCGGCTCCTTGGGTCTTCACCAAGTTAGTGGCCCCAGTGCTGGCGCTACTGAGGCAGAGGGGCATTGCGGTGGTAGCTTACCGCGACGACTTGCTCCTGAGAGCAGAGTCTGCCTCAGCCCTGGAGGAGAGCATAGTTATCACCATGACTTCATTAAAGGACTTCGGTTGGCTGATCAATCTGCAGATGTCAACATTGACCCCGTCTTGTCGCCTGGAATATCTGGGTCTGACTCTGGACATGGAGCAGACGAAGGTGTTCTTACCTCCGGCCAAGCTGCGGGCACTGCAATCAGCAGTGCGAACCTTACTGTCTCACCGGCAGACGGTTCTGTATGCAGGTGTTTGGGCTCATGGTGTCTGCCTTCGAGGCGGTACCTTATGCTCAGTGCCACACTCGGCTACTTCAGCGAGCAATTCTGTCTCGGTGGGACAGATCCCCAGTGTCTCTGGACCAGTTGGTCCACTTGGATCATCAGACCAGGGCCTCCTTAGCCTGGTGGCTTCTTGACGCGGGGAAAATCGTTTCTTCCCCTGACATGGTCGATTAATCACGACGGACGCCAGCCTGTCTGGCTGGGGGGGGCGTCCTGGGACATCTGTCGACCCAGGGCCGTTGGTCGGCGCAGGAATCTCGCCTTCCAATCAATGTGCTGGAGCGATCAGACTCTGCCTATACCGCTGGACGGCGAGGTTGCAAGGGCTCCCGATTCGGGTTGAGTCGGACAATGCCACAGCGGAGGTGTATGTGAACCATCAGGGCGGAACGAGGAGTGCGGCAGTGGCTCCGGAAGCAGCTCTCATTCTGCGTTGGGCAGAACTTCACGTACCGGCAATCTCCGCCATCTACATTCCAGGCGTAGAAAATTGGCAGGCGGACTTCCTCAGTCGCCAGACGCTGGATCAGGGAGAATGGTCCCTCCATCCAGAAGTGTTCAGCCAGATTTGCCACAAGTGGGGCACGCCAGACGTGGACCTCATGGCATCTCGATTCAACCACAAAGTAAAGACCTTTTGTGTGCAGGACAAGAGACCCCTTGGCGGTGGCCACAGACGCGCTCGTGGCACCTTGGGGTCGGTATCGTCTTCTGTACGCCTATCCTCCCCTCAAACTTCCCCTGCGTCTACTGCGCAGGGTAGAAGCGGAGGGAATTCCGATGATTCTGGTGGCTCCGGATTGGCCTCGGCGTCCGTGGTACACCGACGTGGTAAGAATGGTGGCAGATGTTCCCTGGCGTCTCCCGCTGCGAGACAATCTGTTGTCTCGGGGACCCATATTGCACCCTGCTTTACACTCGCTGGCTTTGACGGCCTGGCTATTGAGTCCCAGGTGTTGAGGGACAGGGTTGTAGACGACTCAGTGGTCCCTACCATGCTGAAAGCGCGCAAGTGTACTTCGCGCAAGATTTATCATCGCACCTGGAGGGCATATATTGCCTGGTGTGAGGTGGGGGGGTTGGAACCCTCGGTCTTATGTGGTATCCAGGGTCCTGACTTTTTTACAACAAGGCCTGAATAAAAAAATTGGCCTAGAGTACTCTCAAGGGCCAAATATCGGCTTTGGCGATTCTTTTTAGACGCCCTCTGGCGTCACATTCATTGATTCTTACATTTGTACAAGGTGTGCGCCACGTGGCTCCTCAGGTGCGGTCGCCTATGGCACCGTGGGATTTGAATTTGGTGCTTTCAGTGCTTCAGAAGCCACCATATGAGAAGATCAGGGATATTCCCTTACAATTGTCGCAGAAAGTGGCTTTCTTGGTGGCCATTACATCCACTAGGCAGGTGTCTGAGTTGGCAGCGTTGTCTTGCAGGTCTCCTTACTTGGTCCTGCATAGGGACAAGGCGGTCTTGCGCCTGTCGCCTTCTTTTTTGCCAAAGGTGGTTTCTTCTTTCCATATTAACAAAGATATTGTTTTCCCTTCGTTGTGTCCGTACCCTTCACATCCTAAGGAGATTGAGTTGCATTCCTTGGATATCGTACGGGCTTTGCGGGTGTATTTGGCGGCTACAGACTCTTTTTGGAGGACTGACGTGTTTTGTCTTGACGGATGGTCCGCGCAAAGGAATGGCGGCCTCGTCGGCTACTGCCTCTCGTTGGATCAGACAGACTGTGACTCATGCGTATTCTGTTCGGGGCAAAGTGCCTCCTTTTCCAGTAACGGCTCATTCTACCAGGGCTGTTAGCACTTCCTGGGCTTTTCGACACCAGGCCTCGGTGTCACAGCTGTGCAAGGCGGCTACTTGGGCTTCGGTGCACACGTTTACTACGTTTTATAAAGTTGATGTGTCCGCATCTTCGGATGCTGCTTTTGGTCATAAAGTTTTACAGGCGGCAGTGTAGGCGTGTCTGGCATCTCTTCAGAGGTTCTGTTGGGTACAGTTGTTGTTGTTTGCCCACCCCTCTTATTGACACAGCTTTGGGGCATCCCCAGATGTCACTGGAGGGCTGTGTCTCTCAGTGAACGTAGGAGAAAAAGGGATTTTATTAAAACTTACCGTAAAATCATTTTCTCTGAGTTCACTGACAGACGAAGCACCCACCCCTCTGCAGGTTTTTTGTTTTCGGTACAGCTTGTTACGAACTGATGTACTGAGCAGAGTGGGGGGGGGGGGATTATATGGGAAAGAGAGAACAGCCCCCTGGGAGGGGCCAGCTTGCTTTCTTTCTTTGCCTAGTTAACTCCTAATAGGATCTGCATATAACCCACATGTCAATGGAGAGCTGCATCTGTCAGTGAACTCAGAGAAAAGGATTTTACGGTAAGTTTTAATAAAATCCCTTTTTTGGTCTCCTCACGCCAAATGACTTTGTGCCAGAAGGTTTGAGGCTTGTCTCTGTGCTGTTTGGCGTTTTGTAAGCGGAATACTTTGTGGCATTTGTATAGTAATGGCTTTCTTCTGGCGACTCGACCATGCAGCCCATCTTTCTTCAAGTGCCTCCTTATTGTGCATCTTGAAATAGCCACACTACATGTTTTCAGAAAGTCTTGTATTTCACCTGAAGTTATTTGTGGGTTTTTCTTTGCATCCCAAACAATTTTTTTGTTGTGGCTGAAATTTTAGTTGGTCTAGCTGACTGTGGTTTGGCTTTTACAGAACCCCCTCATTTTCCACTTCTTGATTAGAGTTTGAACACTGCTGATTGGCATTCTCGACCAAAAAGGGGGAAGGGAGAATGTGGGACTTTATATGAAGCCATGGCGTAACGCCATGGACCTCCATCCCTAATAGCAGACACAATTAGATTAAAAACAGAATTTGGGACTTTATATGACACATGTGGCGAAAATTACAGGATGGCTAATGATAAACATTTTATTTGAGGAATAAATATCGGTACAAAAAAATGTAATACATACATCAGTGTCCAGGGGTAAACATATAAACATAATTGCACAATGCCAATATAGACAACAATGTACGAAATACATAAAAAGGACACCGAAGTCGTAGGTACAATTGTTGGTATATATAATTTGAAGTAGAAATCGGTTCCCCAAACCATCCATTAACATATATACAACAGTAACCATACACAGATGGTAATCTGTATGGGGCCATGGCTGAATTGAACCCCAATAGGGGGTGACCCTATGAGCAAAATAAAAATTATATGACATAGTAAAACATATCGTGGCTCGACGCGTTTCGTGATCCCATCATCACTCATCAGGAGCGTACTTGTATGTCATCTACAATAAGAGTATAAAAAATAATTACTATCCAGGGGGCCACATAAGGGGAAACCCCTAATACCCCTCCCAAAAAGCACATACCAGGTCCCATGGTGGTGACCTACCATGTCCGCACGCATACGGTGAACCCCCAGGGGGCCCGCACGGCGCCCGGAAACCATCCTGCCAGGGAGCTGAGGCGGGAGACGTGGCGGCAGGGACCCCAAGTGGAAGCCAGCACAGGAAGGGACGATCTCCAGCAAAATATGCCTGTGAGTTGTGGTGAACCATGAATAAATATGTGAGGATATTAACTCAGTAATGTGTGAAAGGGAGAGTGAGGTGAAAATGAACAAGTGATGGTGAAAATGGTAAGAAGAGATGAAAAAGGGGATATGGAGTGAAGGGAGAAAAAAGGGAGAAAAAACAAAGGAGATGAAAAGAAGAAAGGAGGGACAAAAAGGAAAGAAGCAGAAATGAATAGTGTAAAGAACTGGGAGTGATGAGGCCCAATACTCTCCAAAGAGGCTAGAGAAAGGAGGAAGGTGAGGAGTGGAAAGGTGAGGAAGATGAGATAAGGCCGGGATTATTACCTGTGGAGGTATGTGTTCAAAGAACCGTGACTGGAATGGATGTGTGACTGCGGCATAGCAGAGATGTCCGTTGCCATGCTGGGCCCCGCCTAAAGTAGACGCCACCAGACCGTCTTCCCGCCAGCGTCACGCACGTGGGTGCAACAACGGAAGGGGAGGAGAGGTCCAGACCGGACATGGATGCGGCCGGAAGGACCACGAGCCATCCCCCAGTGCACCTGCGAGCGTGGGTACCCAGGCAGGCGCTGCGTGCCAAGCTGCAGCGCAGGCGTGGGTGGCGTGGCGCCGATGCACAGCGGGAGGAGACCACCC
This sequence comes from Glandirana rugosa, assembly GCA_018402905.1. Classification (NCBI taxonomy): domain Eukaryota; kingdom Metazoa; phylum Chordata; class Amphibia; order Anura; family Ranidae; genus Glandirana; species Glandirana rugosa. The sequence continues at coordinate 2,129,824 of BLSH010552316.1, read as the reverse complement.
CGGGAGGATGCACAGCGGGAGGGGTATTAGGGGTTTCCCCTTATGTGGCCCCCTGGATAGTAATTATTTTTTTATACTCTTATTGTAGATGACATACAAGTACGCTACTAATGAGTGATGATGGGATCACGAAAAGCGTCGAGCCACGATATGTTTTACTATGTCATATAATTTTTATTTTGCTCATAGGGTCACCCCCTATTGGGGTTCAATTCAGCCATGGCCCTATACAGATTACCATCTGTGTACGGTTACTGTTGTATATATTAATGGATGGTTTGGGGAACCAATTTCTACTTCAAATTATATATACCAACAATTGTACCTACGACTTCGGTGTCCTTTTTATGTATTTCGTACATTGTTGTCTATATTGGCATTGTGCAATTATGTTTATATGTTTACCCCTGGACACTGATGTATGTATTACATTTTTTTGTACCGATATTTATTCCTCAAGTAAAATGTTTATCATTAGCCATCCTGTAATTTTCGCCACATGTGTCATATAAAGTCCCAAATTCTGTTTTTAATCTAATTATGATTGGCATTCTCAATTCCTTGGATATCTTTTTATATGCCTTCCCTGTTTTATACAGTTCAACTACCTTTTTCCCAGGTCTTTTGACAATTCTTTTGCTTTCCCCATGACTCAGAATCCAGAAACGTCAGTGCAGCACTGGATGAAAGATGCAAGAGCCTGGCAGGAGTCCAGAAACTCATTGACTATATATATATATATATATATATATATATATATAATATATATATAATATATATATAATATATCCACACACACACACTTTTCAAGCAAACAGATCACAGATGAGGACAGTGTCAGAGAAGTAGGCACGATCGTCGCGTTCCTACGCGCATGCGCACGAACGCGCGTCCTAGACGTTCGCAGCTACGCATGCGCACGAACGTTCGTCTGGCAAGGCGCAATCCGCGCCTTCAGCACAACCAATGAGATGGATTGTTGCCCTATTTAAGGTGGCCTCTGTGTCACACAAATCGCTGGATTGTCTCAGCTCACCAGTGTTCCTGAACCTGTGTCCTGTATTTTGCTTGAAACTTCTGTTGTGACCCGGCTTGATCCTTGACCTCGCTCCTGAACTTCTCCATTGCTTTGACCTCTGGCCTGCCTCACGGACTTCTCTTCTGCCTGACTCCTGTGTTTTGACCCCTGGCTTGTTATCTGGACTCTGCCTTATCCTGCCGCTGATATCAGCACATCTACCTGAAGCATAGACTGCTCTCCTGTGAATGTCCCTGGCTTTGCTCCCGGACTCACTCACTGCTGCTGCTGCTGCTGCACTCACTCAGGCCCTCGTTTCGGTCCCTGTAAGTGTCCTCTCGTCAGATACG
>BLSH010552316.1:2107050-2121898 GCA_018402905.1 Glandirana rugosa | reverse complement strand
ACACACACACACACACACACACACACACACACACACACACACACACACACACACAGTGATCTTCGTTACTGTGTGAACGTATTGGACAGTGATCCTGATGGTGTAATACCATGCTTGGCTTCCAGCTGGGTCTGGTAAGCCCCTTTATTATCTGGTGGTGGATTCACACAAGTTTGAAGTGCACTGGGTGTCTGATCAACAGTTACCCCAATTTTTAGGACATACCGGTTCTATGGACTGATACTACGGTGTTTTATTCATTATTAGCACAGCTTTATATATTTTTATCTTGTTTCCTGTTTTTTTAGCTGCTGCTTATTTTGGACTTTAGCGCAGTTTATTCTTTTTTCCATATCTTTTGGAATAATGGCCAAAAAGTTCAACCTTGGTTTCATTAGACCATAACATATTTTCTCTTTCGTTCATTGACAGAGCGTTCCATTATTCATATTATCCATACGGTTATATTGCCCCTCTACAGGAGTAGGACAGTAGGCAGTGTTTTTGTTTTCTTTTTTCCTGGATTTTATCTGGTGAGACCTACAATCAACTGCCAGGCTACGTGATGGACTAGCCACTAAGGGCCAGAGGGTCTCCACAGTCTGGCCAGGGAGCGCGTGCAGACCGCAGCTACGCGCTAGGTTGATCGCGACATAGCCTCACTGGACGGAGGCTGGCCCTGCGAGTTAAATGCCTCGCGAGGTCGCATACTACCTGGTCTCGGCCTGAGTAGCAGCGTTCCTCATGGCCGACAGCCCCCCACTTTGGTGACGAGGAGGATCTGTCTGGGAGCGTTACCCGCATGCTTCGCTGGATCGGTGAGTAAAGGGGGCCCCACCTCTCCTTCCCTGGACGGGGTGTGGGGCGTGGGGAGTCCCTGGGGTGGTTGGTCCCTCCGGGGTTCTCCATCCAATCCCCCCTTCTCTTTCTGGGTGAGGCCCAGGCTTCTGGCCTAGGTGCCTTTTGTTGGACTCGCTGTCCCCTCTTCCACCCTCTGGGTTTTTACTGGGGGGGGGGGTACCTATGAGGTGGGTGACCGGATGGCTGCAATCAGGGCCGCCCGCGGCGGCTTTCCTATAATTTAGGCTGCGGCTTTGCGGCCTTCCTGTAATTTAGGCCGCAGCTTGCAGTCTACCGACCAGAGACTGGGGGGGAAGGTACCAGAGTGGGCAGCGGAGGCCGCCGCTGTCTTGTTTCGGGCATCCGAAAAATTTAGGCTGTGGCCTGCTAGACTGCGACCTACTGGGCACGGTTTTTGTGGCCTACTGGGCCTCACGGCTGCCTCCTACCCCATGGAGGCCTCAGCGGTGTCCCCTAGGAGGGGCTTCGATGGTGCCCCCTGTGAGGGGCCTTGGTATTGCCCCCTGTGAGGGGCCTCAGTGGTGACCCGGTACGGGGCCTTTGACCTGCGTCCACTGTGGGGGGGTCTCGGGGGCGTCCCTGTGGGGAGCCTCTGTCAGTGTCTCCCGTGAGGGGCCTCGTTTGGCACCCCCTGTACAGGGCCTTCGTAGGCACTATCTGGGAGGCAGTGTCCCCTGTGTGGGGCCTCGGTGCTCCCTGTGTGGGGCCTTCGTGTTGCCCCGTAAGGGACCTCGGTAGGCATCCCCTGGGTGGGGCCTCGGGGGGCGGGGGTCTCAGTCGGTGACCCCCTCTGAGTGTTTTTTTTTTTTCTGTTTCTACTAGTGGCGCTTAGGCGTATTGCCTAGTATATGGCGCCCCTGCCCTCATCTGTTTCAAACGATCCTATATCTGGCTCTGCCGCCATGGTCGTGGCCCACCTTGTGGTTGGGGGGCCACGCTTCCGGTTCTGTCAGGTGGTGAGGATGATTCCTTCACAACTGCAGTGGCACATGTGGAGGCGCTGGTTGTCACACTTATGATGTCTGTGTGAGGAACTTTGAAGATGCGAGATGCAGCTGTGGCTGCAGAGGGCGGCTGGCCACCTTTCTTGACACCCATATGCCGTTTTGCATGGCAAATCATGTTTCCTTCGAGGAGTCCCTCCTTAGAAATGGATTGTTTCCACAGGTAGTGGATTCTTTAGCAGAGTCCCTCTGCCTTTGCTGAGATGGCAGACCTGCTGGTCTAGGGGCTGCAGTTGGTCTGCTGTGCTTTTTGGACGCAGTTTCCATGGTTGCTGAGCTCCCTGTTTCTGCAGTGGTGCTGAGACATGTATTGTGGCTTTGTGTTGGTCTTTTCACGACAGTTTTGTTAATCTTTAGAGTCCACTGACAAGGGTTCATATTTCTTAACCCTCTTTGGTGTTCCGGCCTTGTTCGGGAAGAAAACGCCCTTTTTGAATTTTGTGTGCCTGTCACCGAACCGTTGGCAGTGCCCCTCGTGGGGCTGTACAAGTCCTGTTGTCTTGGAGGGTGTTTGTCTTGGTTCCCGTATCGGACCGGTTTTCAGGGGTTATATTCAAACCTGTTCACGGTCCAAAAAAGAGGACGGGCATGATACATCCAATACTGGACCTCGAGGCCCTGCCCTGCTTGTGTGGGTATAGAGGTTCAGGATGGCGTCCATCCGCACGGTGGTAGCGCCCCTTCATCATTGCCTTTTTCTGGCTCTATCGCCATCACGAATGCCTACTTACACATTCCACTATGCCTGATCCCAGCACTTCCTCTTTTGCTGTGGGAGGAGGGCACAGTGCTGTGACTTTTGTGCAGGATCAGGGCCGAAGGGATTCGGACCTGTTGCACCTGGTCGTCGACGTTCCTCGTTCTTCTCGGTGGCTCAGATTCCGTCCTGGGAGGGTGAACAGAAATGGGCCTTGAGTACCTTTTAGGGACAGTTGCCAGCCTTGGCAGTCATCTTCAGCGTCCCTTGGTCTCGCACTACATGGGACGTATCCTTTGTTTAGGGGTTCAAAGTCTGTTTCCACTGGTGCGGTCTCTTCTACCACCGTGGGATTTGAACTTGATGCTTTCGGTTCTACAAATGCCTCTTTTTAAAAATATTCAGGAGGTTCCCCTGCTTACTCGGTCTTAGGAGGTGGCCTTTTTGGGTGGCTATCACCTTTGCTTGCAGGGTGTTGGAACTGGTGGCGTTATCGTGTCGTACACCTTTCCGGGGTCCCACAAGGATGAGGTGGTTTTTGTTTTTTTTTCTCCCTTGCTCATTGTTCTTTCCTCTGATTCCCCTTTGAATAGGACATGGTGTTGCCTTCCCTGTCCCCTGGTCAACATCTCCTATGGCGTTTGCCTTAAATGCCATGGATGTGGTTCGGGTATTTTTCGGGTGTATTTGGCAGCCATTGAGTCTCTTCAGGGTCAGACTCACTGTTTGTGTTGGACAGGCCAAGAAAGGGGGTCTGGTTATTTCTGCATGGATCAGACTGATGATGACTCTGACCGGGGTTGGGTTCCTTCTTCCCTGTTACAGCGCACTCTACTCAGGCGCTTGTGCTTCTGGATCTTCCGTCATCAGGCGCATGGGCCGCCAGTTTTGCTGGGCGGCCACCTGGTTGTTTGTGTAAACGTTCACAACATTCAATGAAGTGGATGTCCTGGCATCTGCGGATGTTTCTTTTGGCCGCAAGTTTTTGCAGGTTGCTTTTTAGGGTTCCTGATGAAGGGGCCCTGCGCGGCTCCGAAACGTTGCACTTCTCTGTGATGTGATCTTTTCAATAAAGAAAATTTTGGACAAGGATCCACGGTGTGCTGACGAATATGTACACTTGCTTTTTAGGAGGTTCTCCCCATTTTGAGGGTGTATTGTTCAGGTTGGGCTCCAGTTGTTCTGTGCTGAGCTCCTGTTACCTGGTTGGCTCTTGTGTTAGCCTTGGGATTTTTTCATTACCCCACCCCTCATGTTTGGCACTGCTTTGGGATGCCCCTATGGTAATGAATAATGGAACGCTGTGTCTGTCAATGAACGAAAGCGAAAATAGGATTTTTGTTTACTTACCGTAAAATCCATTTCTCCGAGTTCATTGACAAAAACAGCACCCACCCCTCTTAGGAGTTTTGATACTTCTGATACTGCTTGTTACTGTATATCACCTAGCAATGCCCATAGGCGTAGTCGAGTCTTTTTTTTTTTTTTTTTTTTTGCCTAGTGTCCTACACCCGTAGGGGGCGATATAACACTATGGTAATGAATAATGGAACGCTGTGTCTGTCAATGAACTCAGAGAACTGGATTTTACGGTAAGTCAAAAAATCCTTTTTTCCCATATGCTTTTGGGAGACTTCATATGGGTTTTTGCACAATTTTTAGCCAGGCTTGGATATTTTTCTTAAGAAAATGCTTCCGTCTTACCACTCTACCCCATAGCCCTGGACATATGAAGAATATGGGAAATTGTTGTCACATGTACCACATATCCAGTACTTGCCAGATATTCCTGCAGCTCCATTAATGTTCCTGTAAGCCTCTTGGCAGCCTCACTGACCAGTTTTCTTCTCGTCTTTTCATCAATTTTGGAGGGATGTCCAGTTCTTGGTAATGTCACTTTTGTGCCATATTTTCTCCACTTGATGACTATCTTCACTGTGTTCCATTGTGTATATATCTAATGCCTTGGAAATTATTTTGTACCCTTCTCCTGACTGATACCTTTTAACAATGAGATCCCTCTGATGCTTTGAAGCTCTCTGCGGACCATGGCTTTTGCTGTAGGATGCGCCTAAGAAAATGTTAGGAAAGACCTACTAGACCAGCTGAACTTTATTTGGGGTTAATCAGAGGCACTTTAACCACTTCACGACCGCCTGCCGTAGTTATACGGTGGTACTTTGCCATTGAATACCGTTGCTATGGTAGCAGATAGCTACCATAACCCCGGTATTTTTAAAAACAGCGGGCAGTCCTCTTTCAGGTAAAAGTGGTCTCTACGGCAGATTTGCCGCACTCCGGTCATCTCCGCCCCTTACTGGAGCTGTCGGTATTGGCAGTGATGATCCAATGCTGTCCCCTCAATGCCTGGATTCCCTCTGAATCTCTCGAAAGTGAGTACATCCCTCATCCCTACATTTTTGTAAATATTTTATTCTATCTTTTCATGTGACAACACTGAAGAAATTAAACTTTGCTACAATGTATAGTAGTGAGTATACAGCTTGTATAACAGTGTAAATTAGCTGTCCCCTCAATGTAACTCAACACACAGCCATTAATGTCTAAACTGCTGGCAACAAAAGTGAGGAAAAAAAAAATATATATATATATATATATATATATATATATATATATATATTATAAATATAATTTTTTTTTTTTGTATTGTATTTAAGTGTAAATATGAGATCTGAGGTCCTGGTATGCTTTTTTTCTATTGCAATAGCAATAAAAGTGATCACTTTTTTTTCTAAAGGACAGTGTAAAAATAAAAAGTAAAATTAAATCAGAAAAAAAAATTAAAGTGTCCCGTCCCGCCGAGCTCGCGCACAGAAGCGAACGCATACGCAAGTCACGCCCGCATATGAAACAGTGTTCAAACCACACATGTGAGGTATCGCCGCGATCATTAGAACAAGAGCAATAATGCTAGCACTAGAACTCCTCTTTAACTCAAAAATGGTAACCTGTAGAAATTTTTAAACATCACCAATGGAGATCTTTATGTGCCAAAGTTTGTCGCCATTCCACAAGAGGGCGCAATTTTGAAGCATGACATGTTGGTTATCAATTTACTCGACGTAACATTATCTTTCACAATATGGAAAAAAATTTAGTTAACTTTACTGTTTTATCTTTTAACTCAAAGTTAATTTTTTCCAAAAAAATCGTGCTTGTAAGACCGCTGCGCAAATACGGTGTGACAAAGTATTGCAACAACCGCTATTTTATTCTCTAGGGTGTTAGAACCCCCAAACGTTTTATATATTTTTTTCTAAGTAGTTTTATAGCAAAAAAAACTGATTTTAATTTGTAAACACCGAATCTCAAAAAGAGGCTTGTCCTTAAGTGGTAAAGGAAATTCATTGGGAACCCCCAGGACAAAGTGTGTTTTTTGTGTTCTATTTTTAATTCATTTGAAGTGATTCCAGACACACACACACACACACACACACACACACACACACACACACACACACACACCTTGGGGTTGATTTACTAAAACTGCAAAGGGCAAAATCTCTGCATAGAAGCTAATCCGCTTCCAGGTTTTATTGTCAAAGCTTAATTGAACAAGCCAAAGTTAGAAGCTGATTGGCTACCATGCACAACTGCACCAGATTTTGCACTCTTCAGTTTTAGTAAATCAACCCCAAGTTATGTGACAATCAAATTCATTATATAGCGAAGTAGGATAGTAAAGGAGAAACAAACCGCGTATTGGAGATACAAGGTAACAAAGTGTAGATGATAAAGAAGTATATAAAAACAGACAAAAGTAGGCCAAACACATTATCTGTGCTGCCACAGCACTGAAAGAGGAGGAAATGGCTAAATCTATTAATAAAGGACACACATTTTTAGGTGCATCTGTGATGGGAAAAAATACCATAGGATCACAAAAATGAAAACTGGGTGCACTTTTATGTTGAGAGTAGATAATTTAAACAATTACTTCTGTTAATTGTTCTCAGAACTAAATGGAAACTAAATCATATAGGTTAATTTTGGGGATTTCTGAAGAAGTGGTAGCAGAGGAACTGGCTTAATGAAGCAATGGGTCCTAATGGTATTCATCATGATATTTATAGGATAGAACAAGTCCAGAGATGAGCAACAAAAATGGTGGAAAGACTATGTGATACAGTATACAATACAGTAATACATGATTTGCAATATGAAACACAGAATACTAGGACATGACCTCAAACTAGCAGGAGAAAAGTTCAAAACTAATCTTAGAAAGTATTATTTTACAGGTAAAACAGTTGATGCTTGGAATAGGCTTCAGCAGAGGTAGTGAGTCGGTCAACAGTAAGTAGGTTCAAAGGTTTATCTGCATACAGGCAGCCCCCGGATTACAAACAAGATAGGGACTGTAGGTTTGTTCTTAAGTTGAATTTGTTTGTAAGTCGGAACAGCTACATTTTTTAAGTGTAGCTTCAGCCAAAAAAGCTGTTTTTAAGCTTTTTGGATAGCATAGGGAAGGGTTAACACCCCTGTAATGTTTGTTTTGCTGTCTATGTTTCTGTTCAGAAGATTTCACCTCACTTCCTGTCCCAATGATAATTGGATTTTGAAAATTTTGGGTTGTTGTGGAAACAAACCTTGGTGATAAAGCATCAGTGGAGACCCCTTTTTCCCATAATATCTCTTACAGGAGTGAATTTGCCTTCCTAGGTGTAGATTTCCTCTCCCTTCCTGTTGTCTTCCTCTGTAAGTAGGAGTCGTTTGTAAGTGGGATGTTTGTAACTAGGGGGACCGCCTGTAATTGCATTCCTCTACCTTTTTTTAATATACCCACTTTTTTTAAAGAAAAGTGGAAAGGCGCATGGGCAGGCAGACCTTTAAAATAGCCCAGGGAGCTTAGGTATGTAAATGTTGTCTGTAGCTCACCAACACCTGCATACCTCCTCTAGCACCTCACAGTTGGTCATAAAGGCAACCCATCACATAGGTAAAATGACCAATAGTTCTTTACTGGATGAAGGAGGGGAGAGCGCTCAAGTGCACAAAGCTTAGAGTTGCATATTTCAGTTCCCTGGGTTTTGGGACACCTACTTTGCTATGAAAGCTATTTCAAAATAGGCAGTAGGTGGTTATTTGTCCTTTGCAGTTGTCTTGTGTGAGACTTTAATCATCACCCCAAAGATCATAGGTTGATTTTCACCTAGGACATAATCTGCAAGAAATATATTGATCTGTAAATCACATAGGTAAAAGTATCCTTCAAGATATGAACAATTATAATGATCAAATTCTTCTTCTTCTAGATTGTAAGCTCTAATGAGCGGGGCCCTCTGATTCCTCCTGTATTGAATTGCATTGTAATTGTACTATCTGCCCTAATATTGTAAAGCGCTGTGCAAACTGTCTGCGCTATATAAATCCTGTATAATAATAATAATCAAATTGATTTTTGTATGGCCAGTATAAATCTGGGGGTCAACCAATTCTTTCAGCTGCTTGCTGGAAGAAAACATTTGTATGGACTTGATGTGTTGTATGTGTTCAAAGAGACGTCATAGCTGGGTGATAAATAAAGGTGCAACCTATGCAGAAAGCTGTTAATAGTGTAAAACATATAAATTAATATCATGAGGGTTGCAGTAAGGCAAGGTCTAAACGTTCTAACTGAGTTCACATGACTGCCCATGTATTTTATTGGAAGTCATTTAGGAATCCAGATTAATGTCAAAGTCCCAACATTTTCAATCTTTAAAGCTATCCTCTTTTAAACTATATCAACAATGCATGGGAACCCTTCTATCATACATATCAAATGCTGATATTATGCGAAGTAGATCATTTTACAAGTATTTCTTTTATTTCAGCTGAGGCACCTTCATTTAACAGTGAGTGGGACAGAGAGCTCTCCAGATTCAAACCTTTTGAGCACAAATTATCCATAGATGCTCCTAAACCCAAGCACCACAGTGCTCACTATTCTACTAAGATTGGGCTCCCGGATATGCCAAGAAGGTAAGTCCCGTAATTTATCAAGGTAAATGGGCAGTAATGGTAGTAAGTTTGTTTTTGTCATTAGTTGCACAGTGTAGTAGTATTTGGTGTGGGACTTTTGATGTTGAAAAGTAAATAAAGCCATGTTTTCCTTTGTGTGCTAACCTGTTGTCAAGACCTGGGCCTGAACCTGCAAACTCTGCTGTGTCTGGTGATGTTTCTTCTTGCTGAGCCTCCTGGGATGCTGGACAGCTTCCTGGACAACCCCTCAGTTAATTTTGCCTTGTACCTGGTTTGCTCGTTCCTTGACTACGCTTTTATCTGATCCCCTCTAGCTACTACTCGCTAGTGACCCTTGGCTTGTTTATCAACTATGCTTCTGCTTGTTCCTTATCTGCTTCATCCGCTACTTGCCTCCCACTGAGGGTTGCTGCCTGGCATTGGAACGGAGCAAAACCTATCTCCACCATCAGGAGCTCTGGTGAAGACTGGCTGGTGCTTGGACTCCACGCTTCATGCGTCATCTGCTAGTAGATCTGTTTGTGTACTCCTCAAGATGACTACTTGTGAATCTCTCAATTGCTACAGCCACTGGCTTTTGACACCTGCTCTCTTTATAACAGTAAAACAGACACTAACAATTCTTTCCTAACTGAACACTTAACCTACCCCTCTTAATGCCTAACTTTTCCACCGTAATAAACCTTTAAACTTAAACTTTTATTCTCAACCTGACTCAAATCTTGAACCCAAAATTTAACATTTTAACCCCCCCCTAACATTTAATCAGTAAAATGTTAAAGCGCTGTCCACACCTTCACATTTTAACACTTGAGTCATAAAGCAAAACAATGCATGTCATGCAAAATAAGTACGATAATTTGATACACTGAGGCTGTTTAGATCTCATGTGGCATGTGTGCCATTTGGAAATTGAGTCATATCAATTTTTTTCCTACATTTGCATGCATTGTAAGCCCCTTTGTAGTCTATGGCAACACTAGAAAATGCATACATAGTGCATTTTAATGCATTTAGCATACATTGCTAGCTCCACATAACAGGATTTATGAAAAGCTATGTTGTCCCTTCCATGAGAATGGGGACTAACCAAAAAAGGAAAAAATGGGGCTACGGGACTTTTCCTGGTACCACAATAGGCTCACAGACTTCACATTTGTATAAAACACAAATTTTATTCCATATACATACAACAATGTTCCATTAAAATCATATCTATACATTCCACTTATCCCACATACTGGACTACAGATATATTGATTCCACAGTCATAACATCAGTGCTTCCCGACATGTTTCGCTGAGTCTCTGCTTCCTAAGTAGAATGCACGATATCAACTGTATACTAAAATGAACAACAAACATTAGTATCATTTCCAACATAATGATCACAAATTGCTTTTTGTATCGCTTACATCACTTATAGCTACATGCATACGTATATAAAACGCACCACACCGATGGCCTACCTGTAGGTCCGACCAGGCTCACCAAGGTCTACCATCTGATGTTCCCCGGGGCAAGCATGGGAGGATATGCTGATAAAATAATATGCATAGTACAGTCATAAGTTTAATTATGTTTATACTTATATTTATTCTTTTTTCTGTCAATCCGAAATGTTATTACTACTTTTATAATTAATTTATATACATTACTCTTACTTTCTATGTAGATGTCAATACTTAGGCTGCCATCTCCCTTTAGGGTAGACGCCTCACAGGTGCGCTTCGACGGGCGAGAGGAGAGAGGGATGATATGCCTGTCAATTTAGTCTTGCTTAAGGTAGATGATGGATGGAGGTAGTCTGAGCATGGGCCTGAATTTATCCCCCATTTGGATATCTTAGTCCTCCAGAAGCTGGGATTAACTAATACAGCCTAAGGGGTGAGTGAATAATAGGAAAACTCGATAAAAAGTAACCAATAGGGATCCATATGAACGGGCAATCTAAAGGTGGTGGCGTGTAACAGATCCGGGTGTAGGATATGTAAGTGGCATGCCATCACCAAATAGAGGCGATCTTGATATTTAGATATGTAAATGTATTGTATATGTACCAGTATCTTCTATTGTAATAGGGTATGTGAATGGCTGTTTATGCATACGTATTGGCACCACTGGGCTTGACTATGTTCCGGGTGGGACCACTTGGTCTCTTGATTGCTGTTCCTGGGCAAGCATGTGACTGCCCCAACAGAGATCCAATGACCTCTGGGTGCTTATAGCGGCCAGGGCACACATGGGGCTTCCAGCCGGCAGGAGCACTCGCAGTGTTATAGATACACTGGGGATGCTTGATGACAATACCAACACCGTCCACTGGAAGCTGCGGCGCTGTTGAACAGCGCCGCGTCATGTCCCCTGGTGAGCTACCATGGCGCCGCAGCGTACGATCGTCGGGCAGTCAGACTGGTGGTGACGTCATTAGCCGGCGGCCGGGCCATGCTAGGCGTCCACCAGTTGGAAGACCTAAAAAGGCACACACAGGGATTAGAGCAGACGATGGCGGGGGAGAGATACACACAGAGAACTTGAGAGAGGTATGTTGTCGCTTACATGGCAGTTAACAAGAGGATTCGATATTAGTGCGGATTAAGGTTGACATGATGCTGTATTTAGGTGGACTGGAGCGCACACCCTATAGGTGGAAGCGACCTGAACGCCACAGCCACAATGCATGGATGTTAAATAGAAGAAGGATAAATCAGTAAGTATAGGGAGTCTCCCCATTGTGAAATATTGTGCAAATACTAGAGGATAAAATGTTTTAGCAGTATAAGGTATCTCCTGCAGTAACAAGCTTGTTCTGTGGTATAGAGACTACTATATGTGGAGGGTGGACGTAGGTGGACAGTTACGGGTACAGCGGATATAAACACCGAAGTAACATACATTCGTTTCCCTCATATTTAGCACGTGAGGAATTCAACTACCTTAAGCAAGACTAAATTGATAGGCGTATCATCCCTCTCTCCTCTCCCCCATCGAAGCGCACCTGTGAGGTGTCTACCCTAAAGGGAGATGGCAGCCTAAGTATTGACCTCTACATAGAAAGTAAGAGTAATGAATATAAATTAATTATAAAAGTAGTAATAACATTTCGGATTGACAGAAAAAAGAATAAATATAAGTATAAACATAATTATTTAAACTTATGACTGTACTATGCATATTATCATTTTTATCAGCATATCCTCCCATGCTCGCCCCGGGAAACATCAGATGGTAGACCTTGGTGAGCCTGGTCGGACCTACAGGTAGGCCATCGGTGTGGTGCGTTTTATATACGTATGCATGTAGCTATAAGTGATGTAAGCGATACAAAAAGCAATTTGTGATCATTATGTTGGAAATGATACTAATGTTTGTTGTTCATTTTAGTATACAGTTGATATCGTGCATTCTCCTGAGGAAGCGGAGATTCTGCGAAACCTGTCGGGAAGCACTGATGTTATGACTGTGGAATCAATATATCTGTAGCCCAGTATGTGGGATAAGTGGAATGTATAGATATGATTTTAATGGAACATTGTTGTATGTATATGGAATAAAATTTTTGTGTTTTATACAAATGTGAAGTCTGTGAGCCTATTGTGGTACCAGGAAAAGTCCCGTAGCCCCATTTTTTTCCTTTTTTGGTTAGTCCCCATTCTCATGGAAGGGACAACATAGTTTTATAGAAAGTGGGACGTAGGTACCCTTATCGTTCTGGTTTAGAACAATACAATACTGAGCTTTATCTATAAAAGGATTTATGAAAAGAGTGAAAAGGAAATATGAGAAGTTACCTTCATGTTCTCTATTGTCAATTACTGGATGAATCCAGCATTAGCACCTCTTTGCTCCTCCCATTTCAATCCATATTGTAGCAGTTGCAAAAAGTGGCATAAAAACTAAAATTGTTCTCTACACAAGACAGCCAAGAGGCAGATCCAGATTCCCAGTGATGCCTCTGCAGCAAGTGAATCCTCATTGAACAGATCTAAAAACACACAACACATGAAAAGGCCTGGTAATGCATTAAAGCGGTTGTAAAGTATCCTGGTTTTTCACCTTAATGCATTTTATGCATTGAGGTGAAAAACCTTTTTAATGCAGCAGCCCCCAAGAGCCCCCCATTACTTACCTGAGCCCAAACCAATCCCGCGCTGGGGACGAGCCTTGTCCCTCTAGCTGCCGGCTCTGGTCCTCATTGGATGGATTGATAGCAGGGGAGCCATTGGCTCCTGCTGCAGTCAATCAAGTCCAGTGACACGGGAGCATGGGATGGGGCCGAGTCCCGATGTATGTGTGAATACATGCAACAACAGGACTCGGGTCGCGCCCGCACGAGTGACCACCTGGGAAAGTGCTTCCCTGACAGGTCACTCGATGCGGAGGAGGAGCCAAGATCGCTGCCGAGGGACCCCAGAAGGGGAGGATCGGGGCCACTCTGTGCAAAACCACTGCACAGAGGAGGTAAGTTTAACATGTTTGATTTTTGTTTTTAAAAACGGGAACCTTTTAATATCACTTTAAGAACGCTCTTCACTGCATATAGAAAACACACCTCAACATGCTAAAATGCAAAATAGAAATTGTACTAAAAAACAAAAGCTCACACAGGAAAATGTGAACCTGGCCTAAGTTTAACTTTACTCCCTCTAAGACTAACTTTGCTTATCCAAATCCCTAATGCTGACTAAACGTGGATGTAAACCCGATTCATGAAATTTGAGCTGGGCACCTATATCTGCAGGGTTTTCTTATCTCTCTTCAAAGCCCTGTGTCTTGTAGTTCTATCCTGCTCTGTAGCTCGGTTATCAGCCTGACAAGTTTCTGTCACATTATAAGAGCAGCCGGAGTTTTGTATTGGGAAGGTTGCTATGAAGAATTCTAAAATACAGATAAATTCAGCGCTTAAGCTACAAACAATAAATCCAAAAAGCAGCTGCTAAATTTGTTCATGCTAACAAATACAACAATAGATTCAAGAAAGCAGCGCTAAAGGAAGGTTTGTAGATGAAATTGACTGGCATAAAAGATAACTATCTGTATTGGTAGTTCATAACATATAGTAAATGAGAGAGAGTGCCATCGGACACTAGTCCATAGTCCCAAATAGAACCGATAGCCTGGTAACATCCATGTGTGAGGAGAGAGAAACTCAGATCGTCATGAGCCGCCACCGAAGACACCCACACTCTGACTCTCACCAGAATGCCCCGACCCCCTGTTACGGAGGGTCAGTGTGTGCTCAATTATACAAATTTGCAGAGTCTCCAGAGAGCAGCCTTCATATGTCACCACACTTCCATCTCAATCCTTCTCCACATGGATACGGAAACCCACTACGTCCCTTTCATAAATGTTGCCAAACCAATGGCAAATTAGATCTCTGATGCAGTCTGCCTCCACACCTGGGCCTTTTTCCTGTTATCCTTGTAGTCTTTGTGCTGCTGGTCATAAAGCAGTTTATGTGCTCACATATGGGCTTGTGTATACCAGCCTAGAAACTGAACACCCTTGCTGACTTTTTTAAAAATATGTTGGAAGCCCTGACTTCCTGGGACATAAATAGATTAGCAGAGCCCTGGACAATACAACGAAGAAAGTTGAAAGTCTCTGCCTATGAGGAGAGGGGTGTGTGCCTTTCCTCCAATCAGCTGTCTTGGCTGTGTGCCCAGGCTTCTCTGCAGTTCTAAGCAGGAAGAGAAGAAATCCTAACACGATCTCCACTTTCTAAAGGATAAATACAGATAAAGACTGAAGATATTCATGTAATCCTTACACAGAGATGAAGCAAATCTCCCTATATATCATCTGAGGCTGTTCACTTCACTTGGTCCATGTGAGGGTTTACATCCACCTTAACCTCTTGAGCAGAATATGCTGAAACCTGATGATTTGCATTAATAGAGTTTATGTGGTTTTTCAGTTTGTACATAAAGCTGCATAATGTTGTTTGGTTGTTGGCCTGTACACTGAAGCTTGTATGAACTGTCAGAATGACAATCTGTTCTGTGTTGTTTGAAGGAATGCCATTAGTTCTTCTATAGCGTGATATTGAGAGATATATATGTGTGTGTGTGTGTGTGTATGTATGTATGTGTATGTGTGTGTGTGTGTGTATATATATGTGTGTATATATATATATATATATATATATATGTGTGTGTGTGTGTGTATGTGTGTGTGTGTGTATGTATATATATATATATGTATGTGTGTGTGTGTGTGTATATATATATATGTATGTGTGTGTGTGTGTGTGTGTATATATATATAGTGTGTGTGTGTGTATGTGTGTGTGTGTGTGT
>BLSH010552316.1:2049203-2061327 GCA_018402905.1 Glandirana rugosa | reverse complement strand
TAGTACCACAAGGACCTGAAAAGTCGCCTTCAGGTCTTCTTTTCCCGCACAACCTTTAATACTTAAATATTATAATAAAACTTATTATAACCCGAGACTTTATATAATTTACATAATTTATTACAATCAATATAAACACTTCCAATATGGCTTCAGATGTCATTCAGGAGGAGGAAGGGTTCTGACAGGTGTTCACGTCACGTGTCCAAGAGTGTAGGCGTCCATTCCTTCATCTCTCTCTTCCTATCCTTCCTAACTAACATCATGACTTTTATACTGTTTGAAACCTTTAGGTCAGCTGTTTCAAAGCAATCTACACTTTACTTATATGGCTTAGTCCATAAGGAGACACACATGACTCCTCCTTACATTACTTCACATGAGTTTTGAAATAGAATTGCACATACAACATTTTCTCTGTACAGAAGCACATTGAAATAACCTTCACAAATATAACTAACATTATTTAATACATTTAATATATTTCAGAGCCCAATATTATTCAAAATAATATTATAAATTCATAATTTCCAACACGCCCTTTTCTTCTGGACTTCCGCTGAAAAGTCCAGGAACACCATGATCCTGCCACAATTAAAGGGGATATTTCACTTCTCCCTAGATAGCTTCAGGATGACGTCAGGGTCTCTGAAGTCTAGAAGTTTTGCAATGAGCGTACATGGAGGGGCACCCTGCGGTGGAGGCCTGGCTGCAAGCCGGTGGGCCTGCTCTACTACGAACTTTGCAGAGAATGCAGGTCTGCCATATGTTGAAACAAGGAGATTCTCCAGGAACGTGGGGGGGTCAGCTCCCTCCACCCCCTCCAGCAGCCCCATGAACCAGAGGTTGCATCTTCTGCTCCTATTCTCCAGGTCATCATGCTTTTGCTGTAGTGTTGCCATCTGCTGTTGCAGCCACTCCGCAGCGGCCTACAATGGTGGTACGCTGTCTTCCACATGGCTGATACTGGTTTGTTTTAGTAACCCGCTTCCTCACCTTCTGCAGATCCTGGCAGATGAACGAGAAATCTATCTTGACTTCCTCTAGCTTTTAAGATCGGAGATCGCCTCTAAGACTTTACCAGTCTCCATGCTCGCCGCCTCTGCAGAGGGGGGTGCCGAGGCGCCATCTTCCCCCACGGCATCCCGCTCCTTCAGGCGGTATTTGTCAAGTTTAGCAATGGTGTCGGTCTTTGCCTTCGGTGGTGACATGACGGCGGGCAACACAGAGAGGTTAAGGCGTTATAGCGGTGTTGAGGTAAGGATGTTACAGCCTCAGGATCGTAGTACACAGGAGATTACTCTAACGAAGCTCCGTTCCTTGCTTCCTACACCATGCCGATCCAGGCCACACCCCCCGGAAAATGATTTTAAGAAAAAAAAAAAATAGGCTATTCTGGGTAGAGAATCCCGCCTCAATAAACACCTGTTTCTATTGACAATGTTCCCCTTAAGGATTCCATTGATAGGCTTTTTGAAGCCCTCCTAAAGGCCTTATTTGCTCTAGCAGGGTCAACCCTGCAGCTAACAATTGCTGACATTTATATTTTCCAGACTATTGCTAAGTTCACAAGACATGATAAAAATTTCATATGGGTACAGCGTTGCATGACTGTGCAATTGTCAAAGTGGGACAGTCATGAAAGCTGAAAACTGGACTGGGCAGGGAGGGGGTGAAAGTGCATGGTATTGAAGTGGTTAATTACTGTGCCAAAAGCGAAAATCTAACATATATGTACAACAAATCATTTTGTAAAATAAATAAACTCCTCACTTGCATATTGTGATAGTAAGAGTCTCTTGAAAAAGGGGTTTAAAACGGGCACAGGACTCTCAAAGAGTCAGTTTGAGAATTGAGAAGTGCCAGCAGATATGTTGTGAGTGGAGGAAAATGTATTTGAAGTCTTCTCTGCAGTTGGTAAGTCTGGACCGGGGTGGAACCTTGAGGCTGGGTTCACACTAAAAATGGATGCGGCTGACAGCAGGGGTCCAGTGTGTCTCTGTTCTCCGTTTCAGGGACAAATTGGGCTGAATTTTTTCCTGAATTCAGACCTGAAACGGAGCTGAAGACACACAGGACCCTTTTGCAATTTGTTCCGCAGCCGCCCCGGGGATGTGTGAATTGGCTCCATTGAGAGCCGGTCACAATTTCCTGTCATGCGAATTGGATACGGGGAAGTCGCATCCAATTCGCATAAGTGTGAGTCTAGCCTCAAGGTTCCAAAGAGTATTTGGTGGAACGGAGTCTTCAGTCCTGTGTCCAGGTTTTCCTGAAGTTCTGCAAGTTGTGTGTCTGCCCAGGTACACACACACACACCTGTTAGCCAGATCTGAGCGCAGCTCAGGGCAGTTGCTGCCATGTGGATTTGGGCTTGGTTCACACTGCCGCAACTTGGGATCTGACTTGTGAGACTCCAAGTAGCGTGACATGTGAAATCCCATTTTAGTCAATGAGAGCTGTCTTAATTAGCACTAGTGAAGTTGCTTCGACTTTAGAAATGGTTTCTGTACTACTTCAAGGTGACTTCTATCCAACTTGTGCCCATAGACTTTAATCCTCCTCTTAATTGATGGGATTTGGATCCGACATTACAGGAAGATTACCCAGGCATTCCCTGAAGTTGTTTCAAGTCGCCTGGCAAAGTTGTGCGACTTTCAGGTTGCGGCAGTGTGAACTGAGCCTTGAAGCCCTGTCTGGTTGTCTCTGTCTGAGACTGCATCCCTGGTGAGGGGAACTTCTTGCCCGAAGGACGGGGTAGGTCGGGGCGGCTATACCAGCCAGGGAGACCAAGAGAGGGTCTGGGAGGCTGGGAAAGCCAAGGCAGCTAGCAAGTCCAAGGAGGCTGGAGGAAGTCCTGAAGCCTCGGGGAGAGTGAGCAAACCCAGGGGGGCTGGAGAATCCTGTTAAGGCCAGGAGTAGGGCTGTGCGGCAAGGAACTGCAAGTCAAGGCAGAGTGAGCCTAACAGCCAGGTGGCTTGGTATTTATTCATTGGTTGCATGTATTGAATAGAAGAACCCCTGTGTGGGCAATCCTGTGTATGGACTTTCAATTATACTCCTTTTAATAAAAATGGGCTGCCACTCCCTTAAATCTGATAGCTGACTGCTGTGGATGCACTAAAAACAAATCTACCTCTGAGCTAGACATCCCCCATATTCACGCCTGCTGTTAGAAATCACAGGGCCTAATGCAACCTACCTGACCCCCCCCCCCCCCCCCCTCGGCTGAAAATGACTGAGGACATAGATTTATCAGTCCCTTTCTCTGCAGCCTTCACTCCACAGATGAAGGCTTCCTGCTCATTCACAAACTGAAGCATAGTAAACACAGTTTGGTGATGAATGGACACAGGAGTGATTGGAACCGATTGCTCACTGTGTTCATTCAGGAAAGGTAGGGAAATGTTATATTTACCAGCCCCTTCCCCTGCTCTCCATCCTAAAACATCCCTGTGTGCCTGTAAGAGGCACGTGGGCTAGGACCAATCCTCCTGCAGTGCAGCAAGAGGGAGAAATTGGGGGGAAAAGCTGGCAGCCCTGCAGGGGGAGGCAGAAGAGGGCTGGTGCAATAAGACAGTACAGCCGGCCCTCCTGCTCAGCAGGTGCCTAAGCCCCCCCTTTTGAACTGATGGGGCCTGGGCCCAATGCAGGAGGGCTGGCTGTACTGCCTTATCAGCGGCCCTGGCTTTCTACCATGGAGGCTCTCAAAATTTAGAGTTATGACTGCAGATCATCCTAGGGTGCAGTGAAGTGGCTCTGCAGCTTAGGCATGTATTTGCAAATGTGTGCAAACTAAACTCATGTTTTAAACGCATACTGTTAGACAGGATATTGCAGGCTGGTCGGCAAGCTGAGCTGGAAATTTTCTTTGGTTTTGTTTGACCTGCGTCATGTTTGAACACAAATTGAAGCTTCTGACAAAGGATTGTGAAGATTTACCCTACTATAGGCTATGCATACAGGCCAACAAATGGCACCATGAAACGACATGTTCAACGTATACCTTATGCACGTGAAAAACATAAGTGATCACATTCCCTCTGTTCTCAGTTGCATAAGAGCTGGGTGAGGAGAAACAGCAGTACGCTGGTCTTCCCAGTAAATGGTGGGGGGGGGGGGGAGGGTGTGACAGGACAGGTTTAATCATTGGAGGTGAGAGAACATGTGGTCAGTTTTTAATAGGAAAGCAGGGGGACTGGTAGGAACACCAGGGAAGCAATATAAAGAGAACAGGATACTTTTTTCATAGTACATGGTACAGCAGGCAAATATAAAAAGTTGGGTTTACTTACTCTTTGGAAAGTAGTTAAGCAATAAGAGCTTACTGTATGTATTAAAGTAGAACTGAATGTCAAATGTTTTGTTAATTTCGAAGTAAGGATTATAACCCCTGCCATCTGTGTCCCATTGGGGAGATTTCCTTTCACTTTCTGTCCTCTTCACTTCCTGTTCTATGGCTACAACAGGAAATGAGAGAAAATCCCTGATAGTCACCAGGGTCCCCATTCCTGTTCTGGTGACCACTCAAAATTGGGGATTTTCTTTAACTTTCACTTCCAGCGATAACAGAAATCAGGGGAAATAGAGACGGTAAATGTCCACAGACCACAATGATAACCTAACCGGTGTATTAATCCCTATCCACTCCAAAATTAAAAAAAAAAAAAAAAGTTTTGTCTTCTGTCTTCATTTATACTTCAGATATGGGAAAGGTGAAGTGCTAGTATATGCATGCCCCTTCCATGTTAGGAATGCTTAGGGAAACGTTAACATTTTTGCACATGTCGCCATGCCAACATCTACTAAACCAATCTCCTAGTGCCAAGAACCTAGGTATCTATTTGTATTTAGTCCTGGCACAGTTCAAATAAACCTAATTTGGCTTCACTCTACTGCAGTGGTTCTCAACTCCGGTCCTCGGGACCCACTAACAGGCCAGGTTTGCAGGATAACTGAAATAGTATTCTAGTCTGCATATCCCCAAGGTAATACTTAAAACCTGGCCTGTTGGTGGGTCCTGAGGACAGGAGTTGAGAACCACTGCTCTACTGCATTAAGCTTAGCTTAAAGTACTAGTAAAGGCTTGTTTTAAAATAACAAACATAAAACTATGTGCTTTCTAGAGCGGGCCACCGTCCTAATGTAATAGCAGAAAAAAATGAGGGGGCTCTCAAAGAGAATCACCTCAAACGAGGAATAGACTTTACGGGCACACCATGAGACAAAACATATCATTAGAACATTAAAATATCCAACCAGTCTGCAGGTACCAAGTCCTGAATGCCCCAACAAGTCCGCTGCCAAAAATAACTTTTTGACAGTGGACTTGTTGGGGCATTCAGGACTCGATACCTACAGACCGGCTGTAGACTTGTTCCATCAGCAACAGAAATGTTTCCGTGGATATTACATCTACTATCAAAACCTCTATATGCCCCTCTGTATAGGCTAGAGGTGTTAAAACCCAATAACCAGTGCCATATTTTGCAATATAACCTTTATGGATGGGGATCCCTAGGCTGTATGAGAAGCTTTTCTACCCAATATAACTACACACTTAAATGCACTTTTCCTGGAGATTGGCCCTCTAGATTTCAGATGCATTCTTCCCACTGTTATACTGGGGTCGCCTCAATTGATCCCCTGTGTCTGCCCCCTGACTATATGCTCTGGACTGCATATCACTACATAAACTTTTGCCTACACAACATGTATGGTCCTGACGAAGCTATTTGCAAAACGTGTTGACCTGACCTATCACAATACCAACGCATATGTCTGTATTTGCTATATTCTATGTATCTACCTTACATATGTATCTTGTGATTTGTAGGCTAAAACTGTAACACTACTCTGTATAGGAAGAGGTACATGACCTACTCCTTAGACACGTTTTTAATTAATTCTAATGATTTTTAATCAATTTGTTAATACAATAATATTTTAAAGATATGATGGTTTGTCTCATGGTGTGCCCATAATGTCCATTCCTCGTTTGAGGTGATTCTCTTTGCGAGCCCCCTCTTTTTTTCTGCTAAAATAACAAACATGCTATACTTAACTGCTTTGTCTAATAGTTTTGCACAGTGCTGCCCTGATCCGCCTCTACTCGGGTCCCCCCCACCGGTGCACCTGGCTCCGCCCAACCCCCCACTCGGTTAAGTGCCCCCATAGCAAGCCAATTGCTATGAGAGCACTCGTGCGTGCTTGATCCCAAGCCCTGTTCTGAGTGTCCATAAGACACACAGAGGGGGACTTGGCCCTGTCCCCGCTCTGTCTGATTGACAGCAGCAGGAGCCAATGGCTCTTACTGCTGTATCTGAGCCTTTCAGGAACGAGAGAGCCTCGGCTTGTGTGCAAATCCAAAGATCGGGCACAGGTAAGTATTTATTGGGGGCTGCGATGAAAGCTCCATGCAGAAGCTTTTTTACCTTAATGCATAGAATGCAATAGGGTAAAAAACCTTCTATCTTTACAACCACTTTAAGGACCATTCCACATGGGCATTGTTTGTTCTGATTAGCAAGGGGTCCATGAAATGATCCTCTGCTGTACCAGAGCAGAACAAGAATGTATGTCACTTTTGTGACATCTGTGTCCATTCCTGTTCTGCTGCATTTAAAACCTGGAGCTTTTTGGACTCCTAATGATCTATGGGCAGCCGGATGTAAAATGACTTGTGTCCATTTACATCAGACTGCCTCAGATTTGTCAGGTTTAGGTCTAATAATACAGAAAAACCTTTTGCATTTATTTTTTCTGGAGGTAGTGGAATGACAACATGCCTTTCAGTAGGACCTGTATTTGCCTAGACACATACATAATAATAATTACTAATATGATAATGTATGAACCAAACTGTGTGTTACCCTGAGGTCCTACAGATCTGGATTCTGTATTCTTGCTCATCTGTGGTTCCATAAAACAAGGTGTGCTCCTGTAAGTATAGATATTGTAAATATGTTGGAGTGAGGATATTGGCAGAAAGCAAAATAAATTATTGGAATACACCATATAAGGAATACAGAGTCCTAATCATCGTCTGGTATATAATTTGCTATGTAGTGATGGTTGATGTAACATGCAGTTCCAAGGTGGAAGCACACGCATCTGCCAGTAGCTCTGTGTAAAGGATGAGACTAATGGTAGTAATTATATTCAGATTATACACTTTGTAGGGTGAGCCATTCTTAACCACGTCATTCTAGTTTCCTATACATAAAGCAGGTTAGGATAAACACTCTGTATGAGAGGCAGGACTTACACCAAACTACTCTACACATTCTACAGAGAGGACCTCCTTAAAACCACTGCTTTCTACAGATATTGTACTACTTCTTACAAGCTTAACAGGTTCCCGACTGCGCGCCGTGTTTTCACAGCGGCAGTCTGGATGCTGAGCGCGAATCGCCGTAAAAAGACGGCGATCTGCAAACAGCAACTAGGGGGCGCACCCGCCGCACTCCTGAGAAGTGTGCCCGCGGCTCGGGCGGACCCGATGTCCGCCGGCGAGCCGCGATGAGCGGCCACAGGGAAAGAACGGGGAACCGCCGATGTAAACACGGCGGTTCCCCGCTCTGTTAGTAGGGGCATGGGTGATCTACTGATCCCTGTCACTGGGATCAGTTAGATCTCTCATGCCCATGGTAGCCCAACCCCCCCCCCACAGTAAGAACACACCCAGGGAACACAGTTAACCCCTAGCTCTCCTCCCCCAGGTTAACCCCTTCACTGCCAATGGCATTTATACAGTAATCAGTGGACATTTAAATTTCTGATCGCTGAATAAATGTCATTGGTCCCAAAAAAGTGTCAAAAATGTCTGACATGTCCGCTGAAATATCGCAGTACCGCTAAAAATCACAGATCGCCGCCATTACTAGTAAAAAAAAAATAAATAAATAAAAACCCCAGAAATGAATTCTCATCATCCGTAAATGCGGCCACTTTTGCGCAAACCAATCCATAAACGCCGATTGCGATTTTTTTTTATCACAAATTTGAATTTTAGCAAAATGTAAGAAATTTGTTTTTTTTTTGCAAAATGGTCGCTCTTCTTTTGTTTATAGCGGTGATTAGAAATGACGCAGAGGCGATCAAAATACCACCAAAAGAAAGCTCTATCTGTGGGAAAAAAAGGACGCAAATTTTGTTTGGGTGCAACGTCGCACGACCGCGCAATTGTCAGTTAAAGCGACGCAGTGCCGAATCGCAAAAAGTGCTCTGGTCCTAAAGCTGGAAAACCTTCCCGTTGGTAAGTGGTTAAAAAGCCAAGACCCCTAACAAAAATGCACATCCCCATTCTAGTCTATGGGACCAGTTCTGCCTGAAAAATAGCTTGCATAGCTTTTGGAGTGTCAGTTGTTGAGCTACAAGTGCCTGGATGCGATGTGATCAGCCACCATTGAAATACATGGGATTTTGGGTTTGCCTTGAGCTCCAGTGTACAAAATGCACAAGTTTAGATGGGGCCTTAAGACCTGATTCACACGTTTAGTGTTTTCTGCATTATGCAGATTTGCACTACAGAATGTGTTTTATAGGAAACCATGTTAAATGGACTGTAGTGCAAACCTGCAAAATGCAAGGAGCACTAAAAATGCATAGGTGTCAATCAGGCTGGATTCAGCTGGGTTCACATATGCGGCTCACAGCAGGGGTCCGGTGCGTCCTGCTTCACTGTTTCAGGTCCGATTTCAGCTCAAATTTTGGGCTGAATTCGGATCTGAATCGGACCAAAAGTCACACAGTGTTTTTGTGCAAATTGCACCGGACCTGCTGCAGAGATATGTGAACCGGCTCCATGTCAAAATCTCCTGCTATTGCGAATTGGATGTAGAGAACATCCAATTAACTATGGTGTGAACCCAGCCTCAGGGTTGTTCACACCTAACCGCCTGTGAAAGCGCTGTAGGCTGGTGTCCTTTGTATAGGGTTGGTGATGGGGTTGTGCGTTGTGTTATTACAATGCATCACACTGTTTACATGTTTTCTTTAAAGGGATAGTTCCCCTTTACCACAAAACTGCCTATGCAGATAAGGGGCATCTGTAGATAAAAACAAACTGTGCAGCACTGACTAAAATTGAATAAAGCCCTTGCTATAGATGTAGGCAATTAACATACCGTATGAAGCCTGGCTGGAGTACTCCCAGGACGTTGCTAAGTACTCCCAGGATGTTACTAAGTGAGGCCTAGTCATCACTGCTCTCCTCCACCATCACAGGAGTGAGCTCTCAAATGCTGAGCTCCTGCATCGGAGAGAAAGAGTATGTGAGGGGGTTTGAATCAGAGAAAGAGCTCACTCCTGTGATGGTGGAGGGGAGCAGTGATGACTAGGCCTCACTTAGCAACGTCCTGGAAGTATTCCAGGCAGGCTTCATAAGGTAAATGGCCTACATCTATAGCAAGGGTTTTATTCAACTTTAGGCAGAGCTGCTTAGTTTGTTTTAATCTACAATCATCCCGTACCTGCATAGGCAGTTTTTTTTGTAAAGGTGAACTATGCTTTTAACTTTATAGAAGCGTCAAAAAAAATGACACCACAGTAGTGTATTGCGATGCGATGTGGTGGGGCTTCCGTTGCAATACACATATTTCTGACACACATTCAACACTTTCTACGATATATTTAACAGAATAAAAGCGAGCAAATACCTGAGGCATATTGTTAGAATTTACATACGTTTTAAGTAGGTAAATAAGCAAAGGCCATGCAGAGGGTGCTGGGGAAAGTCTGTGCAGCCCTAGTGAACTGATTGTTACATACACAATTAACATTATAACATATTATACAATACCGAAGCATCTGATCTTCTCTACATGACATATCTGGCCATAGAAATGATATATATAGAAATATAACCTTACATGTAGAACGATAACCCTATCTCTGGCGGCCAAACCACGATTGTTCGCTAGATGGCACTCAGGCTCCACCAACCGCTACACAATAACTACGCACCGTATATATCGGCTTCTTCCTTGTTCTGCGCTTTGATTGGTGACTGGCTTTATAGATCTCTGAACGGTTCCGACATTTTGCTTCAGGGCACTCCCTTATGAATATTTCAATTATCAGCTTAGAAATGGATAAAGGATCTTATAGCGCACCTATAGGCTACAGCGCGGTTTCACGGTTTTTTTTTAACAGAATACCCTGCTTTGTAAAGTGTGCGTTCCAATTCCCGGAAGTTCTGTGTGTGACCTTAGCCGGCTTCCCTGACTCCCGGAAGTGATTGTCTTCTACAGCGATCAGCGTGACTTTCAGAAGCAGAAATGGGAATTCTAAGAGCTTCTCGTGTCATCGGGCCCTGGCTGTCACATCGTACAGGGGTGACTGCTAGGAATCAGGTAAGGTGGGTCTGTGAGAGGGTGAGCTGGTACTTGTAGTCCCACTCTTCCATTAGGAGCATGGGGATATCCCTACATGGGAGCTCTGCTGTGCTAGCAGTGTCCTTGGAAGCTGGGCTCCTTCAGTTCTCTATGTAGTCAGTCTTCTCTGAGCTGTCAGGCTTTGTTTGCTGTTAAAGTGTTTAAAATGCTAAATGAATTCATGAAGTTTCAATCCAAAACTAAATTGCCTTGATTTATGCTATAAATCTTGAGAAGGCTACAATGTCCATTACATCTCCTCCTGCATTCTCCAGTTTGTTGTCTCTGAAAATGGGTGTAAGTCATCTATTGACATAGATTATAATTGTGTTTAATTAGTATATAGCACCGTGGTCCTGTGAGATATGACATTCCCTTCTACCGTATGTCCTCACGTGTAGTGGAATGACAATAAAGCTTGACATCTATAGACACCCATCTCTTTGTATGGTTGTTTCCTCTCATTTGTGTCTCTGTAGTTTAAGAAAAGTCTTTAATAGTGGAGTACTAATATTTATTAAAAAAAAAAAAAACACTGGCAGCCATAATAATTAAAAGTAGAACTAAAGACAAAGCGGTTGTCCTTCATTTTGGATAGAATAAGGTGAAGTTATAGTCCCCGTAAGGTTTATTTTTGCCCTCCGTTGCCCATTGGGGAGATTTCCTTTCACTTCCTGTCCCATAGTTAAACAAAGGCGGTGTATATAAAGGAGCGCCCAAGAATGGAATAGTTACGAAATAAACCGATTTAATAAGGGTATGGGTGATAGACCAAAGCCAACGTGTTTCGGGGGACCAAGGACTCCCTCTTTTTCAGGGCTGCTCTTTGAATAAAGATCCTGTTAGGGCATTGCTCGACAAATCCCAGGTCACCATGGCGACTAGAAATTACATCCTGGTGCTTGGACTTTTGTCAGCCCATTCACTGTTGGCACCAGGCACAGGGATGCACAATTTCTTTCTCCCGATGCCATGTAGTTTCGGGCACTGGGCAGGTAGTATTTTTTAACATTTAATCCTGCTGCGGCGAGCAGCAGGGTTTACCGCCTGAATGCTTCCACATACCCCATGTCCACCCCCTGCTATGTATCCCGGGCTCCGCTTGCCCATCTGTGGGCCTGGGACCGGCATAGTAGACACACATCTGCCCTCCTCCCCTTCTTGTTGCTGACCTGGAAGTGACTTGTATGACGTCACTTCCAGGTCCCCATTGACAATTTTCCTGGCTATCAAAGGCCAGTAAAGAATGTAACACAGTGTGATGTGCATTGTATTACATTCACTGGATCACATAAAATGGAGGTTACACCCAAGCACATAAAATCCCCCCTTCAAAAAAAATTAAGGCCCCCCCACCCCCCACATGTGCACATACAAACATAAACGCCTAAAAACATTAATTGCTATACACATGCTACATATCGCCATGCACGCTTCAACAAGAACAATAATTCTAGCATCTGACCTCCGCTAAATAAAGGTTTGTTAGTTAAAAGAAAAAACTGGCTCCTAATTTTTTTTTTTTGCTGGCTCCTGGATTCAGAGCAAATTTGTCAAGCCCTGTGTTAGGGTCTGTCTGGGACTTGAACATTGTGAAGGTCCAATCATCAGGTGTGGTTTGAGAGGCAGCATTACTATGGGAGCAACCATCTGGCCACATCCAGAGGTAGCAGCCCAGGCCCACAATAGGGATTATTATTATTCACACAACAGCCGGGCATCAAACTTGGGAAAGAAACTTTTCCTATTCT